>CM022944.1:86649588-86828259 GCA_012931725.1 Litsea cubeba
GATGGACAGTACCGAGGATCGTTGGTTTTGCCAACATCACCCGGTCTTTTTGGTTCAGGCAAGGTGAGCTTGCCGTTTGCCACAAGAGCCCCGAAGATTTCATCAACATTTCATCAAACGGGTATTTCTCTCTACTCGTTATTTGAAGGTCGAGAGTTCAGGTCTCTTACCAGACAGCTTTGTTTTCAGCTTTCTTTGGTGGCTGAGGAGCTGCTTGGTCTGCACATTGAGGACCTCTTTCTTCTTTGGTTTAGAGGTTGCAATGGCGGTTGGCTTTTTCTTGATGATTTCTGACTGTTGAGTCTTTAATCACCGTTTCAGCTTCATGGAAGCTTCTAGGAGTTCTCCCAGGTTTTTTGATTTGTTGCCGATGATCAATGGAGCGGATTCTGGCTCTCATGTTGTTTCGGCAGATGTCGACTAGCGACGCCTGTGGCAATACATCAGAGCATTTGTATGCCATTGCTTTCCACTGTGAATGAAGTCATATGTTGATTCATTCTCCCCCTGTTTTAGGCTGCACAGCTGAGCCATAGTAGCGGGGTGATCCTCACCTTTGAAGTGAGTCAGGAAGCGTGTCTCTAGCATGGCCCAGTTTTGGATTGAGTCCTCCGGCAGAGTGGAGTACCAATCGAAAGCCGTACCTTTTGGGTGACTTGCAAAGAGCGGATCTTGAGTGCATCTTGATCCGCGATAGCTCCCGTCAGGATCTGAAGTGGATGACGTGCTGTCTGGCTGATCCTTTCCCCGTATATGTTTGGAGAGTAGGATGCTTGAATTTGGTGGGGAACGGGACCGAGTCCATCCATAAGGGATATGGTGGCTTGATCCATGCTCTTTGAGTATATCCTCTTCTTTTGCTGTTGGCGAGGATATACCGTCTACGTCCTTTTTGGTAAGGGCGCGTGACTCATTTTCTTCTCTATTTACCTCGTCGTCTTGATGATTCGGAGGAGGTTCATTGTTCGCCTGATTTTGGAAGGCGAGGAGAAGGTTTTCCATCAGAGTTTCAATCCTCTGCTGGCCCTGTTCCAACTGCTGGATGCGGGTGATCGCATCTTCTGGAGGTGGATTGCGGGTGGTGGCTCAGAATTGTAGCCAAGACATTCATCCTTCGTGATTCGAACGAAGAAACTGTCCTGGTGACTGAGCTGGGGCTCGTTCTTTTGAAGAGAGCTTGAGGAAGGATCACTTGCTGTCCTTTGCTTGAAGGAGCAGGGGATTCTTCTGAATGTTTTTGTCCTTGAGACGCTGCGGTCATCGGACGTCGGACATGGATGATTTTGTTGCTGATTTTTGGCGCCTTCTGGTTTTTCCAACCATATGGACGGCAGCAACTTGGTTGGGTCTTTCTTTTTCGACCCATTTGGGAGAGACTTGAAGTGTGGGAGGCTGGGTCCTTTGCTTCTGTAGTCTCTTTGTCGGTACTGACGCGCGGCGGCGTATACGACGGGCAATTTGAGCTTCGGTCAGCTCTGACTGGGCTTTGACGATGAAGGATATGCTCCCTCGGGCGCAGCAGCCGAGTTGTCTCTGTAGCTGGGCAAGGACAGGATGCGAACCCTATCCTTCGCCTGTTGCAGCGAAGCTTTGAATTTTTGAAGTTCGGCCCCTGTAGATATGAAGGGTCGAACTGCAGATTTGTAGGCCTTAGCAGGTGCTTGTGGAGGCCTTGTGATGCATGACTTGATTTGGGCTTGTAGGAACAAGCCGGCTCATGCTGGGTCGACTTTGAAGTCGAGTTGGAGATGGGTCTCTCCTCTTTCATGTAAGCAAGAGGATAGAACTGGTTCTCCTTGAGTGGGGCAGGAATGCTGGCTTAGTGGATGTCTGGGACCTTCTCTGTTTGGTGAAGGTCTTGGGGACCAAGTCTTGGAGTAGACCTAGTTGTTTGCAGGTTGAGGCTTCGTGGGGCTGCCACGGGCTTCAGGCCTTTTGGTGCTCGCCTTTGGTGTCACGATAGTGACACGTTGAGGGGCGAGTTTCTGCTTCTTGGAGGGAGCAGTTTGTTCCTCGGGAAGTGGGAATGGTCCAAGCGTCCCAAAGACGATAGTCCGGGGAGTCGAGGTCGACCCGGAGTTCAGAGAGTTGCCGAGGGAGTTGACACTTTCGGCAAGCTGATGGGGCGCTTGTAGGTGCGCGTGGTTTGCTTCTGTTGAAGCATGAGTTGGTGCTTGTTTTCGTCGAAAGTAATGGTTAGTGAAGCTGCCATTGTTAGTTTTTCGAAAATTTCTGAAACAAGACCACATCCATTAGTAATCACAAGAATATAATGATCATAAATGGGAAATTCTATGGTTTCGTCTTTTCAAATTGCTCGAGGTAGATGACCCAAGCCATATGAGGAAGGCAAAATGCCATAGAGGGTACAATTGTTCTGATCGCAGGTGGTGGTAAGCCCGGAATGGGCATCCCAGTGACTGCTAGAAGCAATTGTGAACTTAAATTCGACTTATCGAGAAGCAGAGCTTGCTCGAGGTAAGAAGATATAAAGTTGGAGTTACAGATGTGCCTGGTCGCAATACAGTAGACCCTGAAAGGGCGTACTAGTACCGCTAGACACAAATGTTTTGAGATCGCATCTATGAGATGAGATTCTCTGTTTTGAAAGGTCAAGATTGGATTCATCAAAGAGAGCAGATGGTATTCCAATCTGAACACGGGCTCAGCGATTTCCGCGAGCGCCAGTGCTCAGAAAGAAATGAACCATGATTTCTCGGATCTGAATCTAAAATGACCGAGTTTTTTTTTTTTGAAAGGCCAATATCGGGTTCATCAAAGAGAGCAAAAGGCACTCCAATCTGAACACGGGCTCGGCGATTTCCGCGAGCGCCAGTGCTCAGAAAGGAGAAGACCAAGATTTCTCTAATCTAAACCCAAAATGACGGAAGTTTTTTTTTTGAAGATTTTTTTTTTTTTTTAAAAATCTTTTTTTTTTTTTTTTTATTTTTTTTTTAAGATTTTTTTTTGAAAAATTTTTTTTTATTTTTTATTTTAAAATTTTTATATTTTTTTTATTTATATTTTTTTATTTATTTAAAAGACGAGAGAGTACACATAGGCCTCCTAACCCGGTCTTATGAAATCTTGATTGATAGAATTGCCCCCAGGTAAGGGTAGGATTACTTAATGAACCCGTTTGGAGGACCCTTGCCTAGAACAGTCAAGCTGTCTCCACACTCTGGACAAGGCTTTTCTTTGAGTCAACCATGATCAAAGAACACAGTTGGTTTAACCTTAGTGGTCTATGTCTTTTTTTTTTTTATATATATATTTTATTTTATTTTTATTTTTATGAATTCATCGAAGAGAAACAATGGCCCAAAACCTTAGTCGAACAGGCTCAACATTTCTGCAAGCGCGATGAACGATAGGAACGGATCAAGGTTTCTCAATTTTGAATCCAAATTGAGAAATCTAAAAAATTTTTTTTTTTTACTTTTTTTTTTATATATATATTTTTTTTAATGAACTCATCGAAGAGAAACCATGGCCCAAAACCTTAGTCGAACAGGCTCAACATTTCTGCAAGCGCGATGAACGATAGGAACGGATCAAGGTTTCTCAATTTTGAATCCAAATTGAGAAATCTAAATTTTTTTTTTTATATATATATATATATTTTTTTTTATTTTTATTGAACTCATCGAAGAGAAACAATGGCCCAAAACCTTAGTCGAACAGGCTCAACATTTCTGCAAGCGCGATGAACGATAGGAACGGATCAAGGTTTCTCAATTTTGAATCCAAATTGAGAAATCTAAAATTTTTTTTTTTATATATATATATATTTTTTTTTTATTGAACTCATCGAAGAGAAACAATGGCCCAAAACCTTAGTCGAACAGGCTCAACATTTCTGCAAGCGCGATGAACGATAGGAACGGATCAAGGTTTCTCAATTTTGAATCCAAAAATGAAAAATCTGATTTTTTTGTTTTTTTTTTTTTTTTTTTTTTTTTGAAAAGAGAAAGAGTGGAAATAAATTCAAAGAATTAGAAATTTCCAAACAAAAAATCACATCTCATTTTTTTTTATTTATGTGGAATTCAACATAGGCACCAATTATAAAGTAGCCAAGGAATCGAGAAAAGAAATATAAGCATAGAGCAAAATATATGATATGCAAATATTTCATTTCTAGCATCGTGTTCTCAAAATAAACGAGTCCCACCGGGTGATGCCAGCTTGATGGACCGCGCTCCTGCTCGGTTCTACCGAGGTCGGCGGCCGTGGGAGTCCGTCGGGTCCGACCCTTTCGTAACCGGGGGGCAGGGGCGTGCATCAACATTTCTTTTTTGTGGGTGTGCCAGATTTTCTATTTTTACTTGGAATTGCAAGTGGTGATCCGGAGATCAACCTTCGCAAGTAAAAAGGAAATCAACTTCTTTCAAGTTTTCCATTGCACATATATTTAAGAAAAGAGACATTTTCTTGATTTGCCGTGAAAGGCGATTTTTTGGCACTTATAGCCGATTTTGGCGTTTATAGCCGATTTTTGGCGTTTATAGCCGATTTTGGCGTTTATAGCCGATTTTTGGCGTTTATAGCCGATTTTGGCGTTTATAGCCGATTTACAATCCTTATCAATAATGAAAGACAAGAATTGTGATTTTTGTCTCTTTTGAAAAAATACAAACTACAATGAAAAGCAAGAAAAGGAGGATCTAACTTCTCAGGAGATTGTGGGGGACTCGTTTAGATTGACGGTCGCAAGCCATATGTGGGCTTCGCCATCATCCATGCAGATGAGAACAGAGGATGCTATGATTGGCTTGGCTTCGCTATAACCTCAGGTTTTTAGAGGACAAAGACCAAAAGGAGGTCCTATGTCCAATAAAAAGCCGAGTAGACGGGCTGAAAAGCCACATCTAAGCCATTGGAGGCAGGAGGAGAAGGCAAGGACCTTGGGGGGGGGGGGGGTACCCCCCAAGGGACTTTTGTCACCTTGTTGCGGTGGCCGGTGTAGAACTTCCGCAGAGTTTTCTCTCTTTTTCTTTCTCTGGATTTCTGACTGCTGTCTGCTGATGTTCGTTGTCTGTTTTTCTTCTTGGAGAGCCCTCCTATTTATAGGCTTTTAGGTAGCCTTTTAGGTGGGTTTATGGGCTTTTATTGTCATTAAGCCGCATAATGGGAGGAGTTACAAAATTGAATTGTTTATTTGTAACTCCTTTTTCTTGGCTTCTGATTGGCCGGAGGAGATTGAGGGCATTTAATCGCCTTTAATCGCCATGATGGGAGGAGTTTCATGGGTTAAATGTCATGAATCTCTTGACTTGTAACTCCCGAATGCTTGCTTCTGATTGGGCCGTCCAAAGAAATGGATTAATGACTGTAATAAAGTTAGTCAATTAATCGCATTAAGTGGTCGCCGAGCAGCTGAAGAGTCGCGGGCCGTGCCACGTCTTTTGAGATTCTTCTGTTGATGATCATCGATGGATCTTCATGTAGATCAACATCAGATGATCATGTAATTTCAGGTGTTTGTTGCCAACAGCGGGTCGGTGCCATCTGTCCTGTCGATTTCTCGATCGGTCGGGTGGAAAGCACATTTTTTTTGGTTGACCGGGTGGCGATCAATACTGTCTTTGATACTCTTGATGATTTACCCGTGTTTTGGACGGATGTCAGAGGACTTGGTGTCTCAAAAGCATGAATTTTGGAAAGTACCAGAGGCTGGGCTCCTCGAATCGCGAAAAAACGGCGAAAACCGGGGTTTCCGGGGCTTTCCCGGCGACCCCGGGGTCCAAGGTTGCCGGCGACCCTGGCCCAGGGTCGCAGGGGGCTGCGACCCTGGGGGGGTTTTCCCCCTTTCGTGTCCCGTTTTGCGTCCGTTTTTGCTTTTTTTTTTATTCTTTTTTCTTCTGTACTTTTCCTTGACATTTTGACCATTTTATTGGCCTGATTTCTTTGTAGGAAACCTGATGAGAATCCTTGCATTTTATTTTGCAAAGTTTCCAATTTCCTGAGAAAGCCGAAGACTTTGTCGCGCAGAGCTGCCGATTTTCCGTCAGAAACTGAAACTGGGCCAAACGATGTCGGAATGACCTGAAATTTGGTGTGAAGCCTCCTGAGCAATAAATAAGACCAACCATAGGCTTTTGTTTGAGTTTCGAAGCCGTTTGGGGTCCTATCACCTGTAGACTTGCTTTTTGTCGCGATGAAGATGTCGCGGTTTGATGTGTGGTCAACCGATGTCCGATTGACTTGAAATTTGACAGGGAACCTATTGGAGTCATTTTAAGATGATCCATAGGTTCTGTCTTGGAAACCATGGTCCCGGAGAGCTTTTGTCGCCGAGGGCTCCTTTTCGGCTGTCGGAGAAGCGAAGTTAGGCCAAATGATTTTGAAATGGCCCGAAACTTCTTGTGTACTCCTCTTTTGGCTGTCTGGAAGAATCTTGCAGTTTTTGTTTGATTCTGACAATATTTGATTTTTGGAAGCAGCATTGCCTATTTATGGCAGGTTGCGACTTCATGTAGCTCTTTGGATCTTGAAAAGGCAAAGTGACATTTTTGGTGTCAACAGTTGCGGTGGCCGGTGTAGAACTTCCGCAGAGTTTTCTCTCTTTTTCCTTTCTCTGGATTTCTGTGCTTCTGTCTGTGATTTTCGTTGTCTTTCCTTTTCTTCTTGGAGAGCTCTCCTATTTATAGGCTTTTTAGGTGGCCATTTAGGAGGGTTTATGAGCTTTGATTGTCATAAAGCTACATAAAGGGAGGAGTTACAGAATTGAATTCTTTATTTTGTAACTCCTTTTTCTTGGCTTCTGATTGGCCGGAGGAGATTGAGGGCATTTAATCGCCTTTAATCTCCATGATGGGAGGAGTTTCATGGGTTAAATGCCATGAATCTCTTGACTTGTAACTCCCGAATGCTTGCTTCTGATTGGGCCGTCCAAAGAAATGGATTAATGACTGTAATAAAGCTAGTCAATTAATCGCATTAAGTGGTCGCCGAGCAGCTGAAGAGTCGCGGGCCGTGCCACGTCTTTTGGGATTCTTCTGTCGATGATCATCGATGGCTCTTCATGTAGATCGACATCAGATGACCATGTAATTTCAGGTGTTTGTTGCCAACAGCGGGTCGGTGCCATCTGTCCTGTCGATTTCTCGATCGGTCGGGTAGAAAGCACACTTTTTTTTGGTTGACCGGGTGGCGATCAATATTGTTTTCGATACTCTTGATGATTGACCCGTGTTTTGGACGGATGTCAGAGGACTTGGTGTCTCAAAAGCATGAATTTTGGAAAGTACCAGAGGCTGGGCTCTTCGAATCGTGAAAAAACGGCGAAAACCGGGGTTTCCGGGGCCTTCCCGGCGACCCCGGGCTCCAAGGTCGCCGGCGACCCTGGCCCAGGGTCGCAGGGGTCTGCGACCCTGGGGGGGTTTTCCCCCTTTTGTGTCCCGTTTTGTGTCCGGTTTTGCTGCTTTTCGATTCTTTTTCCTTCTGTATTTTTCCTTGACATTTTGACCATTTATTGGCCTGATTTCTTTGTAGGAAACCTGATGAGAATCCTTGCATTTTATTTTGCAAAGTTTCCAATTTCCTGAGAAAGCCGAAGACTTTGTCGCGCAGAGCTGCCGATTTTCCGTCAGAAGCTGAAACTGGGTCAAACGATGTCGGAATGACCTAAAATTTGGTGTGAAGCCTCCTGAGCAATAAATAAGACCAACCATAGGCTTTTGTTTGAGTTTCGAAGCCGTTTGGGGTCCTATCACCTGTAGACTTGCTTTTTGTCGCGATGAAGATGTCGCGGTTTGATGTGTGGTCAACCGATGTCCGATTGACTTGAAATTTGACAGGGAACCTATTGGAGTCATTTTAAGATGATCCATAGGCTCTGTCTTGGAAACCATGGTCCCGGAGAGCTTTGCCGCCGAGAGGCCTGATTTGGCTTCCGAGCGTCAAACTATGGTCAAATGTTGTGGAAATGACCTGAAATTTGACGTGTAGCCCTTTATAAACATTTTGAAGCCGTCCATGTGCTCTATCTGATGAGTAATGGCCTCGGTGGTTCTCGCCGCCGAGAGGCTTGATTTAGCTGTTCGAGGGTTGATGTAGGGTCAAACGTTGTCAGTTTGACTCGGAACTTGACGTGTGGCCTTTTGGAAGTATTTTAAGACCATCCATCGGCTCTGATCGAAGATTTGGTGTATCCGATGCTTTTGCCGCCGAGAGCTCCTTTTCGGCTGTCGGAGAAGAGAAGTTAGGCCAAATGATTTTGAAATGGCCCGAAACTTCTTGTGTACTCCTCTTTTGGCTGTCTTGAAGGATCTTGCAGTTTTTGTTTGATTCTGACAAGATTTAATTTTTGGAAGTAGCATTGCCTATTTATGGCAGGTTGCGACTTCATGTAGCTCTTTGGATCTTGAAGAGGCAAAGTGACATTTTTGGTGTCAACACTCCAAGCTATACAAAAACCCCCAAAATACAACCCATTAGAGCCCTACTTATGGCAAATCACCAAAGACAAGGAATGGGCTCACACAAGCTAGGAAATAGAACCTAAAAGGATGCCATTGCTCAACAATAGAAGATGGGAAGGAGATATTACCTCTAGGGCCATCAATCAACAAGAAGAAGCTTGAAATAGGGGCTGCTTAGCTGAGATTTGCACAAGAATGATGTCCAAAGAGAGCTTGAGATAAGGGGAGGAAGTTGGTGAGCTCCAATCTCCATTTGGCAAGAATTTCTCAATGAATGGGAGAAGAAAACAAGGAGAAAAGAGAGGGGAAGCTCAGTTGCAGAGCTCCCCCCTTGGGCTGCAACGAATGAGGGAGAAGAGAGGAGGGTTGCCTCTTTTTATAACGGGTGGGTGTGTGCCCCACCACACTTATGTGCCTCGAATGACATCGACGAAGAAGATAAAAATATTTCTCATAAAATCTATTTTTTAAAAAATATAATTTTGGCATGGTTTTGAGATCTCGAAATTTCGGTTCAGATTTTGTGTAAAAAGACGGTTTTGCCCTCGAATCAGGTTTCGGGGTCTCGAACGGGAATGGAGTCAACATAAAAGTTGTAGGGAATGATGAGATTAGTCAAACAAAGCCAAATTAGAATTTTTAGGAATCAAAGAGAACCTCCCTATGTTGACCACACAAAACAAATGGGACCCAATAGTTACTGTTTAAGTTCACCGGCTCTCAAAACTTCCCAAAGCTAATGAAAAGGCATTCTAACTCACAAACTCAACCAAACAACCTCTAATCCTACTTATAAAACTAGGGCAAATTAGCGAAAAGTCCCTATAAGTCAATGTTTCTAGCCTCCAGTTTAAGGAAAAACTTTTTAAGGCTTATGGTCCAAGCAGCTAGACTTTTCCCAGCCTTAGGTCCCTGCATCCACATGATCTCATTTTTCATGACTAAATTGCCCTTCCAACCATTTTAGGCATAAAGATTTTGAAATTTAAAATTTCAAATCCTCCCTCCTCTCTCCTCCCTCTTTCCTCCTTCCTAAATCCTCTCGCAAAAGACCTTGTTTTTGTAAATCAGTTCATCTTAGGACCTTGTAAGCTGTGTCCTGCTCTATATGGGATTACTTAAAATCAACGTGATATCAGACTATCTGCAAGAAGTGCATATCGGTCGAAACCCTCTTCGACAAACGACCCGATCTCGTCTGCTTCGACTGCAAGAACGGCTTCGTTGAGTCCATTACCGCTCCCTCTCTCTATCTCCTCCTCCTCCTCCCCCTCTCCTCCTATGCTCCAATCCCCCTCCTTCAACAACCAGTTCCTCCAGATCATCTGCCTCGTCACCCGCGCTGCCCGCGATGAATCCCCCTCCGCCGCTGCCGCTCCTCCCCCCCGCTCTGATCCCCGATCCCTCCTCTGACACATAGGATTTCCTCTGGATCAAGTTCGACGACAGGGGAAACGATGACAATCAGAACTGTTCAGATGTGGATAATCTGCAAGGTGGTTTTGTGTAGTCCATCGTATTTTCTGGGCCACCTATCAGTTCTCTGCAAGGTGTTTTTGTGTCCTGGCGATGGCGTCGAGGGCAGAGGAGTAGATCCGGGATGCGCCTTTGGTCTGGAGCTTGGTCTTGGCAGTGTCAAGTGGGTGGAGGCAGGCGTAAGTGATGGCACCGGCAATACCCCTGGCGAATACACTGATCATGGATTTCTCGAAGACGGATAGGACTTTCATTAGGGTTTTGGATTGCATCTTGAGGTTGGATTGGGTTGAAAGAGAGGGGTTTGGGTTTGGGCATTTCTGAGATGTGTGTTTTGCTGGGTTTGGTGGGTTTAGGGTTTCAATGGAGGAGAGAGAAGTAGAGGAGAAGAGGGGGCTGCTGCTGTTGGTGGGGCTTTTGGATTTTTGGGGAAGAAGGTTTTGATGGGTTTGTGTGGGTCTCAATGGGGAGGGAAGTAGAGGAGAAGAGGAGGCAATTGTTACTGTTGCTGTTGCTGGGGTTCTTCTGCTTCCTAAATTCATTAGGGGAAGAAGGTTGTTTTGAGGTGAGTGATTTCTGGGATTTGGTGGGTTTTGTTATCGGGTTTTCTTGGAGGAATCCCAGGCCCAGGGAAAGGAAAGAAGAAGAAGAAGATGTTGATGGATGCAAGTGCTACTGATGAATAACATGAATTGGGCAGAATATTATCTGATGAAGAAATCACTAGATTGGAGTTCTCAAAAGGGCAGGCACTAGATCCGTCCAGCACAAAAATCGTCCCATTCAAAAAGGGCGCTGAGCCACCCCCTAGGGCAGAGACATGGTCTTCACTTTTCTCACATCAACAGAATCGAAAACGAAGAGGGGAAGAGGATCTGATCCTCAACGGTGCCGCCGTCGCCGGAGAAGACAATCCACACCCGGACTGCATTCATCGCCTCTCGTTGTTCTCTCTTTTGTCAAATTTATCTTAGTTTTTGTCAAATTTATCTGAGTTTTGTTCAAATTTATCTGTTTTCTGTCATATTTATCTGAATGTTGTTCAAATTTATCTGTTTTTTGTCATATTTCTCTATATTTTTGGTAAATTTATTTGAGTTTTTTTTTCAAAATTTATCTGAGTTTATGGTAAATTTATCTGAGTTTTGTTCAAATTTATTTGTTTTCTGTCATTTCTTTCTGTTTTTTGTAAATTTATCTGAGTTTTTTTTCAAAATTTATCTGAGTGTTTAGCAAATTTATTTACGTTTTTTGAAATCTATATGCGTTTTTTAAATTTATTTGTGTCTTTTGAAATTTATTTGTATCTTTTCAAATTTATTGCATTTTTTGAAATTATTGCATCTTTTAAAATTTATTTTTGTTATTTTAAGTTTATTTGCATTTTTTGATATTTTCTTTGGATGATTTGAGATTTATTTGAGTCTTTTGAAATTTATTTATATTTTCTGAAATTTATTTGGATATTTTGAAACTTATTTGCATCTTTTTAAATTTATTTGCGTTATTTGATTATATATTGATTTTTTTAACTTATTGCATTTTTCGAAATTATTTTATTTTTTAAAATTTATTTATGTGTTTTTAGAATTTATATAAAAATTTGGGGATTCCATTTATCGTGGGCAATTAAATGTTAATTGGCCATTATTAATGGGATATCCCACCAATCATGTGTTGTGATTTAAAGGAAGGGTAAACTAGACATTTCAGGTATGAGAAAGTGTGGGAGGGACATTTGGCTCTATGACTTTTTTTTGTGGATCTAAGGCTATAAAGTGAAATGTTCAGGGACCTGTCGCCGAATGCCCCATAAAATTAATCCATAACTTAATCAACACTAATCCTAGAAATTAAGGGTCGAGTTCTCACACATGGCCTAACCAATGAGTGACACACGGCACTCGAATTTGACCTAATCAAATTTCCAAAGGTGTAAAATAAGGGACATGTATCAACAAAAAAAAATAGACATGTGGCACCCACGTAGAAACTCTCCCACAAGCGTCCCATGATTCCAAGACGCTTGCTGGCAGTTACAAGAAATTAAGACACAATCTCTACCCAAGGGTCACAAGAAAACTCCCACGATCCTAGGGAAAGAAAATCTCTATGACCCCCAATTCAAGGTCTGCGAACCCGGGCTCAATAACTCCTAGTTTAGTGGATGGTGAACGGGAGGAAAGTGGGTTGGGCCACTCCTAAACCTCCCAAGGCCATAAGTAGCCCTTCTGAAGTATATGAAGGATCGAAATTCAATTAGAGAGAAAAGACAAAAGAAAAGAGAAAATCCAAAGAAAGGAGTGAGCTACTTGCGCAGACGGGTGGACGAACCTCTGCAACTGTTGTTATTCTGTCCTTATTGGCTTTGCAACTTTTGTTACTCTTGTCCTTACTCGACTCCAAGGTATTTGGGAGCTCCGGAGGGGATTTCAACCCACTCATGTAGTTGATTTCCTCTCTTTTCTTTTAAAATTCTATTTCTTTGTCTAGTTGGGACCACATGACCTTGGACACAAATCCCATCATTTGAATACAATCTTTCACCTTGGCTAACACGTAAAATAGACAAGGTGACATGATGACAAGGGTTGTGGTTGGATCGAAAATCCAATTACCAATGAAGATGCACGCATCAAAGGTAATCTAAAATAGACATTAAAATTAGGAAATTTAACGACATAAACCCTCCTAAACAACATATTATTGCAATTGGCCCCAATAAAAAATAGCAGACATATTGAGCCCTGAATCCACGTTTTTCTTTCTTTTTTTTTTTTTTTTTGTCTTTTAGCGTTATAGTCGATATCGACTATCCCTGTGTGTCTACTAAAGACCGAAACTCATTTTTCCCCATTCGTTTTCTTCAACTTTTCCCCTTTCATCTCTTCCTCTCTCTCTCTTGTTCTCTCTTGCTCTATGCAACTAATCTCAAATCACAATCTCAAATCACAATCTTTGAGAAGGAGGAAGAAGGAAAGAGAAAGCTAGTGTGTGTGTGCAGATGAGATGCACGGAGATGGAGGTGTGTGCAGGGGCTGTGAGGGCCAAGTGCAGCAGGAAAGAGAGGGAGAAGGAAGAAGGAAAGAAAGGGCGTGTGCATTGGCTTGGAGTGCAGTGGGTGGCGGGGGTGGGGTGGGGGGGGGGTGTGTTGCTTCATATGGGGAATCCTTTAGGAGTTTCTTTTGTTTAAAATCTGTCCATAATAAGCTTGCAGGACATGGAGAATGGAGGTCCTTTATGAGTTTCTTCTGTTAAAAATCTGTCCATTATAGGCCTGCAGGAGATGGAGAATGGAGGCTGGGTTAGGGAGCAGAGCAAGGCAGCTAAGAGAAAAGTGATCGCTGGATGGGAGGATGTCACTACGGTGTTGGTGGATAACTTACCAGAATTTATGCCGGCTTACTGGCTGAGAGAAACGTGTTGCAGGTTCGTGAAAGTAGTTGATGCTTTCATCCAGGACTCCAGTAGGAGAGGGACTGGAAAATGCTTTGGATTTGTCCGGTTCAGAGAAAATAGACTTGCTATGAAGTGTATTGAAGCTTTGAATGGCAGCAGTGTTATTGGTAGGATGATTGTTGTCAAGATAGCTTCATTTGGCTGGTCACAGAGACGGAAAAGATCTGGTACAAATTCAGGCAAGTAATACAGAGGTGAACACTAACTTTGCGGTTGGAAACCAGGGTCTTAATGGGACAGAAATCCGGGGAGCTTCTCAGATAGCAGGTCTGCTGGTTAAAGGGGAAATGGTTAAGAAGAGAGAGCATTTCTATTGAGAAGAAGGTTGTCGTGGGTAATTCCAAGTGGCTGTTGATTGGGGAGGTAAGATGGGAAGGGACTATTCCCCAAATCAAGAGCTTTTGTGAAACCTGTGGTATGGGCAAAGTCAAATTGGCGAGGTTGGGGGGAAGGAAGATCTTGATTTCCATGAAGGTGTTCGATGAAATGACGAAGAGAAAGGAGAATGAAATTGCACGCTCATTTCTCTTATTTTTCTCATGAGAAAGAAGTCTGCTGTTGTCGTGGGGTTTGTCATTCATTGATTTTGCTTACTAGGAGATATTGGAGAAGAGGAATTAGAGAACATGGGTGGGGTTTTCATTCATTGATTTTTGTAATTTTCAAACAGATTTCATGTATATATTTTTTGAAATGTAAGGTCAAGACACAATGAACTTGTAATGTTGTGAATGATTTCCCCCTATTTGAGATGTTTGAAATGTGTTTGAGGTGTTTGAGATGTCCGAACTCTTGAGCTTTTGAAATGTCTAAGTGAAGGACCGAAACCTTCCCCACCAAAACTCTCTACTATGACGTCCAAAGATGAAATTGGTATTGGTTGAATTGGTGGAAGCATTTTTTGGAAGGGGGATGCAAGAGTTAATGCGAACTCCTTTTTAGTTGGTGTTAATATTTGGTGTTAATATGATAGAAGATGCAGCCGTCTGGACAATGTAATCTCCACATAGAAGAGATTTTTCGGAAGGGGGATGCACATGTTAATGTCATCATGTCCATTTTGATTGGTGTTAATGTGATTGATAGAATATGTGGCCATGATGGGCTTGTACATTTTGTTGAAGCATTATTTTGAAGGGCACAAGTGCTAAACATACTTTTCTCTTTTGTAAGGATCTCCCTTTTTTGGGGTTATATGTTGTTGAGAACTTATCTATGATAATAAATGGTTGTTTGTATTGTCCTGTTATTGATGTTTTTATTTTTCCCACTTTTATTAGTGAAAATGATTACTTAGCCTCATCTAAAGCTACACTCAATAAGTTATAGTATTATAGCATAGTCGATATCGACTATGACTGTGTTTTTTATGTTTCAGCTAAATAGTCGATATCGACTATGACTGTATTTTTTATGTTTCAGCTAAATAGTCGATATCGACAATGACTGTGTTTCTTATGTTTCAGCTAAATAGTCGATATCGACTATGACTGTGTTTTTTAGGTTTCAGCTAAATAGTCGATATCGACTATGACTGTGTTTTTTAGGCTTCAGTTTAATAATCGATATCGACTATTGGACAATGGTACATTCCATTGTACTAAACATTATTCTAAATATATTGGTATATTTCATTCACACATTCAATTAACAACCATACATTAACAAACTATTCAATTTCAAATAATGGTACATGAAGTTCCATAACATAAATCCAACTGCCCAAACCATAGAAGTTCCACAACCACTGCCCACAAGTTCCACAATTTCAATTACGAAGTAAAGAAAGTAAATATCTATGTTTGACCTCTCCGTCTACTGCCCAAAAAACCTTCCCAAAACTTCTACTAACCAGCTAAGAAAATTACATCAAAATGCATATCCAGACGGCTGCATCTTCTATCACATTAACACCAAATATTAACACCAACCAAAGAGGAGTTCACATTAATTCTTGCATCCCCCTTCCAAAAAATACTTCAGTAGACTGTACACTGTCCAGAACGGCTACATCTTCTATCACATTAACACCAACCAAAGAGGAGCTTGCATTAACTCTTGCACCCCCCTTCCAAAAAATGCTTCCACCGATTCAACCAATACCAATTTCATCCTTGGGCGTCATAGTAGAGTATTTTGGTGGGGAAGGTTTCGACCCTTCACTCTGACATTTCGAAAGCTTAAGAGTTTGGACATCTCAAACACATTTCAAACATCTCAAATAGGGGGAAACCATTCACAACATTACAAGTTCATTGTGTCTTGACCTTAGATTTCAAAAAATATATACATGAAATCTGTTTGAAAGTTACAAAAATCAATGAATGAAAACCCCACCCATGTTCTCTAATTTCTCTCATCCAATATCTCCTAGTAAGCAAAATCAATGAATGACAAACCCCACAACAGCATCAGACTTCTTTCCGATGAGAAAAATAAGAGAAATGTGCGTGAAATTTGATTCTCTTTTCTCTTCGTCATTTCATCGAACACCTTCATGGAAATCAAGATCTTCCTTCCCCCCCAACCTCGCCAATTTGACTTTGCCTATACCACAGGTTTAACAAAAGCTCTTGATTTGGGGAATAGCCCCTTCCCATCTTACCTCCCCAATCAACAACCACTTGGAATTACCCACGACAACCTTCTTCTCAATAGAAATGCTCTCTCTTCTTAACCATTTCCCCTTTAACTAGCAGACCTGCTATCTGAGAAGCTCTCCAGATTTCTGTCCCATTAAGACCCTGGTTTCCAACCGCAAAGTTAGTGTTCACCTCTGTATTACTCACCTGAATCTGTACCACATCTTTTCCGTCTCTGTGACCAGCCAAATGAAGCTATCTTGACAACAATCATCCTACCAATAACACTGCTGCCATTCAAAGCTTCAATACACTTTATAGCAAGTCTATTTTCTCTGATCCGGACAAATCCAAAGCATTTTCTAGTCCCTCTCCTACTAGAGTCCGGGATGAAAGCATCAACCACTTTCACGAACCCGCAACATGTATCTCTCTGCTAGTAAGCCGGCCTAAATCCTGGTAAGTTATCCACAAACACCGTAGTGACATCCTACCATCCAGCGATCACTTTGCTCTTAGCTGCCTTGCTTTGCTCCCTAACCCAACCTCCATTCTCCATCTCCTGCTGGCTTATAATGGATAGATTTTTAACAGAAGAAAATCATAAAGGACCTCCATTCTCCATCTCCTGCAAGCTTATAATGGACAGATTTTAAACAAAAGAAACTCATAAAGGATTCCCCATATGAAGAAACACCCCCCCACCCACTGCACTCCACGCAAATGCACACGCCCTTTGTTTCTTTCTTCTTTCTTCCTTCTCCCTCTCCTTCCTTTTTTTATTCTCTTTCTTTCCTCCTCTTCTTTTCTCTTTTCCCCCTCCTTCATTGCTGCACTCCGCCCTCACAGGCCCCCGCGCACACCTCCATCTCCGTGCATCTCATCTGCACACACCCACCAGCTTTCTCTTTCCTTCTTCCTCCTTCTCAAAGATTGTGATTTGAGATTTTGATTTGAGATTAGTTGCAGAGAGCAAGAGAGAATAAGAGAGAGAGAGGAAGAGATGAAAGGGGAAAAGGGGGAAAAGTGGAAGAAGACGAATGGAAAAAAGGGGTTTTGGTCTTTAGTAGACACACAGGGATAGTCAATATCGACTATAGCGTTAAAAGACAAAAAAAAAACAGAGAAACGTGGATTCAGGGCTCAATCTGTCTGCTATTTTTTATTGGGGCCAATTGTAATAATATGCTGTTTAGGAGGGTTTATGCCGTTAAATTCCCTTGAAATTAGAAAGGAAAAGGAATTGAATTTCCTAACTATCCAAACGGTCTTCAAATACCTAAATACCGGTAAACCAGCCCTTTCTTCTGCATTTCCATGTTGCTTTTTATTTTGTATTTTAAATTTCTAATCAGCATAATTTTAGGCCATTGAAGGACAGTTGGAGGGGTCATGTGCTTTACAAATGTCCTGTCATCCACAAGTCCAAACAATTAAATTCCACAATCATTTGTAAATTCAAAATTGTACTTAAAAATTGAGATGCAATAAAAACACATTCTCATATTGTGTTTCTCCATTGCTTATTTGGGTCAAGTACACAAATTGAATGTTTTCTTCAAAAAAGGACACCATCTCTATGTTTTCCTATTCCATGAGAACACTATTTTTACTTTTTTTTTCCAAAAAGAGACATCTCTATGTTTTCTCCTTTTCCACGAGAGCATTTGTCACGCCCCCGGACCGAGGACCCGTTAAACAAGACCTTAATCTGGGGTCGTGGCACGAAGGGCCGGAAAATTCCGCCCGCACATGCTAGTTTCCCACAGGTTTCCGCGGTAAGGATCCTCGAAATTCGATCCAATAATGATTAATAAGAATCACATTCACACGAATTAATTACACGGAAGCATTATAGCAAACATGAAATTCCAAAACATATGAGTATGATGAGAACGCTCAAGTCTAGTATCAAAATGAGAAACATTCTATAGATAGGCCCCAAAGTTAGTTTTAAGTTAAATACAAAAGTCAAGTTAGCCAATAATTACAATTTCCCAAAAATAAGCCAACAATGGCTATAAACAAGTTCCCCAAAATAGAATCCACACCAAAATGTGATCGAAGCACCGAAATCAACCCGACGTCTAAGCGACATCATCAGGCTGCCACTCGCGTTCCACAAATACTACTGGGTCCGCCTCAAAGTGCGCCTCGACGGCAAGGGGCTCAACATCTGGGACCAAGCAAAAAGGGTCAGACACGACGGTCTGGCAAGCAAATATAACAAATAATATGACGATATAAAGAGTAAATCATTAAATAAAAGAGAGCTATGATTAAAATCCTAAATAACAGAAATGATAAGATAAAAGATCGACATCTTAAATATTAATGAATTCCAAGACTATAATAAGTTAAAATAAATAAGAACCATAAAAAAAAACCATCAACCGTATAAAACATTAGCAAACCACGTATAGCTAAATTCTCCTGTTACCGAAGTAACGAGAGCAGACAGAGACCGTAGCCACTAATCGTGGGCCGGAACGAACAAAGTCGTTATTAAACAGAACCGTAGCCACTACGCGTGGGACCGGATATAAACCGTTGCCATGGTCGGTACAGATAGAATCCAAACTGCAGTTGGCGAACAAATTAAAGATTTCCAAGCCGGATGATCAGTCCGACAAGGTAACCTAAGCTCAGTTGTGCCATTAGAGTAAAAGTTCGAAACCTCAAAGTGATACAAATCCGTTCATAAAGATATATTTCCAAAATCGATAAGAAAACTACTCCGAACAAATACATATCTCACATATCGACGAATTCGAGCAAAATAGATGAGTAGTCTTATCAATGTCCATAAATGTGGTAAACCGCCCCAAAGCATTCAAATAGGCTTATGAATGAATCCGAACAAAACCTTTTAACATGGAATGAATTTAGTGTACGATGATTCAACGGTCTAATGCAGGTCATCTCAATGCACATTTAACCCCACTTTATTGTCATTAATTGAAAGTAATTTGGTGCCCCAGAAGATCCTTGACAATTACAAAGGATGGAGTGTACATTGGGACTTGGAAAGATTTCCCCCAAATGGTTTGTTCATAGTTCAAACCAATCTACATAATAGTTCTAGGATTGTAAAAGGGCTGAATGGGCTTCAATTATGGAAAAGGAATTGGCCTGAATCGCGGACTTTATCAGTGATGACAGGTTGGCCATTTGGTAAGGTGAATTGAACTGTATTAATTGTTTGCACAAATGGAGAATAGAACTGAATGAAGTTGTTTCCAAGCAACAGATCTGGTTGCCCTTGAATATTGGTTTGCCACACTTTATCTATTAGGAATTCTTTTCCGGAGATAAAGATATGAACATTGTGAGCCACATACTCTAACAGACTTGTGTTGGTATTTGCCATGACTGCCTCAAGGGGTTGAGGAGCCTTTTTCCACATATGCTCGGGTAGAGCATAAAAGGAATTGGGCTGAATCAGACTTGAATGTGGGCTTGAAGTGAACCTGAAAAATAATTCAATAAGTCCCCTTAAAACTGGTTTAAATCTCTTTGAATCAGGTCCAAATCTGGCATTAACCCAAGCTCAAAACAGTCCTCAAACCTGGCCCAAAACAGTCCTTGAAATAGCCCAAATTAGACCTTGAAACAAGCCCTGACAGGCCTTCAAAACAGGCCCAGATAGCTGGGCTGGGCTCGCTCGAGCGACCCCAGGTCCGCTCGAGCGAAGCCCACCCAGAAGCTGGGTCGCTCGAGCGAGGGCCAGGCATAACCCGGTCCGCTCGAGCGGCCCACTGGGTCGCTCGAGCGAACTGGGCTCTGTCCAGTCCGGCTCAGCTGGGTCTTTCTCTCCTTTTTCCATCTTTTTCACTTCTCTTTCTTTCCCCATCTTTCATATACATCTCCAAGCTTCTTTGGGCCCTTTCTTGACCTCCTCAACTCATCAAATCATCATCCATTAATCATTCCAATTAACCAAACACAACACTTTTAAATCAAGGATTTTCTCCATTCTTTGAACACAAAGTCTTGACACAAAGAAGACTGAATTTCAAGATAACCAAATCTCCAATCCATTGCAAAATAGTAATATAAATAGATTCAAGCATCAACATTAATCCATTCATCCAAAGTAAATCTATAAATCGTGAAAAGATTAGAACATAGGAATGAAATACCATGAAATGAAACTTAATAAATAGAATCATCATATTAATTGGAGTATTCACTTGCCTCAAGTCAAGATGAGAGATAAATTACTCCTCAAACAACCCTCTAGGGCCTCAAGCTCCAAATCTGCAAAAACCCCCAAAAGTTCCCCAAGAAGAACCCTAAAAATCAACATTTGTAAATCTCAAGGGAAAACTCTTGCATGTGTGATGAAAACACTCTAAATGAAGAGGAAAACCAAGATTTCAAGATTGGAAAGCCATTGCTAACCTTGAAGAGCTCATAAAAAGAAGAGAAGCTTGAAAGAGAACCTTGCCCTAGCTCAAATCCTTAGAAAAATACATCTTTGGATAGCTTGAAGAGGGAGGAAGAAGCCTAGGAGATCAATCCTTCAAGAAATCTCCAAGAGAAGAGTGTTCCAGAGGAGAGAGAAAGTGCTGGAAGAGAGGAAAAGCCCTTGGCTCCAAACGTTGCAGGAAAAGAAAGAATGAAGGGAAGAAGAGAACTCTCCCTCTTATAAGATGGGTTTGTGGGTCCCAATCTTCACAAGGCTAAAAATGGCATTTGCGGGACCCGAATGGAAACGACGAAGAAGACAAAAACGATCAACAAAGTTTCTACTTTCCAAAAAGTATATTTTTGTCAATTTCTGAAATTTTCAAAATTTGGGTACAGATTTTGTGTGAAAGGTCAGATTTGCCCTTTTCTCGAAAAACATGATTTCTGATCATTAAGTCAAGACGGTCAAAACATGAAAGTTGATAATCTAAATGAAATGAGTCGAAATACATAAAAATTGAGATTTTACAAAAATCAAAGTTAAACCCCACATATTTACACACAACACACGGGCGCCCCGGCCCGCATCAAGCCTAAGTCAACGACTCTCGAAAATTCTCAAAGCTATTCAAACATTCTAATCTAGCTTAAGAAAATAAGCTAATCATCCACTAACCCCACTTATCAACTAATCACGATTAAAATATAATAAATATTCCAAACCTGGGTCTGGGTCTGACATCCTCCACCCCTAAAAATCACATTTGGTCCTCCAAATGATCACTAACCTCTGGAAATAGCTGAGGGTATTTCAGCTGGACCTGATCACGAAGTTCCCAAGTGGCCTCTTCTGGTCCATGATTCTCCCAATGAATCTTTACCCACTGAATTGTTATGTTTCTCAGCTCTTGCTCTTTAGTGTCAATAATCTCTACCGGTTTCTCAATGTGGGTGGCATCTTCTCGAATATCCAACGGTTCGTGATGTAGCACGTGTGAAGGGTCCGAGACATACTTCCTTATCATTGACACGTGAAACACATCGTACACACCTAAAAGTTCTGGAGGCAAAGCTAATCTATATGCTACTACCCCGATACGACTCAGGATCTCATACGGTCCAATGAATCTCTTAGATAATTTACCCTTCTGCCCAAATCTCAGTGTTCCTCTGACCGGAGATACCTTCAAAAATACCTTGTCTCTAACTTGGAATTGTAGATCCTTCCTTCGAATGTCAGCATAACTCTTCTGTCGGCTTCTCGAAATCTTCAAGCATTCATGAATAATTCTGACTTTGTTACTTGTTTCTTCAACCAAAGAAGGACCATGAAAACTACGTTCTCCAACTTTTTCCCAACATACTGGGGTCCTACACTTCCTGCCATACAACGCTTCGAATGGGGCCATCCCTATGCTTGAATGGTAACTGTTGTTGTAGGCAAACTCACAGAGAGGTAAATTCTCATCCCATTGATTCTTGAAGTCAAGTACACAAGCCCTAAGCATGTCTTCAAGGGTCTGAATAGTCCTCTCCAACTGACCATCAGTTTGCGGGTGATATGCTGTGCTGAATTGAAGCTTCGTCCCCATTGATTCATGTAAGGTCTTCCAAAATCTCGAAACAAATCTACTATCTCGATCTGAAGTAATGGAGACCGGCTGACCATGACGACTGACAATTTCCTTCACGAAGGCTTATGCTAAAGCCAACATATGCATTTTCTTCCCGGTCTTTAAAGGAATAAAGTGTGCCGACTTCGTTAACCGATCTACTATGATCCATATAGCATTGTTCCCTCAAAGGAATTTGAAGAATTTGAAGAATTTGAGATCTACTTCTTTAAAGGAATTTGAGATGACTTGAAAGTCTTTTGAAGAATTTGAAGAATCAGTATCTCAAAGTATTAATTTGAGTTGGAATTCTTGTCAACACATTGTCACAAACGTGATGTTAAAAGGCTAGTGTTGATAGAGCTGAAAAGAAGAATCAGAGTTCAAACAGTCAGGAATTCAGAATTCCTGAAGCAGAGCACGCGGTCGACCGAGCACCCCATGCGGTCGACCGAGCAAGAAGAAACCTGCAGAAACAGATTCAGGCACCTCTCAGTTATTTTTCGTGACACAGTGTGTTTTTCGGTCGACCGGGACCCCAGGATGTCGACCGAGCGCGATAGTTGTCTAACTCCAGACTGTGTATGATGTCGACCGAGCAGGCAAGGAGGTCGACCGAGCACGGGAACCAGAGTTGCGCAGAATTAGAAGTTTTGCACGAAAATTCAGCACTCTTATCTAATTTGTTTGGGACTCTTTCTAAACGAATTGTAGCCTGTTTTGAATACAATTAAGGGTTAAAATAACCTATAAAAAGCATGTATGGGTCGTTCTAAACAGACACCAGAAGAGAGAAAGAAGAGAAGAGATAAGAGAGAGAGTTTTGGAGAGAAGAAGAGTGCTGGTGCTGTGTGCTGTTGTGTTGCATCTTTCTACAGCAAGTAAGGACGAGGATGTGCTCTTGAAGATGGTGATTCGTCCATGAGTTAAGTGTCTCTCTGTTTATGCTTTAATTTTAATTTGTAAGGGATTGAGAGAGAGAGAATTGTAGAGGGGAAGGGCTGTAGACAGAGTTTATCTTCTATTCTGTTTTTACATCAAGTTGGTGCTTGGTGTTTGGGGTTTGGTGATCCTATCTGTTGGTGCAGATAAATTGTAAAGGGAGTCGGTGCTTCCTAGATAGTTGGTGCTATCTGAAACTAAGGGTTGGTGCTCTTTGTCGTTGGTGCGACTAAATAAGATTCAGATCTGTCCCGGATTGGTGTTCGGACAGTCTTTGAACCGTGGACGTAGCCTTTCGGTGAACCACGTTAAATCTGGTGTCATTGTGTGGTTTGACTTGTTTTGTTGTTGAATTGGACCTGTTTTTAGAAATCACTGATTCACCCCCCCGCTCTCAGTGATCGCGATATCCAACAATTGGTATCAGAGCGAGGCTCCCTTGATCAGTTTAATACGCTAAGGGTGATCTCTTGTCAAATCACATGGCAGTCAATACAGGGAATATGAAAGCACCTCTGTTTGATGGTTCTAATTACTCTTTTGGAAGATTAGGATGCAAGCCTTCATCAAATCTCTTGGCTATGATGTTTGGGAGGCTGTCAGAGTCGGTTACAATACTGCCACCGTACCCAATGATACTGCATCGAAGAAGTTGGCAGACAACGACTCCAAGGCGCAGAATGCACTCTTTAGTGGCCTTGTGGACAGCGAGCTTGTCAAAGTAATTGCATGCAAGACAGCCAAGGAAATTTGGGACAAGTTGCAAAGCATACATGAAGGTGATGAGAAGATTAAAGAAGCCAAATTGCAAACTCATCGCTCTCAATTCGAGTCTCTTCGCATGGAGGAAAGCGAGAATGTTGACTCGTATATGCAACGAGTGAATGAAGTCACGAATGACATTCGTGGACTAGGGGAGGAGATTAAAGAGCCGGTCATCGTCAAAAAGGTTCTAAGATCTCTTCTTCCCCGGTTTGATTCAAAAGTCTCAGCCATCGAAGAAGCCAAAGATCTGAATGCATTTTCCATGGATGAATTACATGGTTCTCTAACTGCCTATGAGATGCGCATAGGAAAGACGTCTTCATCTGATAAAGAAGCGGCCTTCAAAGTTCAGAAAAAGGCAAAAGAGACTGCTGGTCATGATGTTGATTCTAATGATGATGAGCTTGAGGCTCAATTTGTTAGAAAGTTGAAGAAAGGAAGCAATGGCAAGTACAAAGGGAAGCTACCCTTTAAATGCTTCAATTGTGGAGGTATTGGTCACTTTGCTGCGAAGTGTCCGCTAAAAGAAGACAATGATAATGACTCTTATGCTGAAAAGAGTAAAGGAAAGAGAAATTTCAGAAAAAAGGGGCAAAGCTAAAAACTTTCTATGTCAACAAGATGACAGCACGTCTGAAACTTCAGACGATGATGAATCAACCGAAGCTCTCTTCATGGTCACTGTTGAAGAAGAAGAAGAGCTAGATCCGGAAGAGGATGAGGAGGCTGAAGTCAATCTTGAAGAGGAACTCATAGCCGCACTTGAGGAGCTTAGCATGGAACGCAAAACAAGTAAGAAAAATCTGAAACTTCTCCATGAATCTGAAAGTTCTATTATTGCTTTGAAAACTCAAGTAGAGGAATATAAAAGAATGGTAGAAGTCCTTGAAAACCAAATAAGTATCAAAAAGGAAGAGGCTATGAAACTTGAAACTGAGATCGCTAGAGCAAAGGCTGAAAATTTGGAAAATAGCAAAAAACTCAAAGCGCTCCAAGCGATTGAAGGGACTATGAAACTCGATGAACTACTGAAAGTTCAAAGACCTGCCCACTTCAGATTTGGTCTAGGATTTGAGAAAGGTGAATCCTCTAAGATTGCACCTCCTGAAAAGAAAGAGTTTGTGAAGCAAGTCACTGCACCTTCTAACTCTATGAAGCCCACTAAACCTAGAAAGGAGTCCATCCCTGTTAGAAAGGTAATGAAGACTAACCAGCCACAAAGAAGATACAAATTCTATGGTTATTGCTTTCATTGTAATATGTTTGGACATAAAAGAGCTGATTGCAAATTCTATGTAAGAAACAGCCCATTTGTGACTAGGAATCCTTTTTCAATCCTAAGTAGCCACAAAATTGAGTGCTATATGTGTCATAATTATGGACACTTGGCTAGGGATTGTAGGTTGCATATTGCTAACAAATTTCAGGTTGAAAAGAAACCCAAGTTAGTCAAGGCTTGGAGAGCAAAGCAAAGTGCAGAAAGTCCCAAAGAATCTCTCATTGTGCAAATGGCATTCAATGCACAAAAGAAGGCAGCACCATGGGTCCTTGATAGTGGTTGTTCAAGCCATATGACTGGTGATAAAGAGAAATTCATCAAATTACAGCACTATGAAGGCGGTTCAGTGAAGTTTGGCAACAATGATGGTGCCAAAATCTGCGGAAAAGGTGTTATTCAGCTTATGGCAAACAAGATCAGATGGGAAGAAGTCTTATATGTGTCTGGATTGAGACACAACCTGCTTAGTGTGAGCCAGATCTGTGACAAGGGTCACGAAGTTATCTTCACAAAGAATGGGTTTGCCATCAAGAAGAGTAGCAACGGCAAAACAGTGGCAACTGGATCAAGAACTGCTGGAAATCTCTATACATTGTCAGATGGAGCTGAAAAGACCTGCTTGATGAGTCGGACAGAGGAAAGTTGGTTGTGGCACAAACGCCTTGGGCATCTAAGCTTTGATAACATGTCAAAGATTTGCAATTCAAAGGCTGTAAGAGGCATGTCTACAGTTGAAAAGCCTTCCAATCCCATTTGCGACTCTTGCCAAAAGGGAAAGCAAACGAGGGTTATGTTCAAGTCAAAGGAGCATCATTCCAAGAAACCTCTTGAGCTAGTGCACACTGATCTCTGTGGACCGATGCGAACTCAAAGCACCAATGGAGATAAGTATTTCATGTGCATTGATGATTATACTCGTATGACATGGGTATTGTTTCTTAAGCATAAGCATCAAGCACTTGATCGTTTTAAAGTGTTTAAAGCACAGGTTGAAAATCAATTGGAAAAACGTATCAAGATTTTAAGGTCTGATCGTGGAGGCGAGTTCACATCTGAAGAGTTCACTAAATATTGTGAACATCATGGCATTCAAAGACAGTACTCAGCCCCTAGAACTCCACAGCAAAATGGAGTAGTGGAACGGAAGAATCGCACCGTACAAGAGATGGCTCGTACGATGCTAAGTGAAAGCAAGATGGCTGACAAGTATTGGAAAGAGGCAATTCATACGGCTGTATACATTCAAAACCGATGCTTGATCAGGCCACATGAAGTCAAAACTCCCTATGAGCTATGGTTTGGAAGAAAAGCAACAGTCAAGCACTTCAGAGTCTTCGGCAGCAAGTGTTACATCAAGCGGCTCGAACAAAATCCGGGCAAATTTGAAGAAAGAGCTGACGAAGGTATATTTCTGGGTTACTCCTCTACTAGCAAGGCATATAGGTGTCTTAACAAAAGAACCAGAAAAATCATAGAAAGTGCTGATGTGAGAATAGATGAGAATATTGAACCAAAGAATGCAACTCATAATGACAGTCCAGTTTATGAGGACTCGAGTGAGATTGATGATGAGATGGCTGACTCTAATGATTCTGAGAAATCAAAGGATGACTCAGAAGATACTACACCTAAGAAGCACAGCACTTGGGTAGAGCAACACCCTAAGGATCAAATCATTGGAGATCCTAAGGCAGGCGTTCAAACTAGACAAAGTGTAGTTAGCAATTACTCACTTGTGTCCACCATTGAACCCAAGACTGTGACTGAAGCCAGTCTCGATGAAAGTTGGTTGAAAGCTATGCATGAGGAGTTGGAGCAAATTGAGAAGAACTCCACATGGGAACTTGTTCCTAGACCTACTGATAAGAATGTTATTGGTACTAAATGGGTCTTTCGGAATAAGCTGAATGAAGATGGTCAAGTCAGTAGAAACAAAGCAAGGTTGGTTTGTAAAGGCTATGCTCAAGTTGAAGGCATAGATTTTGAAGAGACCTTTGCACCAGTGGCTCGTCTGGAAGCTATTCGTATGTTTCTTGCATTGGCAGCATACAAAACCTTCAAGGTATTTCAGATGGACGTAAAGTCAGCTTTCTTGAATGGTTTACTTGAAGAAGAGGTCTACATTGAGCAACCTGATGGTTTTCTCATCAACAAAAATTCAGATCTAGTGTGCAAGTTGAAAAAGGCTCTTTATGGACTGAAACAAGCGCCAAGGGCATGGTATGCAAGGCTGGATCTCTATCTCCGCAAGATCGGTTTTGGAAAAGGAATGGTTGATAGCAATCTGTATGTCAAAACTGAGTTAAGCAAACAGCTGGTTGTCATTGTTTATGTTGATGACATAATCTTTGGTGGCAATGATGATGAGATGTGCAGGAATTTTGCTGAAGAGATGAAGAAAGAATTTGAGATGTCAATGCTTGGAGAACTAAAGTTCTTTCTTGGTTTACAAGTTCAGCAGCTGAAACATGGTATCTTCATATCACAAATGAAGTACATTAAGGAAATGCTGAAACGGTTCAATATGGAAGACAGCAAGCCAGTGAGCACACCAATGTCAACGAACACGAAGCTTAGCAAAGATGATAAGGCCTCGTCCGTTGATCATACCACCTATCGCTCTATGATAGGAAGCTTGCTGTACTTAACTGCTACAAGACCAGATCTTCTACAAGCAGTATGTACGGTTGCACATTTTCAAGCAGCACCAACTGAAACGCACCTTACAGCAGTGAAAAGAATCTTTCGATATCTGAAAGGTACTATGGAGCTTGGTATCTGGTATCCCAAAGGCAAATCCTTCACTCTTGTTGCATATTCTGATGCCGATTGGGCTGGATGCGTAGATGATCGCAAGAGTACTAGCGGCGGCGCATTTTATCTTGGAGAAAGATTAGTTGCTTGGCATAGTAAGAAGCAAGACTCAGTATCCCTTTCGACAGCGGAAGCGGAATATATTGCAGCGGCAACTTGTTGTACGCAAGTGTTATGGATGCGGCAAATGCTCTCTGATCTAGGAGTTCCTACAACGGATCCTACGCCGATCCTATGTGACAACACGAGTGCAATTCATATATCTAAGAATCCTGTTCAGCACTCTCGAACAAAGCATGTAGCAATTCGTTATCATTTTCTTAAAGATAAAGTTGCTGATGGAGAGGTCAAGTTGGAGTATGTTCCAACAACTGAGCAAGTGGCTGATATTTTCACGAAACCTCTGCCAAAGGAAGTCTTCGAGTATCTCCGGAAAAAGTTAGGAGTTACTCACTCTCCTAAACCGTAGGAGTTGTGCTTGAAAGGGGGAGCAATGCATTCATTGAATATCCTATTCGCTCCTCGGTTTGGTCCCTTTGGACTTGTTGTCAAAGGGGGAGAGATGTTATGCTATGATAGCAAGGAGAGATGTTATGCTATGAAAGCTAGGGGGAGATTGTTGACAGTGCATGGTTGTTATTTCAGAATTTTAGAATTGGTTCCAAGTGAGTGTTGAAGTTCCAATAGTGTTGCCAACAATTCCAAAGGGGGAGATTGTTGGAATTTGAGATGACTTGAAAGTCTTTTGAAGAATTTGAAGAATCAGTTTCTCAAAGTATTAATTTGAGTTGGAATTCTTGTCAACACATTGTCACAAACGTGATGTTAAAAGGCTAGTGTTGATAGAGCTGAAAAGAAGAATCAGAGTTCAAACAGTCAGGAATTCAGAATTCCTGAAGCAGAGCACGCGGTCGACCGAGCACCCCATGCGGTCGACCGAGCAAGAAGAAACCTGCAGAAACAGATTCAGGCACCTCTCAGTTATTTTCGTGACACAGTGTGTTTTCGGTCGACCGGGACCCCAGGATGTCGACCGAGCGCGATAGTTGTCTAACTCCAGACTGTGTATGATGTCGACCGAGCAGGCAAGGAGGTCGACCGAGCACGGGAACCAAAGTTGCGCAGAATTAGAAGTTTTGCACGAAAATTCAGCACTCTTATCTAATTTGTTTGGGACTCTTTCTAAACGAATTGTAGCCTGTTTTGAATACAATTAAGGGTTAAATAACCTATAAAAAGCATGTATGGGTCGTTCTAAACAGACACCAGAAGAGAGAAAGAAGAGAAGAGATAAGAGAGAGAGTTTTGGAGAGAAGAAGAGTGCTGGTGCTGTGTGCTGTTGTGTTGCATCTTTCTACAGCAAGTAAGGACGAGGATGTGCTCTTGAAGATGGTGATTCATCCATGAGTTAAGTGTCTCTCTGTTTATGCTTTAATTTCAATTTGTAAGGGATTGAGAGAGAGAGAATTGTAGAGGGGAAGGGCTGTAGACAGAGTTTATCTTCTATTCTGTTTTTACATCAAGTTGGTGCTTGGTGTTTGGGGTTTGGTGATCCTATCTGTTGGTGCAGATAAATTGTAAAGGGAGTCGGTGCTTCCTAGATAGTTGGTGCTATCTGAAACTAAGGGTTGGTGCTCTTTGTCGTTGGTGCGACTAAATAAGATTCAGATCTGTCCCGGATTGGTGTTCGGACAGTCTTTGAACCGTGGACGTAGCCTTTCGGTGAACCACGTTAAATCTGGTGTCATTGTGTGGTTTGACTTGTTTTGTTGTTGAATTGGACCTGTTTTTAGAAATCACTGATTCACCCCCCCCCCCTCTCAGTGATCGCGATATCCAACAATGAAGTCCTCAAGTGCTGCTCATGATCTTCTCTTGACTTGAAATACACTAATATGTCATCAATAAAGACGACTATGAACTGATCTAGATAGGGTGCGAAGATCTTGTTCATAAGGGCCATAAATACCGCTGGTGCATTCGTCAGTCCAAAGGGCATCACCAAAAATTCATAGTGCCCGTATCTAGTCCAGAAAGCTGTCTTCGGAATGTCTGATTCTCTAACTCTCAACTGATGATATCCGGACCTCAAATCTATCTTCGAGAAAAATTTTGCTCCTTGCAACTGGTCAAATAACTCGTCTATCCTTGGCAAAGGGTACTTGTTCTTGATGGTCACTTGGTTCAATTTTCTGTAGTCTATGCACATCCTCAAGCTTCCATCCTTCTTCTTGACAAATAGTACTGGGGCTCCCCATGGTGAAACACTTGGCCTAACAAAGCCTTTGTCGAGTAACTCTTGCAACTGCAACTTCAGCTCACCCAACTCTGCAGGAGCCATCCTGTAAGGAGCAATAGAGATCGGAGCAGTCCCTGGCATCAACTCTATTGTGAACTCAACCTCTCTGACAGGTGGTAAACCTGGAATCTCTTCCGGAAAAACATCGGGAAATTCACACACTACCGGGATGTTCTCCACCCCTTGGGACTGTTCATCCTTGATGATAAATGCAATGAATCCTTCGCATCCTGATCTCAACAGCTTAGCAGCAGAAAGAGCTGAAATAAACCTAGCCGGAGGAACCCTTTTCTCTCCCTGAAATTTCACTCCAGAGGATATCCCATCCAATTTAAAAGCAATGGTCTTGCTATAGCAATCCATAGAGGCATGATGTCCCGCTAACCAATCCATGCCTAAAATGACATTGAAGTCATGCATAACTAAGACAAGAAGGTCTGCAGGGAATATGACATCTCCTATCTTCACTGAGCAACTAGGGTAAAATGTATGACACACAACTTGTTTCCCTACTGGAGTTGTAACAGTCAAAACAAATTCTAACTCTCTAGCAGGCACACAAATCATTTTAGCAAACACAGGGGATATGAAAGAGTGAGTAGATCCGGGATCAAACAACACCTTAGCTTCTACTTCACAAAATAAGAGTTTACCTTCCACAACATCTCCAGCTGCCTCTACGCCCACTTGGTTGAGGTGATTGAGGCGGCCTTGCTGACGCGGTCTATTCTGGTTCTGATTCTGCCTTCCTTGCTGCACATTCCGATTCTGTTGCGGTGGACAGACGTTCTGATTTTGCGGTTGCTGACGGGGCTGCTGATTCTGCTGCTGTCTTGGTTGGTTCTGAACTGCCTGCTGGTTCTGCTGAGGTGCCTGTCTTGGTGGCTGCTGAGGTGCCCTATTGCCTTGATTTCTGTTATTTAGGCAATCTTTCATTTGGTGATCTGTGCCACCACACTTAAAACACGCACCAGTAACTCTATAGCACTGCTAAGAAGGGTGATTCTTGCCACAATGCTCACACCCACCTTGAGCTGGAGTATTCTGCTGCTTCCTCTGTCTCTTGCCTTGGTAGGATTTCTGCCCCCCTTGGTATTGCTGTCTCTTCCTCTGATTATCCTTGATGATTTAATTATTGATGTCTTCGAATCTGTAAGCTCTTTTGATAGCCTCTTGGAAAGTAGTTGGTGGTACCACACCTAATACATCCCTCAAGATGATGGGATTGAGTCCATCCATAAACTTGGTAATTTTCTTCTCTTCCGTGTCAATAAGCTCCAGTGTATAAGGAGACAACTTCTCAAATTTAGTAAGATACTCAAGGACTATCATGTCTTCTTGCTCGAGCAACTGGAACTCTGCTGCATTCTGCTTCTTGATATGGGGAGGGACATACTTTTCACTGAACTGTTGCTTGAAAGAATCCCAGGCAATCCCATTATCAATGTTCTGGTAGCCATCTCTCAAAGTCTTCCACCAAATATCTACCAGGCCTGTAAGCATAGAAGCTGCTAGGTGGACTCTCTGCCTGCCTGTACACTGAAAGAGATCGAATATGTTCTCTGTATGAGCCAACCAGTCATCAGCTGCCAATGGGTCTTCTTGTCCTGTAAACTCCTTTGGACCTCTCTTTCTAAACTTCTCAAACAAGGCATTAGGACCCCTGTCTCTATTCTGAATAACAAACTAAGCTCCCACATTAGGCATTGGTTCTGGTCTTCTACCCAAGACTTCTAGTAACTGTCTCTGAACCTGTGTCAACTCTTCATCCTTCTTCGCCCTCTGCTCCTGGAATCTTGCCTGATTCTCATTGGCTCGCTGTTGTTATTCAACTAACATCTGCATGAGCTGCTGAAATTGGCCTGTCATCTGATTCTCAACCCCACTGTCATTGTTACTACCTCATGCATTCGCTGGAGGTTTGCGTAGAGGCATAGTGCTGTAAAACAACTTGTTAGTACAATAAAAAATAATAAATAAGGCATTCCCTAACCCAATCGATGCTAACTAACGATAATTCTAATGAATCCTTGCCACGTCCTTATGTTTCTAATCTAATTTTAATTGCCTCAAATATTTCTCGCTCTGATACTAAGCCTGTCACGCCCCCGGACCGAGGACCCGTTAAACAAGACCTTAATCCGGGGTCGTGGCGCGAAGGGCCGGAAAATTCCGCCCGCACAAGCTAGTTTCCCACAGGTTTCCGCGGTAAGGATCCTCGAAATTCGATCCAACAATGATTAATAAGAATCACATTCACAGAATTAATTACGCGGAAGCATTATAGCAAACATGAAATTCCAAAACATATGAGTATGATGAGAACGCTCAAGTCTAGTATCAAAATGAGAAACATTCTATAGATAGGCCCCAAAGTTAGTTTCAAGTTAAATACAAAAGTCAAGTTAGCCAACAATTACAATTTCCCAAAAATAAGCCAACAATGGCTATAAACAAGTTCCCCAAAATAGAATCCACACCAAAATGTGATCGAAGCTCCGAAACCAACCCGACGTCTAAGCGACATCATCAGGCTGCCACTCGCGTTCCACAAGTACTTCTGGGTCCGCATCAAAGTGCGCCTCAACGGCAAGGGGCTCAACATCTGGGACCAAGCAAAAAGGGTCAGACATGACGATCTGGCAAGCAAATATAACAAATAATAGGACGATATAAAGAGTAAAACATTAAATAAAAGAGAGCTACGATTAAAATCGTAAATAACAGAAATGATAAGATAAAAGATCGACATCTTAAATATTAATGAATTCCAAGACTCTAATAAGTTGAAATAAACAAGAACCATAAAATAAAACCATCAACCGTATAAAACATTGGCAAACCACGTATAGTTTAATTCTCCTGTTACCGAAGTAATGAGAGCAGACAGAGACCGTAGCCACTAATCGTGGAACGAACAAAGTCGTTATCAAACAGAACCGTAGCCACTACGCGTAGGACTGGATATAAACCTTTGATATGGTCGGTACAGACAGAATCCAAACTGTAGTTGGCGAAAAAAATAAAGATTCTCAAGCCGAATGATCAGTCCGACAAGGTAACCTAAGCTCAGTTGTGCCATTAGAGTAAAAGTTCGAAACCTCGAAATGATACAAATTCGTTCATAAAGATATATTTCCAAAATCGATAAGAAAACTACTCCGAACAAATACATATCTCACATATCGACGAATCCGAGCAAAATAGATGAGTAGTCTTATCAATGTCCATAAATGTGGTAAACCACCCCAAAGCATTCAAATAGGTTTATGAATGAATCCGAACAAAACCTTTTAACATGGAATGAATTTAGGGTACGATGATTCAACGGTCTAATGCAGGTCATCTCAATGCACATTTAACCCCCCTTTATTGTCATTAATTGAAAGTAATTTGGTGCCCCAGAAGATCCTTGACAATTACAAGGGATGGAGTGTACATTGGGACTTGGAAAGATTTCCCCTAAATGGTTTGTTCATAGTTCAAACCAATCTACATAATAGTTCTAGGATTGTAAAAGGGCTGAATGGGCGTCAATTATGGAAAAGGAATTGGACTGAATCGCGGACTTTATCAGTGGTGACAGGTTGGCCATTTGGTAAGGTGAATTGAACTGTATTAATTGTTTGCACAAATGGAGAATAGAACTGAATGTAGTTGTTTCCAAGCAACAGATCTGGTTGCCCTTGAATATTGGTTTGCCACACTTTATCTATTAGGAATTCTTTTCCAGAGATAAAGATATGAACATTGTGAGCCACATACTCTAACAGACTTGTGTTGGTATTTGCCATGACTGCCTCAAGGGGTTGAGGAGCCTTTTTCCACATATGCTCGGGTAGAGCATAAAAGGAATTGGGCTGAATCGGACTTGAATGTGGGCTTGAAGTGAACCTGAAAAATAATTCAATAAGTCCCCTTAAAACTGGTTTAAATCTCTTTGAATCAGGTCCAAATCTGGCATTTACCCAAGCTCAAAATAGTCCTCAAACCTGGCCCAAAACAGTCCTTGAAATAGCCCAAATTAGACCTTGAAACAAGCCCTGACAGGCCTTGAAAACAGGCCCAGACAGCTGGGCTGGGCTCGCTCGAGCGACCCCAGGTCCACTCTAGCGAAGCCCACCCAGAAGCTGGGTCGCTCGAGCGAGGGCCAGGCATAACCCGGTCCGCTCAAGCGGCCCACTGGGTCGCTCGAGGGAACTGGGCTCTGTCCAGTGTGGCACAGCTGGGTCTTTCTCTCCTTTTTCCATCTTTTTCACTTCTTTTTCTTTCCCCATCTTTCATATACATCTCCAAGCTTCTTTGGGCCATTTCTTGACCTCAACTTTTCAAATCATCATCCATTAATCATTCCAATTAACCAAACACAACACTTTTAAATCAAGGATTTTCTTTATTCTTTGAACACAAAGTCTTGACACAAAGAAGACTGAATCTTAAGATAACCAAATCTCCAATCCATTGCAAAATAGTAACATAAATAGATTCAAGCATCAACATTAATCCATTCATCCAAAGTAAATCTATAAATCGTGAAAAGATTAGAACATAGGAATGAAATACCATGAAATGAAACTTAATAAATAGAATCATCATATTAATTGGAGTATTCACTTGCCTCAAGTCAAGATGAGAGATAAATTACTCCTCAAACAACCCTCTAGGGCCTCAAGCTCCAAATCTGCAAAAACCCCAAAAAGTTCCCCAAGAAGAACCCTAAAAATCAACATTTGTAAATCTCAAGGGAAAACTCTTGCATGTGTGATGAAAACACTCTAAATGAAGTGGAAAACCAAAATTTCAAGATTAGAAAGCCATTGCTAACCTTGAAGAGCTCAAACAAAGAAGAGAAGCTTGAAAGAGAACCTTGCCCTAGCTCAAATCCTTAGAAAAATACATCTTTGGAAAGCTTGAAGAGGAAGGAAGAAGCCTAGGAGATCAATCCTTCAAGAAATCTCCAAGATAAGAGTGTTCCAGAGGAGAGAGAAAGTGCTGGAAGAGAGGAAAAGCCCTTGGCTCCAAACGTTGCAGGAAAAGAAAGAATGAATGGAAGAAGAGAACTCTCCCTCTTATAAAAGATGGGTTTGTGGGTCCCAATCTTCACAAGGCTAAAAATGGCATTTGCGGGCCCTGAATGGAAACGACGAAGAAGACAAAAACGATCAACAAAATTTCTACTTTCCAAAAAGTATATTTTTGTCAATTTCTGAAATTTTCAAAATTTGGGTACAGATTTTGTGTGAAAGGTCAGATTTCCCCTTTTTTCTCGAAAAACGCGATTTCTGATCATTAAGTCAAGATGGTCAAAACATGAAAGTTGATAATCTAAATGAAATGAGTCGAAATACATAAAAATTAAGATTTTGCAAAATCAAAGTTAAACCCCACAGATTTACACACAACACACGGGCGCCCCGGCCCGCGTCAAGCCTAAGTCAACGACTCTCGAAAATTCCCAAAGCTATTCAAACATTCTAATCTAGCTTAAGAAAATAAGCTAATCGTCCACTAACCTCACTTATCAACTAATCACGATTAAAATATAATTAAATATTCCAAACCTAGGTTGGGGTCTGACAGCGTTCTTCCGAATTGCACGTCGATTGTCATTTGTTACGTAGGACTTGATAAAATTCAAGTGGGTTCTACCTTTGGTGACCGTCCGGTTCCTCTCTCCCGTAGGAGCGCATGCGTAGGTAAAATAATTTCTTCGTTGTTAACCTAAATACCAACACATTGTTGGCACCTTGTGAAACACATTATCCCTGGGTCCTCAAATTACCAGCAGCCCAAAAAAAAAAAAACATAGTTAAGCTATTTTACCATGGATACCTGTGAATTGATTACCTTGCATAGTAAATAGAGGCACTTATTCGGGGGGTGTTTGTGTTGGAAATAAGGTGGGCCTCTAGGATAGGTTTCAAAACTTTTGACCCACTTGATGTAGGGATCAACTATCCAGAAAGCTACTAATCCATCCAAGATGTAAACCCTCAATCTCACCTCACCCTTCATAGAATCAACAACTAATATGCCTTTTGCAGTCCTTCTTCTTGGAAAGATGGTCTGAGTTCACCCAAAATCCACATTTACTTATCTTGGTACACTGCATGATGATCTTCGATTAGCTGAAAGGGGGTCTTCAAATACTGCTCAAGTTCTAGTTTGGCGGGCAAATGTACATGTCTTCTCTCATTAACCACATTAGTGATGTTGAAAGGTTGAAAGTCTGCCAATGTTCTTTAAAAACAACATACTAAATCCACAATGTTTCCAATATCCGAGGCGAACACGAGCAAAAGACACTAAATGTGGGTGTGGAGATTTTAAATTCTCCTCCCACGAAAGAGGAAATTTGGTTGTCCAAATTCCCTAACAACAAGAATAACAGAAAAGACAAGAAAAGTCTCCCGAACTAAAAGAAAAGCAGACTTAAATTCAAAGAAACAAAGATAAGAGAAAACAAATCGACACAATCTAACGAATCCTCACCACACGTCTTAATGTCTCTAGAGTGTTTTATTTCCTAGAAACTGACCAGCTCTGATACCAATCTTCAGACCCCGAAATCGGGCCCTGCAGTGATCCGATCTCGGGATGCGAAATTTTGGAATTAATTAAAACTTTTTCTTTTCTCAAGATCCGCGTGAGTGAGGATAATAAAATTCCATCACGACCTGAATATTTTTACAGAAGCTAATCATGTCGTTGCGACCCGGAGCCCGTGGCCATCGGATTCCGTGTCGCACTCAACCGTAACATATAGTCATCAGAATAAGTCTCATAATCAGACTGGTACAAATCAAAATACCACAAAACACTGAGCTGGCAGTAACAGGATAATTCATTTTCCATATATATTCAAGTTGCAATTAACAAGTGTCCTAATTACAAACCCAATGAAAAAGGCTAACAAAGCCATATAAAAATATCCAACTAAATAGAAATACTACCCCTTACATGTAGATACGAACTCTGGCATCAAAAGCGACATCTATGTGATATCGTTGGATGGCCACTCACGTCCGACCGGCGGCTCTACCGCCTCCTCCTCTCAAATCATCTGAAAAGCAATAAGAGAGAAATCTGGCACCAGACAAACAGGGTCAGACACAACGGTCTGGCAAGCGAATAAAACAGATAATGAAATGACAGAATTTATAAAACAATATAAAGCAATCGAGAGTCTAAATAATAATTATTGAAGAAATAAAGAGATGATTCTTAAATCGTTGATAATTTGAAGAACACAATACATTTCTAGTCTGAATACGAAGACCGATAAAATAAAGTATATTTTCTGAATTATAACCGAATAAAACGATGGCATCCACATTTAACTATATTCTCCTATTACCGAAGTAACAAGAGCAAACAGAACCGTAGCCACTACTCGTGGGACCAGAACGAACAAAGTCGTTATCAAACAGAACCGTAGCCACTACATGTAGAACCGGAAACAGACCCGTAGCCACTACCCGTGGGACCGGAACAAACAGAACCGTTGCCATGGTCGATACAAATAGAGTCCAAGCTGCAGCTGGCAGATAAATTAAAGATCCTAAGCCAGGTGATCAGCCCGACAAGGTGACCTAATCTTAGTGGTTCCTTTAGTTTTCAAAATCCGAACTGATACAAATCAAATCATAATAATGATTCATTTCTGAAATCGATAAATATGACTACTCCTGAATAAATATACACTGAATATTCTGACAAATCCGACCAAAACTGATGAGTAGTCTTATCGATGTATTTTCTGAATGTGGCGAACCACTCAAATCTACTTCAAATCCTTTTGTAGAAAGGTATACAAATCTATATAGCGAACCACACAAATCTATTTCAAACGATTGTAAAACCGATACAATTCTAATTATAAGGATATTACAAATTCTAGAATCGATAAAAGACCACTCTTCAAACAAATACAGACTGATGAATTCAGAAAGAACAAATGAGTAGCCTTACCGACATAATTCAGACATGGAGAACCATTTAAATTCATTTCAAATCACCGATACTTTCAAACGTGGCGAGCCATTCAATTCATTTCAAATCAATTTACCGAAGAATACATATACGTTTTCTAACTTGAAATGGAATAGAATAGTGTATGTGATTTAATGGTTTACCAAGGGATATCTCAATGCACACTTAAGTCCCTAAATGTTGATTTATAAACATTTATATGGTACCAATGAAAATCCACAACTATTTAAGTTATAAAGTGTGCATTAAGACTTATAAAAGTCCCGGGTAAAATCTCACATCAAACTTTCTCTCATTTCTTTCCCATTGAATTGCACATTTCAAGATATTAATTCATCTCAATAATCATGGGTTTCCAAGCCTTAGTAGAGGTTAATTGGCCTAAAATTTATAGAGGAAAAGAGGTAAGAATGGACCCTAAACAGGCCAACAAATGACCCACAAAACAGCCCCCAACCGGGCTTGAAATGAACGCAGGACTGGGCCCAGGTCCGCTCGAGCGGCCCAGGGCCTGCTCGAGTGGACCCCTTCCAGAACCTAGGCCGCTCGAGCGGCCCATCTGGTCACTCGAGCGGACCCAATTCTGGCTAGGTCCGAGCTGAGTGCAGATTTGCACTCCTTCACTTTTTTTTTCTTACTTTCTTTTCCTCCTTCTCTTCCATATGATTTCCATAAAATTTGGGCCTCTCTTATTCTCATCAAACTCCATTGAATCATCCACACTAATTCATTCTATCTCAAAAACAAGTTTGATATAAACAAATCATTCCATTCAACAAACATTGAAATCTTGAGATAAACATAACTGACCCATAATCTCTACAAAGTTGAAAGCAACAACTTAGAATAAATAGATAAGAACCATTGCATAAACAAATCAAGCAAACCAATCTATAATTCAAAAGAGGAAATTTCATGAAGAAAAGATACATAGGAAATCCAAAACTTTCAAGAGAAATCATCAATCAATTACATTATCTGGAATTTACTTGCCTCAAGTCATGATGGGGGGACAAATCACTCAAAAATGGTCTTCCTATAGTCCCAAGCTCCAAAATCACAAAACCCCAAAAAATAGCTCAAGAAGAAGCCCTAGAAACCAAACATTTGTAACCCTCAATGAAAACCCTTTGCATGAAATAAGAAAACACTATAAATGGTTTGAAAAACAAGAATCTCAAGCAAGAAATGCCATTGCTAACCTTTTGGCGTTCCAAACAAGAAGAAGGGCTTGAAGAAGAGGGTTGTTCTATCTCAAATCCTTTGAAAATGATGTCTTTGGAAAGCCAAGAGAGAGGAGAAGAGGATTAGGAGATCAACCCTCCATTTAGCACACAAGAGGAGAGCATATAGGAGGAGAGAGAGTGGCTGGAAAAAGGTTCCAGCCATAGCTGGAATCGTTGCAGGGAAATGGAAGAAGAAGAAGAGGGTTCAGCCCCTTTTATAAAGTGGGCAAGTGGGTCCCAATGGGCCCAAGGTTCAAGTGGCTGAAAAAGGTATTTGTGGGTCCCAAACGAAGATGACGAAGAAGACAAAATCGATCAGCGAAATATTTACTTTCAAAAAAAGTATATTTTCCTCAATTTCTGAAAATTTTGAAATTTATGGACAAATTTAGTGAAAATGTCATTTTTGCCCATTTTTCTCAAAAAACGTATTTTCTGAGTTTCAAACCCAAATAGATAAAGCATGAAAGTTGTTAATATCAATAAAACAAGTCAAAAGGGATAAAATTTAGAACTTTTCGAAACCGAGAATAAATTCTCATAAAAACACAATTCACACGGGCCGGGTCAAACCAAAGTCAACCGTCCTCAAAACTCTCTAAGGCTATGAAAAATCTAGTTAAACTCAAAAACAAAGTCAAACCAACTCTAATCTCACTGAAAAAGGTAAATCACGATTAAAACAACACTAAACAAAAGAACTGGGGGTCGGGGTCTTACAACCGGTCATCTGGTACTGTTACTGAGATGCCATATGGCCGAGAATCGGCTCGGTGTTGCTTTTGCTTGTGCCAGCATGAGCTCGATTGAACCAAGACATGACCAGCTGGCTCGTCACCAGAGGTCTAGTCTCGTTGGCCTATCTCTGGTACTGTTACCGAGATGCCATGTGGCCGAGAATCGGCTCGGTGATGTTGTTGCTTGTGCCAACACGAGCTCGATTAAACCAAGACATGACCAGCTGGCTCATCACGAGAGGTGCAGTCTCTGTGTCTACATCTTTTAGCCATCGAAGCTGACGAAAGAGGATCGTACCGTAGGTCGGTAGAGGATTGTGCCATCGAAGCTAACGGGTCATCGAAATTGACGGAGTCATTGAAGCTAATGGTAGAGGATTGTACCGTAGGTCAGTAGAGGATCGTGCCGTCGAAGCTGACGGGGCATCCAAGCTGACGAAGTCATCGAAGCTGACGGCGCCGTCGAAGCTGATGGTAGAGGATCGCGCCGTAGGTCTCTAGAGGATCGTGCCATCGAAGCTGAAGGGCCATCGAATCTCAGTGATAATAGGAGACATCTAGCTGCCCCCCCCCCCCCCCAGCTGGAGGAAACTTCTGCCGTGCTGGAGACTTTTGCCAAGGTGGGGAATGTATAGTTGTCCTCGTAGAGGCCAAAGCGTTCCTGAGCTTGGGCTTCATCTGCTTCTTGCTCAATGAACCGGTTCACCTTGGCCATGAGTGCTTTCATTGAGGCTACGGGGTTCCGGACCAAGTCTTTTCGGAGCTCGTTGCCTGGCAGTAGAGCTTGTTGGAAGGACCTGATTGCTATCGTGTCTGAGGCGTTTTCGATTTGGCTGTAGACAGTCCATAACTTTTGGCGAACTGTGTGACGTTCTCGGTCTGCTTCATTCTAAGAGCCATCAAGTCAACGTCTGACCTGGGGTTGATCTGTGAGCTTGAAACTTTTCCATAAAGGAATTTCGGAGTTACTGCCAACATGAAATTGATCCTTGTGGGAGCGCGCAGAACCACTTTAGGGGGGAGGTCTCCTAGAATGGAGGAGAGGACTCTGCAGTTCAGGTGACCTATGTCGCCCCATATCGACATTCTCTGAGTGAAGTGTCGGAGATGCGCTGCCGGGTCCGAGGTCCCATGGTAAAGGATGAACCTCGAGACGCTGAAATCTTCAAGGAGGGAGAAATCTCTTACTTCTTGAGAGAAAGGAGATGTACCGAGATCATCGTCATCATAGGCGCTTAGCCGACCTCGGGTGAGGCCGAACATTTCCATGTTTTGCCGGACTGTTTGCTTGACTTGTTGGTCAAGCCATTCTCTGAGACTGGCACTGTCCTCCAGTCTCCTTGAGGGATTGGAGGGAGGAACAAAAGTTGTCCCTTTGTCTTATAGTTGTTGCTGAAGTTGACGGATCAACACTTCCTGCTTCTGGATGATAAGATTTTGGGCCCTGATATTCGCGAGGAGCGGGTTGTCGTCGTCACCATCGGTCTGGTGATTGGATTTGTTTGGTCGAGGATCTTCTTGCCGGGAGAGCTCCAATCGAAGGTTATCTCGCTCGGAAGGTACTGTCACACCCTTAGAGGATGAACCTGATTGAGTTTCCGGCCCTTGGACGCTCGCCGGACCAGACCTTGCCCCGGATCTCTTCTGGCGGGGGACCGGTGGCAGCTATGCTAGAAATGTAGATGGTTCCTTCCCCTTTCTAGTTCTTTGAGGCGTGGTGTTTGGAAGATGGCTTGTCGATCATTTTCCCATAGACGGTGCCAATTGTAAGGGCACAAAATTTACTCATAAGAATAGGGGGTGCCTGTACGGGCTTATCCAAAGAAGATTGGGTGGAACACCGATGCCTGAAACTTGAGAAGAAGAAAAAGAACAGTAGGTCAAACGACCCTGGCTGCAGGCAGCGCAAGGCCTTCCGATGCCTAAGTCAGTTCAACAACTTAACTAAGGATGAAGAAGAAGATGAAGTTTTGGGGGAGAAGATGATACCAGCGTGTGGTCTCTCCTCCTTTTCTCCTGCTCCCGCTGCTCCTTATATGGATAGGAAGAGAGGGAGAAGATTTGACTTTGGAGAGAGAGAGGGGACAAGAAGGTGGCTCTGTCAAGGAGCTGTCCCATCGTAGCTCATCTTGTCCCATCGGAGCCTTATCTTGGTGCCTTGGGAGCTATGAAAGCCGTTCTGTCAGGGACTTGGGGGGCGCCCTTGTTTTGTCGCACGTTATGTGACTTGGTTAAGTGTGCATAGAGGTATAGCTGTCAGTGTCTGTCTTGGCTAGCTTTCTGGCACTATTGCCCAGATGCGTGACCGAGGCCGAGACACGGTACCGAAGTCAGGAGTTACCGAGGTCGGGAGAGACCTTGATCTCGGTTGGCACTCTGATGGTATTGCCGAGATGCGCATGGCCGATATCCGTTGAGAGAGGGGAGATGGAGAAGCTTGGTGGCACTGTAGCCGAGGTAGCTTTGAAATATCCATCCCCACACATAAGGAATGGGCTCGAACTAAACTAGGAAATAGAACTTAAGGGGATGCCATTACACAAAATGGAAGATGGGGAGGAAGTTTTTAGCTCTAAGATCAACAACCAGCAAGAAGAAGCTTGGAGAAGGGGCTGCCCACCTTGGTTTTCTAAGAAAATGATGTCAAACAAGAGAGGAGATGAAGAGGAAGAAGTTGCCGGAGTTCCCTCTAGAGGCTCCATTCGAGCAAGAGAAATGGAAGAAAAAGAAAAAGGATGGCTTCTGGTACTGTAGCTAGAGAGTTGTAGTCGATGGTGAGTGGAAAATGAGGGAGAAAGAGAGGGTGGTGTTGTATAATAAGTGGAGGTGGGGTCCACACTTAAGTAGAACTTGCAATGGAAATTAGCGGGCTTTCCAGATGTTGACACCAAAATGTCACTTTGCCTCTTCAAGATCCAAAGAGCTACATGAAGTCGCAACCTGCCATAAATAGGCAATGCTACTTCCAAAAATCAAATCTTGTCAGAATCAAACAAAAACTGCAAGATCCTTCAAGACAGCCAAAAGAGGAGTACAGAAGAAGTTTCGGGCCATTTCAAAATCATTTGGCCTAACTTCGCTTCTCCGACAGCTGAAAAGGAGCTCTCGGCGGCAAAAGCATCGGAGACACCAAATCTTCGATCAGAGCCGATGGATGGTCTCAAAATACTTCCAAAAGGCTCCACGTCAAGTTCCGAGTCAAACCGACAACGTTTGACACTACATTAACCCTCGAACAGCTAAATCAAGCCTCTCGGCGGCGAGAACCACCAAGGCCATTACTGTAAGATCCCGACCCCAGTTCTTTTGTTTAGTATTGTTTTAATCGTGGTTTAGCTTTTTAAGTGAGATTCGATTTAGTTTGACCGTGTTTTTGAGTTTGACCGAATTTTTCCATAACCATGGAGATTTTGAAGACCATTGACTTTGGTTTGACCCGGTCCATATGATATGTATTTTTATGAGAAATTACTTCGGATTTCTAAAAATTATGAATTTGGTGTATTTTGACTTATTTTATGGAGTTTAACAACTTTCATGTTTTGATCATTTTGATTTGATACTCAGAAATCACGTTTTTCGAGGAAAATGGGCAAAAATGACATTTTCACTAAATCTGTCCATGAATTTCGAAAATTTCAGAATTTGGGGAAAATATACTTTTTGGAAAGTAGATATTTCGCCGATCGTTTTTGTCTTCTTCGTCGTTTTCGTTCGGGGCCCGCAAATGTGAGTTTCAGCCTTGTGAAGATTGGGGCCCACAAGAGGGCCCACAAGACCCACCTTATAAGAAGGGAACCCTCCTTCTTCTCCTCCATTTCGTTTCCAGCAAGGGTTTGAGCTAGGGCTCTTTCCCACTCATCCAGCCACTCTCTCTCTCTTCTGAAACTCTTATTTGGTGGAGTTTTCATGGAGGATTGATCTCCCAAAGTTCTCCTCCTCCCTCTTGGCTTTCCAAAGAACCCATTTGCAAGGATTTTGAGCTAGGAGAGACCCCTCACCCAAGCTTCTCTTCTTCGTTTGGGTTTTTCAAGGTTTACAATGGCTTTTCAAACTTTAGATCTTTGTTCTCCTTTTCATTTAGAGTGTTTTCATCACCCATGCAATGGGTTTTCATGGAGATTTACAATGGATTGGATTTCTAGGGTTTCTCTTGAGCTATTTTGGGGATTTTGTGATCTTGGAGCTTGAGGCACTAAAACCTTGTTTGAAGAGTAATTTTACTCCTATCTTGACTAGAGGCAAGTGAAATTTTCAATTAATATGAGGTTTTTATGTTTCTTGTTTGGTTTCATGGTTTTTCCTCATTATGTTCTAATCCTTTATGATTTATGGATTTACTTTGAATGAATGAAGCAATGTTGTGTTGATTTCCACTTATGTTGCTATTGTACAATGAGTTGGGAGTTTGGTTTTCACTTCGGTCATCTTGAAAAATTAGTCTTCTTTGTGTTAAGTATGGTGTTCAATGAAAGGGAGAAAACTTTGCTTTAAAAAGTGTTGTGTTTGATTAAGTTGATGGCTAATTCTTGGTGATTTGATGAGTTTGGAAGGTCAAGGAAGGGCCCAAATGATCTAGGAAAATTGTGTGAAAGATTGAGAATGAAAAAGGTCTCAAAATGGAAAAAAAAGGAGGAAAGAAAAATCAGAAAAAATGCACAAAAGAGTGCATTTCTGCACTCAGCCGGACTGGGACAGAGCCCAGTCCGCTCGAGCGACCCAGTGGGCCGCTCGAGCGGACCAGGTTCTGTCTGGGCTTCGCTCGAGCGAGCCCAGACCTGTCCTGGGTCCGTTTATGGGTCTTTTGGGCCTGTTTCTTTTGGGGTTTCCTTGGGCTTGTTTCTTGGGCCATTCAAAGTCAGTTTTTGGGCCAGTGCAAAACCTGATATTGGGTCATCTTAGGTTCAGTTTTGGGCTGAATTAAAAACTTGTTTTGTGGGCCATTAAAGGTTTAGTTTTGGGCTATGTTAAAAATATGTTTTGTGGGCCTGGTTCAGGTTAATCTTGGGCTGTTTTTAAAGTTTGTTTAGTGGTCCATTCAAGCTTAGTTTTTGGACTGTTTTAAGAATTGTTTAGGCCTTGTTTAAAGGGGCTATTTTGGGTTAAATGAGTAGGCTATTTTGGACTTGGTTTAAGGCCAGCTATGGGCCTGTTTTTAAGAGTTTCGACATTACTTTTGATACTTGGAAATTGGTGAAATTGGAATGATGTGAGAATGTACATATGTGAAATTATCCGGGAACCTTTCGTGTCTCAATGCGCACTTTATCATTTAAACATTATGGATTTTCATTGGCATCAAACACACTCTTTACTAATCAATGTTTAAAGGTTAAATGTGTATTGGGATGGCTCCTTGGTAAGTCATTAAGTCATTCTCCACTATCCATTCCATTTCAAGTCAGAAAAATGTGTTGGTATTTGTATTTGTATTCTTGGGTAAACTAATTTGAATGGCATCGGTGATTTGCTATAAAATCATGTGTTTTCCCATGTTCGAAAGGGTTGATCGTATGATTTTATACAAATCACTTTGATGTGTATTTGAACGGTTTACCATGGATATTCGTGTGTTTTCCCCGATTCGATTTGAAAAGAGATTGGAGTATGTTCGTCACATTCGGGATTTCTTCGATGAGATTACTATTTTGATAAGATTAGTATTTTGGGAATAAAAACCTCGAGGCAAGACTGGGCCAGAGCTTTGTAGTGCGAGCCCATGAGCCAAAGAGGCTATGATTTCGGAAATAAAACCTCGAGGCAAGACGGGGCCAGAGCTATGTGGTGTGAGCCCCTGAGCCAAAAGGGATTAGTATTATGGTTTGATTTGTATCAGTTCGGGTTTTGAAACTAAAGGCACCACTAGGCTTAGGTCACCTTGTCGGGCTGATCACCCGGCTTGGGATCTTTAATTTGTCCGCCAGCTGCAGCTTGGATTCTGTCTGTACCGACCATGGCAACGGTTCTATCTGCCGGTCCCATTTGTATGGCTACGGTTCTGATACTTTTGATCTGCCGGTCCCATTTGTATGGCTACGGTTCTGATCCTATTTTTAGTACCACGTTCAGTGGCTACGCTCTGTCTGCTCTTATTACTTCGGTAATAGGAGGATTTAGCTATTTGTGGTCGCCAAGGTTTTATCTGCATATTACTTTAGTTTATGATTCTTGTTGGTTATACTTTTTATGCTTCGATTTGGTTAATGTTTACGATATCGATCATTTATCATATTGTCGCTATTATTCAGGATTTGAACTGTATTTCCGACTATTAAATGTTTCATTAGACTGTTATCCTTTCGAGATATTTATATTTTAGAGACTGCTCGCTTATTTGTCTTGATATGTCTGTTCGGACTTTCGATTGTTTTAGCATGTTTTATTGTCATTATTGTTTAGACTATTTATTCGGTTTTACGATGATTTCATCAGGTTTTATGTATGTTCTTTTGTTTCATATTACTTGATTATTTGCTTGCCAGACCGTCGTGTCTGACCCTTTTTGTTTGGTGCCAGTTTCTTCTCTTTCTGGTTTTAGGTGTTTGATCAGAGGAGGCGGTGGGACCGCCGGTCTGACGTGAGAGGCTGCCCATTGATATCATCTAGATGTCAAGTTTGGCACCGGAGTTCGTATCAAATCTTTGAGGGTAGTATCTCTATTAGTTGGATATATTGTTGTATGGCTTTATTAGCCTTTTTATTGGGTTTGTAATTAAGACACTTGTTAATTGTAATCTGAATATGTGGGAATTAATTAGTCTGTTACTACCAGCTCAGTGTGCTCTGATGTATGATTTAGGCCAGTCTGTTTTTGTGATGGCTTTTTGATATTGGTTGCGTGCGACACGGAACCCGATGGCCACGGATTCCGAGTCGTAACACCATGTTTAGCTTCCGCGAAAATATACTCTGATTGTGTTGGAATGTGTTTATCCTCATTCACGCGGATCTTGGGAACTATAACAAAAAGTTTCAATTTATCCCAAAATTTCGCACCCCGAGGTCGGATCACTGCAGGGCCCGGTTTCGGGGCGTGACAGGTTTGGTATCAGAGCTGGTTAGTTTCTAGGAAATAAAATACTCTAGAGACATTAAGACGTGTGGTGAGGATTCGTTAGATTGTGTCGATTTGTTTTCTCGTGTCTTTGTTTCTTTGGATTTGAGTCGGCTTTTCTTTCAGTTCGGGAGATTTTGCTTGTCTTTTCTTTTAGTTCTTGTTGTTAGGAGATTTGGATGACCAAATTTCCTCTTTAGTGGTGGAGAATTTAAAGTCTCCATACCCTTGTTCGGTGTCTTTTGTCTGTGCTTGCGTCGGAGACTGAGAACCCTGTGAATTTAGTATGTTGTTTTCGGAGAACATCAGCAGACTTTTAGCCTTCAGCATCTTCATTGTGGTTAATGAGAGAAGACATGTGCATTTGTCGCCAAAGTTGAACTTGAGCAGTATTCGAAGATTCCCTCTCAGCTAATTGAAGATCATCATGCAGCGTACCAAGGTAAGTAAATGTGGATTTTTGGGTGGACTCAGACTAACTTTCCAAGATGAAGGACCGTAGAAGGCACATTAGCTGTTGATTTTTATGAAGGGAGAAGTGACTCTTAGTTGGTAAGATTAGAAGTTAGTACAAGAAACTCAGGGATTTCCCAGATTTAATGAGCCTTGTCGTAGTTTTGGTTGAGAATTTCCGTGACTTGCAGCTTAGCTAGTGTAGTTGGTTCAGCAGGGATACCAAGTGGATGGTTAGTTGTAGTTAAGATAATGTTTGGCAGCAGAAGAAACTTTGTGGATTTTACCGACTTATAGGATATTGGATTGGACAGCATGCAGATGCAAGTGTATACCTCAGTGGTTTGGATGTCCCTTTTCTTAGTAAGAATGATTTTCGCGATGGTTTCATCTTTTATTTAGTTTTTCCTTAATGTCTATGATCTATCTTTGTAGAGTTTAAACAATGGATTTATGTTTCTTCTTTAAGGCTTATTTTGAAATAAATTATGTCATTATACTCTTTTCATGAGTCACATGATTTTGTTTTCATAAGGCCTTGTGTTTCGAAATTTTTGTTTAATCTTCATAAGATATTATCTTACAATGACCTTAGAATCTCGCTCTTGTTTTAATTTTCTTAAATATTGACACTTACATTTCAAAACCTTGACGATTTTGAGATTTTATACATGTTTGGTTGGAAATGGATTTCCAATAAAACTTAAGGTATGGTCATACTACATGAATTTAATTTATTTTTGAAATCCTAATTTGAAATCGTTGAGTATTTCAAGGATTTGTTGGGTTATGAAAACATGAGTTTCAAAACGAATAATGTTGTTTCATGTTCAAACTTTGATAAACTTTATTTATTAAGTTCTACTTGATAATTTGAAGGTTCGGTTTCTACTATGTTTTAAAGTAATGAGATTTAGCTAAGTAATAGTTTTAGTCCCTATGTTTAAAATTTTAAGATTTGTTTCGCATTGAATGGATGAGTTGTAATAGTTTTTGGCTGGAGTTTGGTAGTGTGTGAAGTGAAGGGTTGATGGATGTCAGGATGTGTACTAGTTCGGTTGAGGACAAAGTTGGATCTGCGAGAGAATCAACATCATTCAAGACAGGGATTGAAAGTTTCAGTTCTTCGGGATTGACATCAGATTGGCAGATATGTTTTTGTTGATAACACTGTATCAGGTAAGAGATCAAGAGCAACAAGTAGATAGAATCAGTTGTGGGCAAGAATTCAGAGTACAGCATAGAAAGATTGGAAATTTGGAGTTGTGATTTCAGAATGAAGAAGGATTGACGGTATTCTTGGAGGCCAGAAGCTGATGAAGCGTTCGAAGAATATAGTAAGAGCAAACATATGGAATTCCAGAATTTTTCGGGATGAAGATTTTTCAGTGAAGGCATGTCTACGATCACATCTTCGTACAAGCATCAAGAGCACCGTGTACAGCTTTGAAAGACGTAAGGCACAAAATTCCAAGTGATAGAAAGAGACAGAACTTGCAGTTTCTTGGACCGACAGTGACTGACGAGATAAGTAAAAGAAAGGATCCAGTGCAGGAACGGCAGATGACACCAAGGGTACTCAGAAGAATTGTTGAATTCTAGTTTGGGCAGAGAAGTTTGTTTTTGAGCAGATGTGTGGAACACTGTGAAGCCTTCAACCGAGTCAGAGTGTTGTTGACCGTGCATTTCACCGTCAGGTTTGATCAGGGGATATCTCAGCCACCGAGGTCTAGCATAGGGTGTCAGTGTTTTCGTTTGTCTTTTGGGCTTTTGATTTTTGATTTGGTTTAAGCCATTTGGAGGACCAAATGGGTTCTAAGGGGGGGAGGATGTAAGATCCCGACCCCAGTTCTTTTGTTTAGTATTATTTTAATCATGGTTTAGCTTTTTAAGTGAGATTCGATTTAGTTTGACCGTGTTTTTGAGTTTGACCGAATTTTTCCATAACCGTGGAGATTTTGAAGACCATTGACTTTGGTTTGACCCGGTCCATATGATATGTATTTTTATGAGAAATTACTTCGGATTTCTAAAAATTATGAATTTGGTGTATTTTGACTTATTTTATGAAGTTTAACAACTTTCATGTTTTGATCATTTTGATTTGATACTCAGAAATCACGTTTTTCGAGGAAAATGGGCAAAAATGACATTTTCACTAAATCTGTCCATGAATTTCGAAAATTTCAGAATTTGGGGAAAATATACTTTTTGGAAAGTAGATATTTCGCCGATCGTTTTTGTCTTCTTCGTCGTTTTCGTTCGGGGCCCGCAAATATGAGTTTCAGCCTTGTGAAGATTGGGGCCCACAAGACCCACCTTATAAGAAGGGAACCCTCCTTCTTCTCCTCCATTTCGTTTCCAGCAAGGGTTTGAGCTAGGGCTCTTTCCCTCTCATCCAGCCACTCTCTCTCTCTTCTGAAACTCTTATTTGGTGGAGTTTTCATGGAGGATTGATCTCCCAAAGTTCTCCTCCTCCCTCTTGGCTTTCCAAAGAACCCATTTGCAAGGATTTTGAGCTAGGAGAGACCCCTCACCCAAGCTTCTCTTCTTCGTTTGGGTTTTTCAAGGTTTGCAATGGCTTTTCAAACTTTAGATCTTTGTTCTCCTTTTCATTTAGAGTGTTTTCATCACCCATGCAATGGGTTTTCATGGAGATTTACAATGGATTGGATTTCTAGGGTTTCTCTTGAGCTATTTTGGGGATTTTGTGATCTTGGAGCTTGAGGCACTAAAACCTTGTTTGAAGAGTAATTTTACTCCTATCTTGACTAGAGGCAAGTGAAATTTTCAATTAATATGAGGTTTTTATGTTTCTTGTTTGGTTTCATGGTTTTTCCTCATTATGTTCTAATCCTTTATGATTTATGGATTTACTTTGAATGAATGAAGCAATGTTGTGTTGATTTCCACTTATGTTGCTATTGTACAATGAGTTGGGAGTTTGGTTTTCACTTTGGTCATCTTGAAAAATTAGTCTTCTTTGTGTTAAGTATGGTGTTCAATGAAAGGGAGAAAACTTTGCTTTAAAAAGTGTTGTGTTTGATTAAGTTGATGGCTAATTCTTGGTGATTTGATGAGTTTGGAAGGTCAAGGAAGGGCCCAAATGATCTAGGAAAATTGTGTGAAAGATTGAGAATGAAAAAGATCTCAAAAATGGAAAAAAAAGGAGGAAAGAAAAATCAGAAAAAATGCACAAAAGAGTGCATTTCTGCACTCAGCCGGACTGGGACAGAGCCCAGTCCGCTCGAGCGACCCAGTGGGCCGCTCGAGCGGACCAGGTTCTGTCTGGGCTTCGCTCGAGCGGACCCTGGGTCGCTCGAGCGAGCCCAGACCTGTCCTGGGTCCGTTTATGGGTCTTTTGGGCCTGTTTCTTTTGGGGTTTCCTTGGGCTTGTTTCTTGGGCCATTCAAAGTCAGTTTTTGGGCCAGTGCAAAACCTGATATTGGGTCATCTTAGGTTCAGTTTTGGGCTGAATTAAAAACTTGTTTTGTGGGCCATTAAAGGTTTAGTTTTGGGCTATGTTAAAAATATGTTTTGTGGGCCTGGTTCAGGTTAGTCTTGGGCTGTTTTTAAAGTTTGTTTAGTGGTCCATTCAAGCTTAGTTTTTGGACTGTTTTAAGAATTGTTTAGGCCTTGTTTAAAGGGGCTATTTTGGGTTAAATGAGTAGGCTATTTTGGACTTGGTTTAAGGCCAGCTATGGGCCTGTTTTTAAGAGTTTCGACATTACTTTTGATACTTGGAAATTGGTGAAATGGGAATGATGTGAGAATGTACATATGTGAAATTATCCGGGAACCTTTCGTGTCTCAATGCGCACTTTATCATTTAAACATTATGGATTTTCATTGGCATCAAACACACTCTTTACTAATCAATGTTCAAAGGTTAAATGTGTATTGGGATGGCTCCTTGGTAAGTCATTAAGTCATTCTCCACTATCCATTCCATTTCAAGTCAGAAAAATGTGTTGGTATTTGTATTTATATTCTTGGGTAAACTAATTTGAATGTCATCGGTGATTTGCTATAAAATCATGTGTTTTCCCATGTTCGAAAGGGTTGATCGTATGATTTTATACAAATCACTTTGATGTGTATTTGAACGGTTTACCATGGATATTCGTGTGTTTTCCCCGATTCGATTTGAAAAGAGATTGGAGTATGTTCGTCACATTCGGGATTTCTTCGATGAGATTACTATTTTGATAAGATTAGTATTTTGGGAATAAAAACCTCGAGGCAAGACTGGGCCAGAGCTTTGTAGTGCGAGCCCATGAGCCAAAGAGGCTATGATTTCGGAAATAAAACCTCGAGGCAAGACGGGGCCAGAGCTATGTGGTGTGAGCCCCTGAGCCAAAAGGGATTAGTATTATGGTTTGATTTGTATCAGTTCGGGTTTTGAAACTAAAGGCACCACTAGGCTTAGGTCACCTTGTCGGGCTGATCACCCGGCTTGGGATCTTTAATTTGTCCGCCTGCTGCAGCTTGGATTCTGTCTGTACCGACAATGGCAACGGTTCTATCTGCCGGTCCCATTTGTATGGCTACGGTTCTGATACTTTTGATCTGCCGGTCCCATTTGTATGGCTACGGTTCTGATCCTATTTTTAGTACCACGTTCAGTGGCTACGCTCTGTCTGCTCTTATTACTTCGGTAATAGGAGGATTTAGCTATTTGTGGTCGCCAAGGTTTTATCTGCATATTACTTTAGTTTATGATTCTTGTTGGTTATACTTTTTATGCTTCGATTTGGTTAATGTTTACGATATCGATCATTTATCATATTGTCGCTATTATTCAGGATTTGAACTGTATTTCCGACTATTAAATGTTTCATTAGACTGTTATCCTTTCGAGATATTTATATTTTAGAGACTGCTCGCTTATTTGTCTTGATATTTCTGTTCGGACTTTCGATTGTTTTAGCATGTTTTATTGTCATTATTGTTTAGACTATTTATTCGGTTTTACGATGATTTCATCAGGTTTTATGTATGTTCTTTTGTTTCATATTACTTGATTATTTGCTTGCCAGACCGTCGTGTCTGACCCTTTTTGTTTGGTGCCAGTTTCTTCTCTTTCTGGTTTTAGGTGTTTGATCAGAGGAGGCGGTGGGACCGCCGGTCTGACGTGAGAGGCTGCCCATTGATATCATCTAGATGTCAAGTTTGGCACCGGAGTTCGTATCAAATCTTTGAGGGTAGTATCTCTATTAGTTGGATATATTGTTGTATGGCTTTATTAGCCTTTTTATTGGGTTTGTAATTAAGACACTTGTTAATTGTAATCTGAATATGTGGGAATTAATTAGTCTGTTACTACCAGCTCAGTGTGCTCTGATGTATGATTTAGGCCAGTCTGTTTTTGTGATGGCTTTTTTATATTGGTTGCGTGCGACACGGAACCCGATGGCCACGGATTCCGAGTCGTAACACCATGTTTAGCTTCCGCGAAAATATACTCTGATTGTGTTGGAATGTGATTATCCTCATTCACGCGGATCTTGGGAACTATAACAAAAAGTTTCAATTTATGCCAAAATTTCGCACCCCGAGGTCGGATCACTGCAGGGCCCGGTTTCGGGGCGTGACAATTACTCATCAGATAGAGGACATGGACGGCTTCAAAATGCTTATAAAGGGCTACACGTCAAATTTCAGGTCATTTCCACAACATTTGACCATAGTTTGACGCTCAGAAGTCAAATCAGGCCTCTCGGCGGCAAAGCTCTCCGGGACCATAATTTCTAAGACAGAGCCTATGGATCATCTTAAAATGACTCCAATAGGTTCCCTGTCAAATTTCAAGTCAATCGGACATCGGTTGACCGCACATCAAACCGCGACATCTTCATCGCGACAAAAGCGAGTTTACTGGTGATAGGACCCCAAACGGCTTCAAAACTCAAACAAAAGCCTATGGTTGGTCTTATTTATCGCTCAGGAGGCTTCACACCAAATTTCAGGTCATTCCGAAATCATTTGACCCAGTTTAAGCTTCTGACGGAAAATCGGCAGCTCTGCGCGACAAAGTCTTCGGCTTTCTCAGGAAATTGGAAACTTTGCAAAATAAAATGCAAGGATTCTCATCAGGTTTCCTACAAAGAAATCAGGCCAATAAATGGTCAAAATGTCAAGGAAAAATACAGAAGAAAAAAGAATCAAAAAACAGCAAAAACGGACACAAAACGGGACAAAAAGGGGGAAGAACCCCCCCCAGGGTCGCAGACCCCTGCGACCCTGGCCCAGGGTCGCCGGCGACCTTGGAGCCCGGGGTCGCCGGGAAGGCCCCGGAAACCTCGGTTTTCGCCGTTTTTTCGCGATTCGAAGCGCCCAGCCTCTGGTACTTTCCAAAATTCATGCTTTTGAGACACCAAATCCTCTGACATCCGTCCAAAACACGGGTTAATCATCAAGAGTATCGAAAAAAATATTGATCGCCACCCGGTCAACCAAAAAAAAGTGTGCTTTCTACCCGACCGATCAAGAAATCGACAGGACAGATGGCACCGACCCGCTGTTGGCAACAAACACCTGAAATTACATGGTCATCTGATGTCGATCTACATGAAGATCCATCGATGATCATCACCAGAAGAATCCCAAAAGACGCGGCACGGCCCGCGACTCTTCAGCTGCTCGGCGACCACTTAATGTGATTAATTGACTAGCTTTATTACAGTCATTAATCCATTTCTTTAGACGGACCAATCAGAAGCAAGCATCCGGGAGTTATAAGTCAAGAGATTCATGGCATTTAACCCATGAAACTCCTCCCATCATGGCGATTAAAGGCGATTAATGCCCTCAATCTCCTCCGGCCAATCAGAAGCCAAGAAAAAGGAGTTACAAAATAAAGAATTCAATCTTGTAACTCCTCCCTTTATGTAGCTTTATGACAATTAAAGCTCATAAACCCTCCTAAAATGGCCACCTAAAAGCCTATAAATAGGAGAGCTCTCCAAGAAGAAAGAATAATCAGAGAAAAAAGCACAAACACACAGACAGACAGAAGCACAGAAATTCAGAAAAGGAAAAGAGAGAAAACTCTGCGGAAGTTCTACACCGGCCACCGCTACAAGGTGACAAAAGTCCCTTGGGGGGTACTCCCCCCCAAGGTCCTTGCCTTCTCCTCCTGCCTCCAATGGCTTAGATGTGGCTTTTTAGCCCGTCTACTCGGCTTTTTATTGGACATAGGACCTCCTTTTGGTCTTTGTCCTCTAAAAACCTGAGGTTATAGCCAAGCCAAGCGAATCAATAGCATCCTCTGTTCTCATCTGCATGGATGATGGCGAAGCTCACATATGGCTTGCGACCGTCAATCTAAACGAGTCCCCCACAATCTCCTGAGAAGTTAGATCCTCCTTTTCTTGCTTTTCATTGTAGTTTGTATTTTTTCAAAAGAGACAAAAATCACAACTCTTGTCTTTCATTATTGATAAGGATTGTAAATCGGCTATAAACGCCAAAATCGGCTATAAACGCCAAAAATCGGCTATAAACGCCAAAATCGGCTATAAATGCCAAAAAAATCGCCTTTCACGGCAAACCAAGAAAAATGTCTCTTTTCTTAAATATATGTGCAATGGAAAACTTGAAAGAAGTTGATTTCCTTTTTACTTGCGAAGGTTGATCTCCGGATCACCACTTGCAATTCCGAGTAAAATAGAAAATCTGGCACACCCACACAAAAAAAGAAATGTTGATGCACGCCCCTGCCCCCCTTGGTTACGAAAGGGTCGGAACCAAACGGACTCCCACGTCCGCCGACCCTCGGTAGGAACCGAGCAGGAGCGCGGTCCATCACCAGACCTCAGATCAAGAAACTTAAAGCTTGAAAAGTGTCCAGCATGAGATTATCCTTCCAACAGGGTCATTATTGACATACTTCCGGGGCCACAAAAAAGTCAACTTTTTTGTCAAAGGGTTAAAAATAATGGAAAATTTGGGATTTTAAGGGCTAAAACATCGATTTCTGGGCCCCATATGTGATCAACGAAGAAGAGAAAAATGTTTCTCATAAAATCTAGTTTTCAAAAGGTATAATTTTGGAAGGGTCTGAGATCTTAAAATTTGGGTCCAGATTCAACGTGAAAAGACCGATTTTGACCCCGGGTTGGAAAAGTTAATTTTTGGAGCTTTGAATGGGTACAGACTGAACATGAAAGTTGTAGGGAATAATGATATTAGTGAAATGAAGCTGAACTGAAAATTTTTGGGAATCACCAAGCACCTCTCGATGCTGACCACCCAAAATAAATGGGACCCTACGGTCACTAACTAGGTTCACCAGCTCTCAAAACTCCCCAAAATAAATTAAAAGGCATTCTAACTCACAAACTCAACCAAACAACCGCTAATCCCACTTAGAGAAATAATCCACAACTAAAACAACACTAATCCAAGAAATTAGGGGTCGGGGTCTCACAATCACTATAATTAATTGAGGTCTCAAGGATTATAAGATATGGATCTAATTCGGTGGACGGTCCAATTAATCCATGGATATAGATGGAGGGGCCTACTTATGGTCATAGGAAAGTTTAGGGCCTTCTTTGTAATTTATTCCTATGACTGGAGTTCAATTGCATTTATATATTGGAGTTATTTGCAATTAACTGTGAGCCTGTAATGCAGATGAGATGTGGGGTCGCGGTGTCCTAGTTGGAGTCAGCTTTCTATGGAATCCCTAGTGGTCCCCACGTTAGCCCAATTATTAGAAATATACTAATTCTAGTTGAACTCTAAAAGGAAAGGAAATAGAAAATTACTATTTATATTTGAAGTGAAACTTTTAATAGTGGTAATAGTAAGTTACTAATTGTTAATAGAAGTAAGACTTCTAATAATAATTAGAAAGAAGAAAGTTACTAATTCTTAATGGAGGTGAGACTTCTATTTTGATTAGTAAAAGAGGAGGTTGCTTTAGCTATAAACATGGAGAGGCCTTGGACATCCAAATTATCCCAATTCCATACTTGGAATTCTCGCCCAGGTCAAGTGCAAGAGTTGCACACCCTACACATCCTTTTCTCTCTCTTCTAGTTCTCTTCAGGATTCTTTAGAGTTTCTAGTTGTTTTATCTTGGAGATCCCACCCATCTTTTTTATAAAAGAGATCTGATATGGGACATAGCGTGGAAGACGATTGGGTCTTGGAGATTCTAATTTGTTAGAAAGAAAGAGTTCTTCATCCGACAAGTTATCAGTTTCTCCATTAGAGCACTATCGAGCTCCCAAGGTAAAACCTACTCCTTGTATGCTGTAGATTTATTGTGGATGCATGGTGATGCTATTTTCTATCGTAGAGATAGTTTTTCAACTGATCATGGTTGATGAGACTGAGGATTGAATCCTGGATTGGGTTTGAAGCCTTATGCATAGTTGATCCTTGTATCAAGTGGGTCAAAAGTTTTTGAAATATATTCACGAGGCCCACGTATTTTCCACCTATCTCATAGTGATCGCAGTGCTGCAACCTTATCAGATGAGGTGCCCAATCTCATCACTGGTTATGAATCGATTTAAATATAAGATTTGTGATCAATGTCTCCTATGTGTGAATCAAATCCACACATATGAATTACATCTAATACACTTGTGGACTCCTATTTATCTCATGAACCATCATGTCATTTTGTATTAATTATGTACATACATAGAATAAATATATCATTCATCACATGAATAAAGAATGAAAGTATAAGTTAATTAATGAAACAAATCACTTTATTCAGATCATCCACTGGACTGAAGATATACAATCTAACAATTGGAATTGGATTCTTGGCCTTCTCGAAAAAGGGTCAAGTTTGAAATCTTATCCGAAAGGCTCACCTACTTCTAACACTAATTAGATATTACGTAATATTTCATCACCTAAATAGTCATAGCCAGTTCGTTTGGAGTTGGCTTCAGGTTCCACAATAATCATAACTAATTCCATCTTCCTATAACTCTACCGTTCATGATATAAACAATGTCCTCGGGTTGAAGTTTCAACTATTAGTTCCTGATATAAACAATGTCCTTGAGTTGAATTTAAAACTTCAAACCCGATTTCACATCAGCCTACTCTAATGTGAGTTTAGAAATTCGCAGTACCTGATTTTTTTTATTTATTCCGGGTGATGTGTACTTGTACATTGATCACACTTGCTCGTATAAAATGAAACTTGTAAACTAAAACTATCTCAAACCCTTCGGGCCGGACTAAATCCCTGCGGGCCCAGGAGGCAAAGCCGGGTAAAAACCCCCTGTGGCCCCAGTGTAGCAGCGCAGTTTCGAACCCACAACCTCCAGGAGCAAACCGTGGTCCTAGGCCAACTGAGCTACCCCTTGGAGTTGTATTCATTACTTAAAAGGAACTAGTCCTTTAATTCATATCACTCCGATTTTAGTCTGATTTGAATGAATTTGATCATAATAACGCTGACTGAAGATTTATAAATAATGTTTTAGCTGCCAACGTACATGAGCATGAGAACATTTCTCTCGAAGTTTTCAAGACATATTAGGGACACATGGCCATATTCAGTTCAAACCTGATACAAGCTATGAGTGCCTAGCCTGAGCTTAATTTGCAGGAGCAAACCTTTCCATTGAGTCAATCGGACGAAGTCGACTTTAGGGACACATGGCCATATTCAGTTCAAACCTGATACAAGCTATGAGTGCCTAGCCTGAGCTTAATTTGGAGGAGCAAACCTTTCCATTGAGTCAATCGGACGAAGTCCCATTCGAAGAGACTTTACGTTCTTACCTAATCAATGAGGGTTTTATCCAAAAAAAAAAAAAAAACATTTAATGTAGCCATAGGACTGAATCTGATAAATTAGACAAACTTACATCAAATAGGGCAATTCGTAAAAAAAAAATCCTCTTTTTTTACCACTTTTTTCTATGGTTGATATCGACCCTCCCCTAAAGTCTCTTCCAATGGGACTTCGGTCCAATTGAGTCGAAGAGACTTCGGTCCAATTGATATCAACCCTGATCTGTTTAGGGGAGGGTCGATATCAACCATAGAAAAAAATAATAAAAAAAAAAGGATTTTTCGAGTGAATTGCCCTATTTGGTGCAAATTTGTCGAATTTGTCTTATTCAGTCCTATGACCACATTAAGTGTTTTTTCAAGTAAATTCCTCTAAATCAATCATCTTTAATACAATTGCAACTATATATTTAAAAGGGAACTCCCACCAAATAGACTTTTAATGTCATAAGGTGTGAGTTTGCTGATGCGTTCCAAACTGACATGGGTAAATAATCTTATTGGGTCAAAAGCTAAGGCATACTGAGGGCTCAACCTGAATACTAACAACTAAGGCCCAAAACGCAGGCCAAAGCGGGCTTGGCCTGGCCCAGCCACGATTAGGGGTGTACAAAACCCATACCCAACCCGACCCAACCCATCAAAAACCGACCCCAACCCATGGCACAAAGGGTCAGGTACAGGTCCAAATGTGTGACCCATTTTATAAACGGGTCGGTTATATATTTAGTTCATACCCAACCCAACCCTACAATAAAAAGGATAACGCAAGGCAAAACCCTACATATAAATGGATCGGTTATATAAGTAGGATCATGATTATCACCACCATTGAATTCTTATTTTGTTCGTGTGCTTGGTGTGGTTTGCCTTGTGCTAAAACACCAACCTATCCTCCCATACAATAGGGTGCATCATTATTTAATACAATTGAGTACTCCCTTTGTGATAAAATAAAAGGAATTCTTTAAGCTATGTGAATGTATAAGAAGCTATTAATAACCAATGAATCACCATGAACAAAGTAGCCAGGATGAGTTTACCCAATATACACACACAAGTATGATGGAATTGAACCAAAGAAAAAAAAAAAAGAGGATAGAGTAAACTGCCAAGTGAAGTAAATTAAGCCTTTAACCCTACATTATCTAGTTTTTCAATGTGGGATTGGAAGATGGAAATATTGAATTATTTAGTTACACTTACATTATTCATTCTTATATAGGTACAACCCATTTAAACCCAACCCAACCCGACTAACCCGACCCAACCCGACCCAAACTAGTATAGGATCAGTTAAGAGTTATAAATGTTTAACCCATGCTAGTTTGGGTCGGATGAGATATTTAGCCAAATCCGACCCAACCCGACCCATGTACACCCCTACCCCTGATTTTCACTTTTATTTGGCCTGGTTTAGGTTGGGTCATCCGGGTATTCCAGATTAGCTAGGGTCGGCACATGTCCAATTGCATCCACATTCTACAGCCCTATCATACATGAAACGACTCTGAAGCATCAACCTTATATGATCCTTTCCTAACGGGCCCCACCACAAAGTCAGCCCACCAACTCTTACCCACCAAAACCGAAACGGGGTTGGTAACAACCACTCTCTCCCACCCCCAAACCACTTTCCCCCAACCCGGTCCCACCAAAACCACCTTCTCCCTTCTCTCTCTATAAAACAACTCCCCACCCCTCCGACCCTCCCCATCCCCCAAACCCCTAAAATCATGTCGTCCGACACCAAACCCGTTCCATCCGAAACACCCACCACCCCACCCAACTTCTGGGGCGACACCCCAGAGGACGAATACTACACCTCCCAGGGGGTAAAAAACACCAAGTCCCACTACGACAGCCCCCACGGCAAAATCTTCAACCAGGAATTCATCCCCTTGGACCAACCCATCAAGGGCACAGTTTTCATGACTCACGGCTACGGATCCGACACGGGCTGGCTCTTCCAAAAAATCTGCATCTCCTACTCCACCTGGGGCTACGCAGTCTACGCTGCAGATCTGCTGGGCCACGGACGATCGGACGGCCTACGTTGCTACATGGGCGACCTGGAACAAATCGCCAACGCTTCCCTCTCCTTCTTCCTGCACGTCCGCACACGTGCGGACTACACGAGCCTCCCGGCTTTCCTATTTGGGGAGTCCATGGGTGGGGCCGCGACCATGCTCATGTACTTCCAATCGCCGCCCGACACGTGGACGGGCCTCATCTTCTCTGCCCCACTCTTCGTGATGCCCGACAACATGAAGCCCTCCCGCGTGAGGCTCTTCCTCTACGGGCTCCTGTTCGGGATGGCCGACACGTGGCAGGCGATGCCGGACAACAAGATGGTCGGGAAGGCGATCAAGGATCCCGAGAAATTGAAGATCATCGCGAGTAACCCGCGGCGATATACCGGGAAGCCGCGAGTCGGGACGATGAGAGAGCTCGCGAGGGTGTGCGAGTACATACAGGCGAGTTTTGGGAAGGTGACGGCGCCGTTTCTGACGGTACACGGGACGGCTGACGGCGTTACCTCGCCGGTATCGTCGTCCTTATTGTATGAGAAGGCATCGAGTGACGACAAGACGATAAAGTTGTATGAGGGGATGTATCATTCATTGATTCAAGGGGAGCCGGATGAGAATAGTGAGCTGGTGTTGAAGGATATGAGGGATTGGATTGATGAAAGGGTGGACAAGTATTCGTCAGTTTCGTCAGGGAGGGATTCTTGACAGGTGACGACACTTTGAATAATCTTCAATTGGTTTTTGTCGTCTTTTTTTTGTTTTTTTCGATGTAAACAACTTCATGTTTGGAAATGTCAATTACCTTATATAAATGAGAAATGGGTTGGATTGGATTGGATTATTATGATGGTGTTGATGACATTGGGTTGTTGAAAGATTTGAAAATATAATGCAATAAGGTTAGGGGTTGAAATGGGTATCCAATATGAGGATCAGAGGGATGAGAAATGAATGATGTGGGTTAAGGGCTAATAAAGTTTTGCTTCATTTTGAGGAGTTGTAGGGTTTTCTCAAACCAACCCACTATTATATTCCCTTTTCACACCTTTTTGTATTGCATTTGGGTTTCAACTTTAACAAATGCCGGTCATTCACTATTTACCTAATTCTATCTCATGAATTGGCACTCACTTTGATTGGGCACTAATATGACCATTTATCACATGATAAATTAATTCAGAAGGGAATTATTAAATGTTGAGGCTTTGAAATTAAGAGCATATAATTAGAGAAATATTTGGCCCACAACCAAGCTTCAGTGTCTCAGATGATATATCCTTGTGAGTTGCATGCGTTCAAGTGGGCCCACAATATAGAATAGCACTTTGAATCTTCTAGTTGAAACCAAACCCCAACCGAACCCCCTAACTCCGCACACACCTGTCACATGGGTTAGATTTAATCCGAGTTTCCTTGAAAGACCTATCGCAAAGGTACATGTGGTGGAGCCATAAGAAGTTCGTCCGTCCTTCCTTTTAATAAAACTTGATAACGACGAAAGGTAGGGAACAATGTTTTTTTATTAAAAACTATTGGGTATGTACGTGTGTTGCACGTAAGTCAAATAAGCTATATTAATATATTTTAAAAAGGACTTTGTTCTAGTGAGAACAGTTCTCATATAGTCATCATGAGAACTTTTTAAGGGACGCATTTATAGGTCCCATTTAGGGATGGGACTAAATGGGACCAGAGGGGATGAAAAGATCTATGTGAGATCGCCCCAAGTATCAAGTTTGACCATAATCTCATGCCTTGAACCCCTTCATCCATTGCCCGCGAGTTTAATGGCTTCATATTAAGCAAAAATTTAATCATCCATCCAACGGCCCAATCTATTTGGATGGGTGTCAAACCTCAGGATTAGTAACTATCAAGGGAGGTCACTGTTTATGCACGGTTTGGATTGGTTTCTAAGTGAGCCCCACCAATAGTTCTCACGGAAGCATGGTGAGAACTAGTTCTCACTTGAATATTTCCCTTTTAAAAATTGAACTATGTAATGGATCATTAGCAGTTGGTGGGTCTTTTAAGAAGAATGCAGTGTTTTGAAGCCAGTTGAATATTGGAAGATTCTTTAGTGAACTTTGGGTTGAGGCAGCAGCAACATCAGGCTCCAGCAAATTTTGGGTCCAGGCAGCAGCAACATTAGGTTCATTAGCTATATAGCATGTACCAGAAAATAAATAGATTAATAGTGAAATCATCACCAGTTACCTGAGCAACATTTTTTGATACTGCGTCTTTTGTCTCAGATGCTCCCTGACTTGAACCAAGAACCTCAGCATTTTCTATAAGATTGAAATCAGCTGGTATCATCACAGCATAGTAAACAAAACCTGAATTAATAAAATATTTTCTTTATGAAAACCCAAAAAGAGGATGAGAAAATTTTGAATATCAAAAGGAATTATATACTTCCATGATACAATGAGAAAAACAACCCTGAAATTTATGACATAGATGCGATAACAAAATTTATATGGGTTTGAAGTGCTAATGAACCTGAATTAAGAAAATATTAATGTGAAATACAAAATACAAGATTGATTGTAGTGATTATTTTTCAAGCAGTCAGTGGAGCAAGAGTTGCTCTGGAAGCAACTGGGTTGGCAAGGTCAGTTCAGATATATTGGTTTATGAAAATGATACAACTTCTCAATTAAAGAAGTTGTTTTAGCAACTTCATCCACGTTGGCAGTAGACATGGTGGAATTTAGCAATGGAAATGGTTGGAAACACTTGACTTGTATAATACATGTATGTAATCTGTCATGAAATAAATTAAGAGTCAAATAAATTTGACAGAATTCATTCAATTATAGTGAAATAGTACAGTGATCTCTAATTATAAGTCAAAAATTTGAGTAGAACAATTGTTATTTCCCAACATAAAAGGAACAAGTCACATATAAAGCTGTAACATTTTTGGGAACTTTTTCGTGCAAATCAGTAGCCACATGGGAAGTTCTTAGTAAAGACAAAGCATAATTTCATATGGTTAAAGAGATTAAAGTTATCATAAAAAGATGATAAGAGGCAATGACAAATAACGTAAAGAATAGGTTACACATTCTTTTTTTTGAATGGTAGGATACACACTCATATATATATATTGTATTGTGTTGTAAGTTCACTAAAACGGAATTAAGATAAAAAACATAAAATGGGTTGATGAATTGTCACATCCTGGACCCAAGAATTCCCTGATTAGGGTGGTTCCTGAGGTGTGACACGTGCACTCCCATGAACTCGCACCTGTTCCGGACCAGATCCGAATTCATGAAGGAGAAAATCCCACTTTTCACATGTGAGGATTACTCACTAACACCTGTCAAGAACATCTATTTTCGGAAGCATGTTCAACACTAATATCAAAGTCATGAGTAGTCCATAACCAATCCATTATATTACAATTATATAAAACAAAGCTAATAATTTAAACTTCAATGCATACTTAAACTAAGTGCAAGATTAACTATCTAATCTCAAGTGATAAAGTACCACACTTGTACGTACTCCGGCGGTCAAAGCTAATCGTTAATCTTACCAATCAAGTCTCTAATCTGAAGGTTATTAGCTATCCTCTTTGGTAGTCTGGATCCCTGTGACACCAAGTGTCACGACCCTAAACTCGAGGGGCCGTGAAATTTGTTGATTGTTTGTTGGGAGTTAAGTGATGATTATGTTTCTCCCAAGATCTGCGTGTGTGAGGATAACCCGTTCCAACACATCCTGAATATTTTTTTGCGGAAGCTTTCGTGGCGTTGCGACCCGAAGTCCGTGGCCATCGGATTCCGTGTCGCACTCAACCCAAGCATATAATTATCTTATCAATGAACATATCAAACTGGAACAAACCATTGTAACAAAATACAGAGCTGACAGTATCTGGATATTATATTCCCATATATGTTCAAGTTACAAATAACAATGTGCATTAATTACAATCCCAATAAACGGGCTAAACAAAGCCATACAAAATAAGCTAATAATCTCTACCCCATATGTGACGTAGCTCCGAAGTCAAGCTCAATGTCTACACGACATAGCTGACAAAATAACCTGCAAGCTCATGGCTCCATAGCCAACACGTACACTCTAATCGGGCTAGATATCTGAACCTGAGTACCAAAGTAGTGGGTCAGACACGACGGTCTGGCAGGTGGGTGAAAAGATAATACAAGTGCTGAAATATAAAACATATGATAAATCATGGTATTTGACAAAATACTGTATTCATATAAAACGGGTATAAAACATGAATATTTGACAAGACATGTATTCCTTTAAAGCATGTATAAAACATGAATATTTAGCAAAACACGTATTCCTTTGAAACGGGTGTAAAACATGGATATTTGACAAATCGATAATTTATTTAAAACATGTACAAAGTATGAACATTTACAAATCGGGGATTCATTTAAAACAAGTACAAAGCATTAACATTTAACAAATCGGTATTTCATTTAAAGCATGTATGAAACATGTATATTTAAAACAGTAAGGGTATCAAGGATCAGGAACTGTCAAGATGGCAACCACACAAAGCTAGATCCTCCCTTCACTAACGTGAAGAGAGCACATACCCTACAGGATCATTGGCCTCAGTCACACGAGGTGAGGAGGAACAATGATAAACAGGATCATTGACCTCAGTCACACGAGGTGAGGAGGAACAACGATAAAATACTATAATATATATATACTATACAGGACCACGGTAGCGAACCGGGTAAACTATGCAAATTCCAGACTACAGCTGACTATCAGGAGGGGAAGGAACCCCAAGTCGGTGGATCAAACCGACGAGGTCGTCCAAGCTCAGTGGTGCCGACTCATAGGTCAAATACGATAAATCAAATCATATGCACAGTAAGAAACGGGGTGCCAAGAGGCACAAAATACACATTCATCTCAAGTTGACATATACAGGTTAGCAAAAGCTAAGCACATCTCTTCTAGTACTCTTGAAACAGTCTAGTCATATCATGTGGGTTGAAATCCCAAAATAGGAGTTTGGTTGAAAATCGAATCCAAATAGTTTCTCATATATTTCCGGGCTAGACAATGAGGTTCCCAGAATTGAATCAGTGTGAATAGGGTCCCGTATGTCGGTTATAATGTAATTTGATACTCTTTAGGAATTAGGGACATTCCGGGTCCTTATACACATTGACCAATCTAGAAAACCTCATGGAATCTCCATGACGAGGTTTCTCCTTCCTCCGAACTTCATATATCGCCTTACAAGTCCTTACATGGCATTGGGGCTCCATATAATACCTCCCCAAGCCTAAAACAATGTTTCAAATCCATAAGTATTGGCCCACACAGGACAGACAGTTCGCTCGAGCGAACTGGGAGGTTCGCTCGGGCGAACAGCTCTCTGTTTGGGGTTCACTCGAGCGAACTTAAGGTTCGTTCGGGCGAACGAGTTTCTGTGACGGGTTCGCTCGAGCGATGTGTCATGGTCACTCGAGCGAACTGTCCAGAAACTGTTTTTCTGAGAACAGTTCGTTCCTCCCTTTTCTCCTCCTTTCATTCTCCTTTGGGCATCCTTTTATACATACAATTGAGGGTCTCAAACCCTCCTTTCAACCCATTCATTTCATCATCAACTTCTCTAACAACCATTCCCATAAATCATTCATTTCTCCATCACTTCCACCTCATTCAATGCAAGACATCTCCATTAAATGAAAATCCATAAATGATCATAAATGATCTAAAAGCAAGACAATAAAACACATGTTTTCCAAGAGAACTATTAATAGATAGTAGTCTAACATTATGCATGTTTCCAAAATCATGAAACTCATAAAAATAAGTTAGGTAAAAGCAATGGGTAAGAGTTCAAATCATTATAAACAAGGAACCATGAAAACAATCCATTCATCCACTTGCCTTGGGTCCAATGCAAATCAAATTGAGCTCAAAACACCTCTCCAAGCTAAGGTACCAAATCTACACAAAAACCCCTAAATCCAAACCCTAGAATATCAAAATCCAAGCAAAACAAAACGAAAACTTCCAATAAACGAAATGGAGCTACCCTAGGGCTAAACAAACAAGATTCTAAAAGATTGGAAGGATCATTTACCTAGAAGTGTCTCAAATAGATAGAGGAAGCTCACAAGAAGCTCTAATGGTGATGCATGTCTTCACAAATGGTACCAATAGAGAGCTCTTGAGGTGAGGAAGAAGATGGTGGAGTCCATTTCTCCATTTGGACAAGATTTGGAAGGGGTTAGAGATGAAGAAGCAAGAAGAAGAAGAAGAAGAAATGAGAAAAATCTCTCAAAGGAGCTGAAACTCCTCTCTTGCTGCTGGGACGGTTTTGGGGAAGAAGGGAGAGGAGTGGTGCTTTATATAATGGGTGGGTGTGGGCCCCACCACACTTAGAAACACTCAAAACTTACAATGGAGATTAGAAGGGTTTTTAGACCTCGGATCAAGAAACTTAAAACATGAAAAGTGTCCGAAATAAAATTATCTTTCCAACGAGGTTAATATTGATATACTTCCGGGGTCCACAGAAAAAGTCAACTGTTTGGTCAAAAATTCAAAATAATGGATTCAAGTGTTAAGACATCGATTTATGGGCCTCGGATGCGATCGACCAAGAAGAGGGAAACATTTCTCATAAAATCTAGTTTCCAAAAAGTATATATTTGGCAAGGTTCTGAGATCTCGAAATTTGGGTCCAGATTAAATGTGAAAAGACTGATTTTGCCCCCAGGGCTGGAAAAACTGATTTTCGGAGTTTCAAATGGGTACGGGGTGAACACGAAAGTTGTAGGGAATGGCGAGATTAGTCAAACGAAGCTGAAATGGAGATTTTCAGAAATCAAAGAGAATCTCTCCAAAATGACCACACAAAACAAATGGGATCCTACGATCACTGTCTAAGTTCACTGGCTTCCAAAACCAAAGAAAATATAATCAAACTCAGAAATTCGATCAAACAACCGGTAAACCCACTGAGAAAACAAATCCATGATTAAAATCACGATAAACCAGGAAATCTGGGGTCGGGTTCTCACACCAAGTGTAGCACCATGAATACGACGATTCAACAATGTATGAGCAATTAAGATTCAACACATGTTATTCAAATTTCGAATTTAAAGACAAATAGGTTAAAGAGACCAAATAAATGTCAACTAGGAACATTGTGCATTATGAATAAATCATGCTTTATCGAATCAATAATCGAATACTCACTTTCTAGTTGGCTACTACATTTGCTCATCCTTTCCGATAGAGAGCGAATCTGGTTGGGATGTCACCAGCGTCCCGGCCAAAGGCTGACTGGCTACCCGATTCTGGAGTTCCGGTACTCCAGATGACATACTGCAGTAGTCTCTAATAACCGAACCAAGTTGTAACCCCGTCGGGTATCACAAGATCGAAGCTAAGTAGTGCCGAACCATTCGAATCGAATAATAATTAGAATGGAGTAAGACTTTTCTAACTGAATCATTTCTAATCAAATCCATTTATTTCCAAACCATAATTTCGAATCACATGCTTACCCTGTTCTAATATCACATCAATGTATGATAACATTTGCAAAGCAATTGTAGTACAATTTGTGAAATAATACGAATAATGCATATAACAAGTAACTGAATATTTGAGGGCAATAAATCAATCAATCTCAATATGAAAATGCAAATAGATTAATAGAATCAAGGATATTTACTAGCCAACCCTAATCTAATTACCCGTCGTCTCTAACCGTCCATTTCGATATAGTTTTAAATAATTCGATGCACGTGCTACATTTTCTTGATGTCACTTTGTGTATGTGTGAGGTACATCGAACCCCTCTAAATCAACACCCATGGCGAAGTTCTAGATGAGACGGATAAACACGTGAGATAATCTCAGCCCAAGATTCTCACGTGTTATACTTTCCATCGGACTATGTTAATTGGTTAGGATTCCATGTCTAAGGACCTACAAAGTCAATCTTAAACACCCTAAGGATCTTATGAGTTTAGTTTTTATGTCATAATCATCCCCATGGATTGATTATGGAAGGTTTTAGGCCCTTAAAGTGGGATTAACTCCCTTAATGGCCAATGGTTCCAACCTAGGTGTCCAACTAGATTTAAGGTCCCTTTTTCCAAAAGAGATAGGGCCCGATTAATGGTCCAAATATTTACTTTCTCTCCCAATCTCGGATAATTAAGTGGTGTATACCACTGGATTCCACACTTCGAGAGCTTTCCAACAGTATATAGAACTCCAAAATCCGACATACGAGTAAAAAGTTATAGCCATTCGAAGTTGGCGCTGCTGGGCCCAATGGGCCGACCCGCGGCCCAATGCGGACAGCATTTTGTGACCCATTTCCTGTGCATAAACTGAGCTGAAATGCTCTGTTTTCAGGGCTTCATTCTCCACACCTATAATCCATCCTTACAAGGCATGAATTTGGACCAAAATGTGCCTCCAAAGTGCTCACAAAACCCATGATCCATCAAATTATATTCTACATTAATTCACTACAAGAACCCATTTTTATATTATCAATCTAATACAATGAAAATGGCTGAATTGATATCCAAGAGAACTATAACATTCAATTAAAGATTCATAAACATGTATCAATCATAGTTGCTCATTACTTGCCTCTTTTTAGTGCTTTTCACTCTAATCTTCTCTTTGGCTCAATATATGTAAAAATGCTCAAATTCTAAGCTCAATCCCACTTCCTACAATGGTGAATGAGATGAATGAGAATAGGTCTACATGTATGCAAGTTATTTGATTTCAACCTTCCATTAACAATCAAGAGAATATATATTAAAGAGAAGAAGGCTTACCAAATTGATGGGTAGAGAGAATGATGATAAGAGAAAGCTTGAAAGTGAACAAGGTGATGCACTTGGGTGGGGGGAAAGCTTCCTAGTTTCTCAATCTAACATGCAGAGTCCTCTTTAGCTTCTAGTTTATCATCCAAGACAATAAAAAGGTGTAGAGGCTCCATCAAAGAAATGTGTGAAGAGGAGAAGGGAATGAAAGGAAGCTTGTAGGAGATTAAAATGATATGCCTACCTGAATCTCTAACATGCATTTGCTAAGACCTTGATTTGAAGGGGGAAATTGGAAGAGAAAGGTGATGGTGTAAAGGAGAGAGTTCCAGCAGAATGAGGGAGAAGAATGAGCTGCCGTTTGGGTTTTTGGTTTATAAGGACATTTTGGCTGGACTTTGCCTGCAAGTCCTTATAGTTAAACGAGAATTTGGGAAAAGGGCTTGGGTATTGAGTTGGGCTTGGAAATGGGTCAAGTTTTGGGTCCGAATCAGCTGGGTCAAAACATGAAGAAAGATGCTAATGACATGTTTAATGAAATGCACATGAAGGCCTATAAAAACTATAGACATATGAGCGACCCTAATTTATTCAAAAGGTTAAGGTACTACCTGACACGGTCAGAACCCCACTAATCTACCTAAATCCACCACAAAATCATCCCAAATAAATATTAAGCACCTAATCAAGATTAATTACGCGTAAAACAAACTTAGGCGTGGTCGGGGTCTAACATGAATACATGAAGAAAAAATGATTATTGATTCTGGTTTAGCTGAAAATAGAGCAAGTCCCTCATTCAAAAGTCATAAATTGGCAATGATCACAAAGGAATTTCAGAAAATAAAAGCATTTGTGGTTGACTCAAGAGATACAGAAGTTTCTTACACAAGTCTGCATCAGGGGAGAATATATTGTATACAGCCAGATGACATTATTCAGTTCCCTGCCCCTAACAGTTGGATTGCCAAGTGCTCAACCCTGTTTTGTAATGTTGGAAACGGTTGGAAATTTATGTGATCTGTCATGAAATAAATTAAGAGTCAAATAAATTTGAGCAGAATTCATTCAATTATAGTGAAATAGTATAGTGATCTCTAATTATAGATACATAAAGGAAAGAGATTTTGAGGGAAGTTGTAACTCATTTAGCATGAGTTAATTAATTTATAAGCTTGTCTCTTATTCGGAATTCCTCAAAGTAAAAAATTCGAGTAGAATAAATGTTATTTCCCAACATAAAAGGAATATTAAGGAAAATAAACAATAGAAAGCAATTAAAATATGACCTTAAAATACAACTTTATTAGTTGGCAAGTCACATATAAAGCTATTACATTTTAGGGATTTCATTGATGCTTACCTTTTGAAGCTGGTGAGCATTTTTCATACATTGGCGGCGTTCTTGAGGAGAGAAGAAGATTTATGCATATAAACTAATTTGATTAAATAATTTTTCATACAGGCAAAGTACTGGTGAGCTTTACAAAATATAAAGTAAAAAAAATACAAGCATTGTAGAAATCCTATCATTGAACAATTTACATGTTGTTGGTTAATTACATCCTAGCTATTACAAAATGACCATCATAACAAATTAAAAAAGTGCCCAACATCAGCCCTTCAAGTTTGCAGTTATGCAGCAATCATTGTCTCTATATGCCATTGCCTTTCATCCTACAAAGCATAAAGCAAGTCAAGAAAGTATGTTGTATTTAAAAAATAACTAAAATAGAGAAATACACAAGTACCAAAGTTATAAACAGTACTTTTAAAGTTACCTTTTTCGTTATATAGACAAATCTAAAACTATTCATGCTTTTGTGATGTGATAATAATGGCCCTTTTCTGACCACTTTGTTGTTCTTGTACTTTGATGCAAAAAAGGAAAACCTTGTCTTCGCATTCTTTCATACATATGTTGACTCCATCATGATGTTCATGTGAATGAAAAAATAAGATAAAAGTTAAAGATTATATTTGAAAACATCTTGAATAAATTATATTTGAGAATTATAAAGATGTTTGAAATACAATTACCTTAATTTGAGCATTCATAATATATTCTCCTGTCCAAGAGAATATTTTTTTTGCTTCATCTTCAAAAAGCGTTGCATGAATAGATGTAGTTGAGTCTGTAATATCGACATTTATAACACATCTATAGTTTAATAAAAGTTAGTATTTTTTTTATTCATAAATGTAAAGTACATAATTTGTTTATACTATTGGCGTACCTTGGTACTGCAGTGTCTAATTTGTTGCAATTAAGACATGTAAATGATGAGCCATACATATCTTGTATCTTTTTTTTACAATGATTGCATGCCATATACCAGAATTGTTGGTTTTCTGGTATGCTTGTAATTGAACCTTTGATCCAATGAATGCTACCCTATAATAATATAATTATGATGTTATAGATGTACGGAAAACATAATAAAATGAAGTAAATAGATACTTATAGCTTCTCCAGAACCCATAATTTTTTGGATCGATGTTGTTTCGAATTCCATTGGCTTCAGTAGTTCTACATATGATTTCTTGGACGCAATATAATCCAACACTTCTTTTTTTGCTACAGAGCTGTAAAATGCGCAAAATAAATAGTTAGTTTTTTTTATTTAAGGATGTATAATTATTTTTCTTAAGAAAATACTTACAAAGAAAGCATTTTGTTATAACTATTCTGTAAAGCAAATACTCACAAAGAAAGCATTTCTTCTGCTTCGGGTATGGTTGGATTAATGAGAATACTTGATGATGACCTTGTTGAGAATGACTTTCTTCCTAATAATTGAGCATGAAAACAACAATACATAATTAGACATAAAAAGAAATTAAAACTTGTAAGAATAATGTATCAATAGCAATATTGAAATAACTATATCTTTTTATTATAATACTGTTATGAGAAATGAGGCAGGCATTATAAATTAATTTAGTAATTTTTTTCGTACCTCTGAACTCTTTTGGAGATAGATTTGTTGCAACAATGATTGGCCTGGATGGTAATATTTCAAATATCGTTCTACATTCATCTTCTATGAATTTATCCCAGGCCGATAGAAAAGTGGGCTGCAAACTATAAAATAACGAAGTTTAATAGGTATTATTTTCTTTGGTTATGTTTGAGGATTTTTACAAAAATATATATACATTGAAAACTAATAAGATTCAAAGAATGTGAAAAATATACTTTGAGTCAATGACAACGATTTCTTGAATTATTGCATCTTGTTTTTTTTTGGGAGAATATCCAAGACAACACCAATAATATCTGAAAAGAAGAAAAACCTTTTGTCAACAATCAAGAGTTTTAATACTAAACTATTTATATATTAGAAACATTGGAGGTAATGATACCAATCGTTGTTTTTTAGCAAGGATCAATGCAGGTGGATTTGAGAGGTGTGAAATCATACTTATTTTGTATGGGGATAATGCATGTCTCTTCAATTGCTTCCACTTTTGTATAATTGTTTATGATCATTTGATAGTCATGCTCGACAAGTTTATATTGCGGCGGAATTTTCTTAATGACACCATTTGATATGTAGTATGTACAATGCTGTCTGATTTTTGAAGAAAATATATTGATGTCATCATTGAAAATCGTTGCCTGCATTTTTGTTCCCTATATTGAAAAAACAAAGCATGTGCATTAGTAATATAATAGGATATGCGTTTCCATACTAATATTAATTATAGATGAAATGATACCTCTTCATCAATCAAGTTTAAGTGTTGGTAAGTTGATTTACTATTCTTTGAAGATTGTGGATGCCTCATTTCATAAATGCAGACCTTTGTAGTCCAGCTTTGAATCCCGTTGTTAATTTCTTTAAGCATTTGATACTGCTTTGCCATTTTGTATGTATGTATGTTTTGAAGAGTAGTAGTCTGAAAAGACAAAGATTGTAATTTGTATTAGAGAAGCAACAACGGGTATTACTTAGCTAGTAATAAATATGTAGCATGTATGATGTTAAGAAAAACAAATACAAACATGACAGTAAGAGTTTTAGTTTTGATAATTGCATTATTGATTTCAATTTAGTTTTTGTAATAAAAATATTATGTAACTTCATATATTAAAGAAGAAATTAAATGTGCAATTTTAGTGTGTGTGACAATATATATTATGTATGAGAAACATATAAGAAAGTAAGGTTAATGATTGTGCGATATAAAATAGTTCATTTGAATCATTTGTATTGAAGTATAAATAAACAATTATGTTGGTGCTGATTAGCTGCAAAGAGAAATTCTGATTTATGTTAGATCGAGAGATAGAAATGAAAAAAAAATATTATATAAGTTCATATGTTAAAAAAGAAAAATAAATGCACAAATTTAGTAAATCTTACGAGATGTATTATAGAAATGTATAAGAATAAGATTAAAGAATATGCAATAAATAGCCATCTAGGTGTTGACATGCATTATTGGGCAATGGAATAAGGCAGAAAGAAAATAAATGACACAAGTCATAATTTTTCTCAAGTCTTTATGAGTCATATCTAATTTCTAATTTAAAATTAATCTGTGTTATATTTATAATTTATATTTGACTTAGTGCTTTATGACTTTTTATTTGTTGATCTGAATCTAGCCTTTTTAATAGTAGTATAATATAATTACAGGTAATAATACATAAAAAAACATTTAGTAAATATACAAAAGTGGTTTGTATGATAAGACATACCTGTATTATATGTTTAGGATCATTTGTTGTTGGAAGCAAGTGCTAAGAGGTCTCTGTATACAACATTTCTTGTATATAATCTTTCATCGTTGTTCTTGGAAGATGGATTTATTAATATCTTGATGGCCTCACCTTATCTAACTCTTAATAAGGCAACATATAGTTGTCCGTGTGAAAAAATAGGTTGAGGTAGAACATATAGTTGTCCGTGTGAAAAAACAGGTTGAGGTAGATAAATGCCAACATTTTTCAATGTCTGCCCTTGCGCTTTATTTATTGTCATTACAAAACTCAAACGAATGGGAAACTGTTTTCGCTTGAATGGTAATGGGAATTTCTCGTCCTGATCTGATTGCAATGGGATTCTTGGAAGAAATACCCGTTTTCCTTCATGATGACCAACAACAATTTCAGCATCAATTACATTTTTTTGAAAATTTCTGCAAATTAATCGAGTGCCATTGCAAAGCCTAGAAGAAGGGTCGATGTTACGTAATAAGATGATTGGACAATTTTTCTTCAATATCAACTCATGCGGAGGTAATCCATTTGGAGTTAACCCGTTTAAAAATTCTTCTCGTATATTTTGTTGGGCCTCATCTATTGTACAATCAAAGCTGTAGTATTTGATTGAATCTCCTGGGAATTCTTCAATCAAGACTCGGTTCAGCTCATCAACAAATTCATTTTTTGTTGTTAGTATAGCTCGGTTTGTCATGAAATGAGCATCGTATCCATTTATCATCAGATTTGGGAAGACACAATTGATAAGTTCGAACTTTGAGCCAATGTCATCTGTGTAAGGAATGACCATTATTTTTGGAATTTGAATTCTTTCTTTTGAGATAGTTATTTCAGTTCCATTACCAACACGTAACAGAAATTCACTAAAACGTGGATCTATTTTAGCTCTCATATTTTCTGTTAACTTTATCTTCTGAATTTTGCTCCATAGTTCTGACATGACCAAGCTTGTATCAATTAATGTTTCCTTTTTTCCACCACGAATGACAACAAGGGGTATTTGTCGAAAGTCTCCTCCAAATACTATTACTTTTCCTCCAAATAATAGTTTGCAATCAGTTATATCTTACAACATAACATTAAGTGGAATTGTTTGCCATGGATGCTTCATCCCAAATAATAAGTTTTCCTCTACGCAATAATTCCGCAAGGCCACTTTGTTTTGATATATTGCATGTTGATCTATCTTCAAAGCTTAATGGTAATTTGAAACGTGAATGTGCAGTACGACCGCCAGGCAAAACAGATACAGCAATACCAGATGTCGCAGTTGCTAGTGCAACATGTCCTTCTGATCTCAATGTGATGAGTAGAGCTCGATATAAGTATGTTTTTCCTGTTCCTCATGGACCATCAATAAAGAAGACTCCATTACTTCCGTTTCTTATTCTTTCTAATATGATGGCATAAGCACTTTTTTGTTCAGTATTCAAATTATGAATTGTGAACAACTCATTTTCTGAAATTGGGATGTTTTGCTCTTCATGAATCTCTTTCAGCAACCTTTCATTTGGACTATCAACAGTCATTATTGCTGGCAAGGCATACTCAGTAATACTTTTGCCCATAGATTCAAGGAAGAAATTGATCCTTTGTAATGCTTTTGCCTCAGTGGTGCTTGTAGACACTAAGTTTGTTTTTTTCAAAATCTTCGGACATTGCATCTTTATGTTTGTCCCATAATTTTGCAGGATTATGTACTCCACAGTAGACCAAAAGTGTAGCAAACAGTCGCCGTAATGTAAAAGGCATTTGGAACAATGATGCTTCTTCCAAGCATTGATCAATATTGTTGTCAGATTCAAGCAAACCGAGTTGCTCTGCCAGTTCACGAAATTGCCAAATTTAATTTCATTGACAGTTTGCAAAGTTTGGTATGATGTAGCTCCTTTGACATGATTTAATAGTAATCACAGACAATATCTTTCTCCTTCAACTGGACTTGCAGCAACAAGTCTGCCAATTGCAATCCGTTGCTTTCTTTTACTCTAGTATTTTTTATCTTCATTCCAAACATAAGATTCAGGGAATTCCTTATATAGCAATTTGTAAGCATCTTTATTTGTCTGATTCATTTGAAAGTATTCAGTCAACATTGTTTTGGATGCTTTTTGATTATGCAAGATACTCAATAAGTTTGTATCTTCTCGAAATCCAACGGTCTGCATATTTTCAAGATGAACTTGTAAGCTTTTGACTGATGGATAAATTTCATTTAAATAGAACTAGTAAATTCTCCACATTGCTTCTGGAGGAGATATCCATCTTGCTTGTTGAAACTGTTGTATCTCATCAATATCTTTAGGAAAAGTGTTGCCACCAAGATGAAACATGATTCTATCATGTCCTTTGTAAATATACTTGTACAGATATTTAACTGCTTTTACTGTCGAACAAACTTCAACATTCATATGGCAATTGAATCTTGCTAATAGATGCGGGTTATATGGAACTACCCATCGATTATCCAAGAAACAACCACGAACTTTGACCTCTTCTCCAGTGTTTTGTCTCTTATATAATGGATAAGAATTCTTTGTTTGTATTGTAATAGAACAGAATTCCCGAGGATAGTGATTTTTGCATTGTCCATTTCTCATACAAACATTATTTGGATTCAAACTTCCACATGGTCCATGCATCATATGCTGAACAACCATTTTGTATAGATGTGGATAACTTTTGTTACTGGGAAGTTCAGCAGATACAAATTTGTCATACATCTCCGGGGTTTTAAGTTTGTACCTGTGCTTCAAGATGAGTAGAAAATGAGCATGTGGAAGTCCTCTTTTTTGAAATTCTATAACATACACATGCTGCAACTACACCAAAAATATTTTTCTTCATCAAATCAAGTTTGAGTTCTTCTATTTTTGCTCTAAAAACTCTTGCAACCAAGTCTGGCCTATTTTGTGCTTCTTCACCACGACCAAGTTCATCTTTTATTTCTGACCAATTCAGATTAAAGTGATTGCCAAGAAGATGTCTGGTTTGCCAAACTTTTGAACTAATGCCATTGCATCAAGGTACAGACGACGCATATTTCTTGGACCTCCTATAAATGATGGTGGCAGTATTATTCTCTTTCCAATCTTCTTTCCAGAAGTTTCACCAGTGCCAATGCTATGCATTATTCCTTGACATAAATCTACTCGGATTGAATGTTGATCATTTCAAAAGTAATCCAACCAAGATGTTTCAAGCTTTATATACATGTCAACAACATATTGTTGTAAAGGACGACCAGAATGTAACAAGATTGATCTTTCAGACGGCCGGATTTGCAATTTATAGCAGTAATATTGTCGACATGATATATTTTCTTTTGATGAACTTTTTTCCTTTGAAGCTGTAAAAAAAATAGTATTAGTTTTTAGTGTTTAAGTTGATTTCATAATAGTTTATATGAAGATAAGATTTACCTCGTTTTTCTTTCTTCAATAAATCATCAACTGAGAGTATATTTGGATGACTTAATAACGCATTTCTTTGTTCTCGTTTGATACCTCTATGCCAACCTGCATCTCCATAAGGAAATAGTAGTGGATACTCCAATGGATCATAGCAACGAAAATAATGTTTAATTCTGTGACTATTTCCAGAATGACTATATATCATGATGTCGCGTTCAGTTGACTGGTTAGCATTTGAATTTTCTGTCCAAATTCCTGCAACTTGTTATACTGAAGGTGCATTGTATATCCTTTGATCAAGCTGGGGATCACATCTTATGAATATTCTTGTATCATCACCGATAGACAAATATCTTAAAGATCGGAAAAATTCACAATAAGGATTGATGGTCAATATATCCATTAACTTCTGAAGAATATCAGGTCTAAGCTTTGGTGACTGATACATCCTATTCTCCACTTCATGATCAGTATCATAAAAATATAATTGCAGATACGATGGATGACCATCAGGAGGTAACAATTCATTGATGTAATGGTAAACTTGAACTTGAACCTTGAAAGTATAAATACCTTTGTTTCTCTTACAAAGCTCTTTTTCACATTTCACTCCGAAGGAGGTAAATGCAAATGTATTGTTATACGTCCTTACATGTGTTTTAAAATGAGTTGCCTCTTCATTACTTGATGTGAATTGAGTCAAAAGCTCTTCAGGAACAAAATTTGAAGCTACCAATACTTGACTAGTAGAACAACAAAAACCCTTTGGTTCATAAGCAAATTTCTTCGCTCCACAATAAGTACAGTTAGGTTTTTGTTCCAATATCGATGGTTGGAAAGGAATGCTTGTTTCAAAACCATATGCAACTGCATGTAAAAGTTGTTGGAATTTGAGATGACTTGAGAAGCTTTATAAAGAATTGAAGTGTTTAGTATCTCAAGCATCATTTTGAGTTGGAATTATTGTCAACACAATATCACAAGCATGATGTTAATAGGTTGGTGTTGATAGAGCTTAAAAGAATAATCAGAGTTGAAACAGTTCAGGAATTCAGAATTCCTGAAGCAGAGTGGTCGGTCGACCGGGCACACCATGCAGTCGACCGGGCAAGGTAAAACCTGCAGAAAACAGTTCAGTAAGCTCCCAGTTATTTTCGTGACACAGTGTGTCGTCGGTCGACCGGGACACCAGGATGTCGACCGAGCTCGACATTTATCTATTTCCAGACTGTGTATGATGTCGACCGAGCACGGGAACCAGAGTTGCGCAGAATTAGAAGTTGTGCACGAAAATTCAGCATTCTTATCTATTTCGTTTAGGACTCTTTCTAAACAAATTGTAGCCTATTTTGAACACTCTTAAGGGTTACCATAACCTATATAAAGGCATGTTTGGCTCGTTTTTAAGAGACACCAGAGAGAGAAGAAGAGAAGAGAAAAGAGAAGAAAAGAGAGAGAAAGAAGAGAAGAGAAAAGAGAAGAAAAGAGAGAGAGTTTTGGAGAGAAGAGAGTGCTGTTGCTGTGTGCAGTATTGTTACAAGTTTCTACAGCAAGTGTGGACGAGGATGTGCTCTTGAAGATGGTGTTTCGTCCATAAGATAAGTGTCTCTCTGTTTATGCTTTAATTTTCAATTTGTAAGGGATTGAGAGAGAGAGATTGTAGAGGGGAAGGTCTATAGAAAAAGGTTTCTACTCTTATTCTGTAGAACATCAAGTTGGTGCTTGGTGTCTGGGGTTTGGTGATCCTATCTGTTGGTGCAGATAAATTGTAAAGGGAGTCGGTGCTTCCTAGATAGTTGGTGCTATCTGAAACTCAAGGGAGTAGGTGCTTCCGAGATAGTTGGTGCTATCTGAAACTAAGGGTTGGTACACTTTGTCGTTGGTGCGACTAAATAGATTCAGATCTGTCCCGGATTGGTGTTCGGACAGTCTTTGAACCGTGGACGTAGCCTTTCTGTGAACCAGGTTAAATCTGGTGTCCTTGTGTGATTTGATTTGCTTTTGTTGTTAAATTGGACCTGTTTTTAAAGAATCACTGATTCACCCCCCCTCTCAGTGATCGCAATATCTAACAATTGGTATCAGAGCGTAAGGTTCCCTTGAAAAGCTTAACACGCTAAGGGTGATCTCTTGTCAAATCACATGGCAACCAATACAGGGAATAAGAAAGCACCTTTGTTTGATGGTTCTAATTACTCCTTCTGGAAGATCAGAATGCAGGCTTTCATTAAGTCACTTGGCTATGATGTCTGGGAGACTGTCAGAGTCGGTTACAATATTGCCATTGTACCCAATGATGCTGCAACGAAGAAGTTAGCAGACAACGACTCTAAGGCGCAGAATGCACTCTTTAGTGGCCTTGTGGACAGCGAGCTGGTCAAAGTAATTGCATGCAAAACAGCCAAGGAAATATGGGACAAGTTGAAAAGCATTCATGAAGGAGATGAGAAGATCAAAGAAGCAAAATTGCAAACCCATCGCTCTCAATTTGAATCTCTTCGCATGGAGGAAAGCGAGAATGTTGACTCATATTTGCAACGAGTGAATGAAGTCACGAATGACATTCGTGGACTAGGGGAGGAGATTAAAGAACCAGTCATCGTCAAAAAGGTTCTAAGATCTCTTCTTCCCCGGTTTGATTCAAAAGTCTCAGCCATAGAAGAAGCCAAGGATCTGAATGAATTTTCCATGGATGAGTTGCATGGTTCACTCACTGCCTATGAGATGCGCATAGGTAAGACGTCTTCATCTGATAGAGAAGCGGCCTTCAAAGTTCAGAAAAAGGGAAAAGAGACTGCTGGTCATGATTCTGATACTGATGATGATGAGCTTGAGGCTCAATTTGTTAGAAAGCTGAAGAAAGGAAGCAATGGAAAGTACAAAGGGAAGCTACCCTTTAAATGCTTCAATTGTGGCGGTGTTGGTCACTTTGCTGCGAAGTGTCCGCTGAAAGAAAATAATGATGATGACTCTTATGTTGATAAGAGTAAGTGGAAGAAAAATTTCAGAAAGAGGGGCAAAGCAAAAAGCTTCATCAGTCAATATAATGACAGCACGTCTGAAACTTCAGACGATGATGAATCAGCCGAGGCAACTGAAGCTCTCTTCATGGTTACCGTTGAAGAAGAAGAGGAGCAAGAGCCGGAAGAGGAAGAGGAGGCTGAGGTCAATCTCGAAGAAGAACTCATTGCCGCACTTGAGGAGCTTAGCATGGAACGAAAAAAAAGTAAGAAAAATCTGAAACTTCTTCATGAATCTGAAAGTTCAATTATTGCTTTGAAAACTGAAGTTGAAGAATATAAAAGAATGGTGGAAGTCCTTCAAAATCAAATAAGTATCAAAAAGGAAGAGGCTATGAAACTTGAAACTAAAATCGCTAGAGCAAAGGCTGAAAACTTGGAAAATAGCCGAAAACTCAAAGCACTCCAAGCGATTGAAGGGACAATGAAACTCAATGAAATTCTGAAAGTTCAAAAGCCCTTCCACAATAAATTTGGTATTGGATTTGAAACCGGAGAGTCCTCTAAAGCTGCATCTTCTTTGTTTATGAAACAAAGTGCCATACCTCTCAAGGCTACAAAGCATCAAATTCAGCCTAGTATTGAGATGTTCAATAAGAAAAGGTTTGTGGAGTTTAACCAGCCACCTAAGAAAGGAAGAATGTTCAGATTCTATGGTTATTGCTATCATTGTAATAGATATGGACATAAAAGAGCTGATTGCAAATTCTATGTTAGAAACAGCCCATTTGTGACTAGGAATCCTTTTTCAATCCTAAACAGCCACAGAATTGAGTGCTATATGTGTCATAATTATGGACACTTGGCTAGGGATTGTAGGTTGCCCATAGCTAACCAATTTCAGGTTGAAAAGAAACCCAAGTTAGTTAAGGCATGGAGGGCAAAGAAAAGGGAAGGTAATTCCAAGGAATCTCTCATTGTGCAAACGGCATTCAATGCACAAAAGAAGACAGCACCATGGGTCCTTGATAGTGGTTGTTCAAGCCATATGACAGGTGATAAGGAAAAATTCGTCAAATTACAGCACTATGAAGGCGGATCAGTGAAGTTTGGTAACAATGATGGTGCCAAAATCTGCGGAAAAGGTATTGTTCAGCTAAAGGCAAACAAGATCAGATCAGACGAGGTCTTATATGTGTCTGGACTAAGACACAACTTGCTTAGTGTGAGCCAGATCTGTGACAAAGGCCACGAAGTTGTCTTCACTAAGAATGGTTTTGCTATCAAGAAGTGTAGCAACGGCAAAACAGTGGCTACTGGATCTAGGACTGCTGGAAATCTTTATACATTGTCAGATGGAGCTGAAAAGACTTGCTTGATGAGTCGGACAGAGGAAAGTTGGTTGTGGCACAAACGCCTTGGGCATCTAAACTTTGATAACATGTCAAAGATTTGCAATTCAAAGGCTGTCAGAGGTATGTCTACAGTTGAAAAGCCTTCCAACCCCATTTGCGATTCTTGCCAAAAGGGAAAGCTAACGAGGGTAATGTTCAAGTCAAAGGAGCATCATTCAAAGAAACCTCTTGAGCTAGTGCACACTGATCTCTGTGGACCGATGCGAACTCAAAGCACCAATAGAGATAAGTATTTTATGTTATGCATTGATGATTATACTCGTATGACATGGGTATTGTTTCTTAAGCATAAACATCAAGCACTTGATCGTTTTAAAGTGTTTAAAGCACAGGTTGAAAATATGCTTGGAAAACGTATCAAGATTTTAAGGTCTGATCGAGGCGGTGAATTCACATCTGAAGAGTTCACTAACTATTGTGAGCACCATGGCATTCAAAGACAGTATTCAGCCCCTAGAACTCCACAGCAAAATGGAGTTGTGGAACGGAAAAATCGCACCGTTCAAGAGATGGCTCGTACAATGCTAACTGAGAGCAAGCTAGCTGACAAATACTGGAAGGAGGCAATCCATACGGCTGTATACATTCAGAATCGATGCTTGATCAGGCCACATGAAGATAAAACTCCTTATGAGCTATGGTTTGGGAGAAAAGCAACAGTCAAGCACTTCAGAATCTTCGGTAGCAAGTGTTACATCAAATGTCTTGAACAAAATCCGGGCAAATTTGATGAAAGAGCTGATGAAGGTATATTTCTGGGTTATTCCTCATCTAGTAAGGCTTACAGATGTCTTAACAAAAGGACCAGAAAAATTATAGAAAGTGCCGATGTTAGAATTGATGAAAACTATGAATCAAAGAATGGAACTCATTATGACAGTCCAGTTTATGAGGACTCAAGTGAGATTGATGATGAAGTAGCTAAACCTAATGATTCTGAGAAATCAAAGGATGACTCAAAAGATGCTTCACCTAGAAAGAAAAGCACTTGGGTAGAGCAACACCCTAAGGATCAAATCATTGGAGATCCTGAGGCCGGTGTTAAAACAAGACAAAGTGTAGTTAGCAATTACTCACTTGTGTCCACCATTGAACCCAAGACTGTGGCTGAAGCCAGTCTCGATGAAAGTTGGTTGAAAGCTATGCATGAGGAGTTGGAGCAAATTGAGAAGAACTCCACATGGGAACTAGTCTCTAGACCTACCGATAAGAATGTTATTGGTACTAAATGGGTCTTTCGGAATAAGCTGAATGAAGATGGTCAGGTCATACGAAACAAAGCAAGGTTGGTTTGTAAAGGCTATGCTCAAGTTGAAGGCATAGATTTTGAAGAGACCTTTGCACCGGTGGCTCGTCTGGAAGCCATTCGTATGTTTCTTGCATTGGCTGCATACAAAACCTTCAAGGTATTTCAGATGGATGTAAAGTCAGCCTTCTTGAATGGATTACTTGAAGAAGAGGTCTACATTGAGCAACCTGATGGTTTTCTTATTAGCAAAAATTCAGACCTAGTGTGCAAGTTGAAAAAGGCTCTTTATGGGCTGAAACAAGCGCCAAGGATGTGGTATGCAAGGCTGGACCTATATCTCCGCAAGATCGGTTTTGGAAAAGGACTTGTTGATAGCAATCTTTATGTCAAAACAGAGTTGAGCAAACAGCTGGTTGTCATTGTTTATGTCGATGACATAATCTTTGGTGGCAATGATGAAGAGATGTGCAGGAATTTCGCTGAAGAGATGAAGAAAGAATTTGAGATGTCAATGCTTGGAGAACTAAAGTTCTTCCTTGGTTTACAAGTTCAGCAGCTGAAACATGGTATCTTCATATCACAGATGAAATACATCAAGGAAATGCTGAAGCGATTTAACATGGAAGACAACAAGCCAGTGAGCACACCAATGACAACGAACACAAAGCTAAGCAAAGATGATAAGGGTTCGTCCGTTGATCACACCACTTATCGTTCTATGATAGGAAGCTTGCTTTATTTGACTGCTACAAGACCGGATCTTCTGCAAGCAGTATGTATGGTGGCTCGATTTCAAGCATCACCAACTGAGACGCACCTTACAGTAGTAAAAAGGATATTTCGATATCTAAAAGGTACCATGGAGCTTGGCATTTGGTATCCTAAAGGAAAATCCTTTACTCTTGTTGCATACTCTGACGCCGATTGGGCTGGATGTATAGATGATCGCAAGAGTACAAGCGGTGGTGCATTCTATCTCGGTGACAGGTTGGTGGCATGGCACAGTAAGAAACAAGATTCAGTATCCCTTTCTACAGCGGAAGCGGAATATATTGCAGCGGCAACTTGTTGTACGCAAGTGTTATGGATGCGGCAAATGCTCTCTGATCTAGGAGTTCCGACAACGGATCCTACGCCGATCCTCTGTGACAACACAAGTGTAATTCACATCTCTAAGAATCCTGTTCAACATTCTAGAACGAAGCATGTAGCAATTCGCTATCACTTTCTCAAGGAAAAGGTTGCAGATGGTGAGGTAAAGTTGGAATATGTCCCAACTACTGAGCAAGTTGCTGATATCTTCACAAAACCTCTGCCAAAAGAAGTCTTCGAGTATCTCCAGAAAAAATTAGGAGTTACTCACTCTCCTAATCCTTAGGAGTTGTGCTTGAAAGGGGGAGCAAAGTATTCCTTGAATATCCTATTCGCTCCTTCGTTGGTCCCTTTGGACTTGTTGTCAAAGGGGGAGAAAGACTTAAGCTAGGAGAAAGCTATGCTTAGAAGAAGTTATGCTATGATAACTTTGGGGAGTTTGGTATCAAAAGTGTTAGAGATTTTGATTTTTTTTTAAGACAGGGGGAGACTATGGTTCTGAAGAAGCGTCATGAAGATCAACTAGTTTCTAAGTGTTGAAGTTCCAAAAGTGTTGCCAACAATTCCAAAGGGGGAGATTGTTGGAATTTGAGATGACTTGAGAAGCTTTATAAAGAATTGAAGTGTTTAGTATCTCAAGCATCATTTTGAGTTGGAATTATTGTCAACACAATATCACAAGCATGATGTTAATAGGTTGGTGTTGATAGAGCTTAAAAGAATAATCAGAGTTGAAATAGTTCAGGAATTCAGAATTCCTGAAGCAGAGTGGTCGGTCGACCGGGCACACCATGCGGTCGACCGGGCAAGGTAAAACCTGCAGAAAACAGTTCAGTAAGCTCCCAGTTATTTTCGTGACACAGTGTGTCGTCGGTCGACCGGGACACCAGGATGTCGACCGAGCTCGACATTTATCTGTTTCCAGACTGTGTATGATGTCGACCGAGCAAGGCATGATGTCGACCGAGCACGGGAACCAGAGTTGCGCAGAATTAGAAGTTGTGCACGAAAATTCAGCATTCTTATCTATTTCGTTTGGGACTCTTTCTAAACGAATTGTAGCCTATTTTGAACACTCTTAAGGGTTACCATGACCTATATAAAGGCATGTTTGGCTCATTTTTAAGAGACACCAGAGAGAGAAGAAGAGAAGAGAAAAGAGAAGAAAAGAGAGAGAAAGAAGAGAAGAGAAAAGAGAAGAAAAGAGAGAGAGTTTTGGAGAGAAGAGAGTGCTGTTGCTGTGTGCAGTATTGTTACAAGTTTCTACAGCAAGTGTGGACGAGGATGTGCTCTTGAAGATGGTGTTTCGTCCATAAGATAAGTCTCTCTGTTTATGCTTTAATTTTCAATTTGTAAGGGATTGAGAGAGAGAGATTGTAGAGGGGAAGGTCTATAGAAAAAGGTTTCTACTCTTATTCTGTAGAACATCAAGTTGGTGCTTGGTGTCTGGGGTTTGGTGATCCTATCTGTTGGTGCAGATAAATTGTAAAGGGAGTCGGTGCTTCCTAGATAGTTGGTGCTATCTGAAACTCAAGGGAGTAGGTGCTTCCTAGATAGTTGGTGCTATCTGAAACTAAGGGTTGGTGCTCTTTGTCGTTGGTGCGACTAAATAGATTCAGATCTGTCCCGGATTGGTGTTCGGACATTCTTTGAACCGTGGACGTAGCCTTTCGGTGAACCACGTTAAATCTGGTGTCCTTGTGTGATTTGATTTGCTTTTGTTGTTAAATTGGACCTGTTTTTAAAGAATCACTGATTCACCCCCCCTCTCAGTGATCGCGATATCTAACAAAAGTTGTATTAGTATAATTTGACTGTTTTAATAAACCTAAGCTACTATTTTGTATAATTATGTTTACCTCTTTCTCCATAGTTTAATCTAGAAGTTTTTTCTAAATAAACACTTGAAGAAGCATCTTCATCAAATTCACTCGGTTGTCTAGATGTTGACCCTGGTAGAAAATATACGTAATCTTGAGAATTTTGTAATATAAAAATATATTAGATCCGATGAACATATTTATTGTACTTTTAGTATATAACTTACCAATCTCATAAGTATGGTATACTCTTTTCTCCATCTGTGCTCTAATATTTCTGGGAATGTCATTGATACCTATACCCAGTAGTGTGCTAGCGGCTTCTGTTCGGGACAAAAGATAAATATTTAATTAGAAATATATTTATTATATATTTTCATTATGTTTATCAAAGAATTTTATTATTACATATAAGAATATAGAATTAGGTACCTGTTTGTTGACTTATATTAATTGATGAAGTAAGATTTGTCGAAGATCCTTCTTTTAGTAACTTTTTTCTAGCATATGCCTCCCTTCTTCATAAAAGAAGTGCATCTTTTTTTTCTTTTGGCACGAGCCATACCATTGTCTATTTTGGAGTCGTTTTTGAAGTTTTGCATGTTCTAGATTAGGGTAAACAATGTAATTAGTAATTACAGATAGTATTATCAATTGTAATTATCAACATAAATGTATTATAAAATTTAGAGCAAACCTAAATTTGACAATGCTTTAATGGGATCTGCACTTTTGGAAGCATATCTTTTCTTCTTTGGAGAAGGTTCTAATGCTTAACTTTCTAATATTTTTCTTCTTTTCTTTGCTTCCTTTTTTTCCATGTTTATTTTTCGATTTTGTTCAATAGCTAACTTGGTGCACAAGTCGTGTTGCTTCTGATGACATTTTCTTGCCTTATCTTTTATAAAAAGAACAAGTTAGTTAGTTTTTAGATTTGATACTATATTTAATCTTTGAAATATAAATATTTATTATTATTTTTTTTGGAAAAAAATATTAACCTTGTATGTATATCTTCTCATTTTGCTTCTGATATTTCATCGCCAATTTATTCAATAGATCTATCTAGTTCATATATAGTGGATAACTATATAGGTTAGATATAATATCTTATTAACTAAAACTTTAATAAATAAAGGGAAATTATTACAAGAAGATTGTTTTCATATTAGAAAGAGGAAAAAAAGATGCATAAGATAATAATCTCAGGGCACATTATCATATGAAAAAAGAAAATTCGATATATTAATTTAACAGTTCAAACCTTGCTAAAAGTAACAGACCAATGCAAAAAAGAAAATTAAATAATATTTCAAATTTAACAATTCAAACCTTAATGAAACCAACAGACCAGAAGCAAATAGGTATGCAATCAGATGAGCAATGTTCTTTAGAATAATCTGCAAGACAGTTGAAGAAGATAAAAGATTAAATTAAAAACAAATAGAATATAAATGTAAATTGCAATGGTTATTGAGACAGCAATGGGATACATGAGAGACCATAAGTTTGGTTAGAGAAGAATTTAACCTTTTAATTGTCCATACTACATAATATTCAGCTGTGAGTCTAAAATACCTTTCAAAATCTAAATCATCTTAAAATATATGATGGTAAAGTAACCAACATAAATCAAGTAAACTCATATAAATTAATAAAGAATCTACAGGAGTCCCACATTAGATACCTATATCTTTGTGTTTAAAGATAAAGAAAAACAATATCAGAAGTCCATTTTCATATAGGTGGACAAGATTAGCACTTTAAAACAGAAGAACCAGAGAGCAATCAATCCATTAAAAAATAGCATGGAATCTAATAATAAAAGAAATATAAAAAATTTAAATATACTACAAAAATATACACACACTCTAACAAATGCCAAATTAAACAGAAGGTAAGCATTCCTTAAAAGAAAACTAAGATCACAGAAATTAATAAAAACAAAAAGAAATGCTAACTAAAGTAAAAATTTCTGAGAAAGCTACTTCATACACCACTACAACAAGAGACATATTAAAAAACTCATCTTGAGGTAAGAGAGAGCAACTCTACTATGGAAGCCACCTATTGTAAATCTCAGCTAGTGAAATTATAAATCCTCCCAGATTATAGCATATCCTTAAATTTTATGCCAACAGTGCTTTATCAAAAGATAGGTTGTTTGATTAAAATAAGGAATTGATAAATATGCATCAGATTTTTAAAATCATAAAAAAAGCTGAAAGAGATAGTGTAGCAGGGGTGGTTGGTTCTGTAGCTTGTAGAGGTATCTAAATTTCTTGTCTTCTGAGGCTTTCTAGCTTAGAATGATGCATGAAAGTAATTCTTTTTGGGTTGGACTTATTTCAAACATTGAGTTGATTTGGTTATGGTGATATTGAAGAAACTGATTGTAAATTTAGAATTAGACTTCTGCGTTGCTACTTTATTTTTTGAATTTATTTCTCATGTCTGTACATTTTTTTTTTCTAAATTGACTGTCATTTGTTCCTGCAATAGTAATTCCGATCAATGATTGAAACATGGATTAAAGTCAGGAAAATGCGTGCCACTTGAAACATGTACCAAATTCTTCTGGTATGTAACTAAAACAAATAAGGGGTTTGAGTAGCCATCGCACTCATGGATTTCTCTTCAAGTTAAAGATGCTAACCAGTCGTCCTGATTAGCCATAAAAAACGGAGGTGGAGTTGGAGTCTCAACTCCAATGAGCTTGCTTCCTTTTGGATTCCAATGCCATAACGATGTTCAATAGGAGAGGAGTTGAAAGTAGTTTTTTTTTTTGGGTTAGACTTATTTCAAACATTGAGTTGATTTGGTTATGGTGATATTGAAGAAACTGATTGTAAATTTCGAATTAGGAATAATACAAGGATTATGAGAGCAGCATCTGAAGAAATTGAAGAACTTCAATTTATGAAATTCAGATAATTCTGCAAAGAGAACTTCAATGACATATAATCAAGCAGTTGGTGTTCATGGTAATTAATTAATGAAAAAATAAACCCATCAATGAAAACGTTCATGGTAATTAATTAATGACAAAATAAACCCAACAATGAAAACTAAAATCCACCCAAATAACATACATAAACCCCTTTACAATTAATAAGAATAAGGAAAGGAGACCCATCAAGCATTTTACCCTACCCAACCACCATGTATTAGTGAATTTCATCCTTTCCAACCAACTTCCCATTACAACACAGAAAATGAAAAACCTACCTGATGAACGTAGGAAATGCAGAGACGATTGGACAAAGAAATTGGTTGCAGCAACCAAAGAAAATTCATCTGAAAAATTGGTATAGACTTTTTGCATGCATTGGACCCCACCAACAGGTCTCTTAGGTGGGCACCTGGGATATAGCATTCCATTTGCATCTAAGTAGGAGGCACACATGTAAAGGAGCTGAAAGGTGTAAAAAAAATTAAAGGAAAAGGAGATAAGCAGGACGGAAGCAGGGAGGAGAAAACAACTTGTTTAAGAAAATACTCACTTGTTGCATTTAGGTGGCGCCCATAGGTGGTGTAGCCCAAAGCAGGAGGGAAGCAGGAGGGAAGCAGGAGACCAAACTCTTGCTTTTATATATATAATAATAACTAGTGGATGGGTACGTGCGATGCACGTAATGTATATTCGACTGTCGACAATCAAGTGTTTTGTGCCAACACCAGCTCCAGTCTAATCTCCTTGGCAATACCAAATACTCCATACAACCATACCCTAAGTTAATTTAAGGAAGTACACAAAAGATATTGAGGGCAACTTGAAAAATGAACAACAAAGAAGTCGATGCATAGGAAAAAGTAAACATACAAATTAGCATTTCTCATCGCCAAATGAAGCTATATGACTAATAAATCCTTTTTGTTACTAATAAGAAAAAATGAAGTCGTAAGAGTTCAGATATCATTAACCTAGATAATAGACAAAAGATATGACTTCATTTATGACATTTACTTATGAAAGTGCAAAGGGAATTACCTATAGCATTTGCCAAGCCCAAAAAGAGAACCCATCTACTTATGTCATTGTAGAAACTATACTCGTGACAATGATACAAGAGAGAGGCATCCACATCAGGAATAAAGGAGGTGTAATCCTTTCAAACATAGTGAATAAGTAATAACATGTTAATTTAGCAGTAATTTGACACTAAATAAAGAATAAATCAATCAATTAATATACATACATATACAAAATTACAAAGTGGAAAGGAAATTATCTATGGCATTTGCTAACGGCAGAAAAACTCTAACTGTAGTTGACTTGAAATAAATTTTCCATTGATGCACAAGATTCTTATTTGTAAGGAACAAAGTTCATATGAAGAAAAAGTAAAGATATGATAAGAAATATTACCTGCTTATTTGTCATTGCCCTGATATGAACCAAACCCAAAACTGGTTAAGTACCTTTCATTATGACTGGTTGATGTTTGGAATCTAAATATCCACAGAATGTACCTGTAGCAAGTATCAGCAACAGCAAAAAGATGAGGACTAACCTCTCCAAAGGGAGCTCCTTTGTATTGCATCATGTGAATGTCATGCAAATGGGGCAGCCTTCTGCAAGGATTTACTGCCATTAGAATGTTCCCAGAATATGTTTATTAAAAGTAAGAAACTTTACTTCAATCCCAGTTCTCTTTCCCATAAACAATATGAATATATATTGTTATTCAGGTAAGTATATGTCTATTAAAAGTGAGAAACTTTAATTCAATCCCAGTTCTCTTTCCCATAAACAATATGAATATATATTGTTATTTAGGTAAGAGACATGTATATATCTGATTGAGAGCAAAGTGGAAGATCTAAAAGGGAGAGAATATACATGTTTTTTGCAAAACTCATTTACAATTTCACTCTCATGACATAATCTCCATACTCATAGATTCATTTCAACTTGGATTCAATAAAACAAAGAATTGATTTGAAACTAAGGGAAACATCAATGCAAGGTTTCAAAAAGGCAGAATTTTGAATAAGTAATTACATTAAAGGTGGAAAATTACCTACAGAAAGGGCTTGAAAATGAGTTCTTTCATGTTCTGATACAAGTCTAGGAGAGAAGAAGAATTATGCATTTAAACTAACTGGATTAATTGTTTTTTCATGCAGAGGAACTGGTGAGCTATATGAAACAGATATTGGTGAGCCATAGGTAGCGAAAGAAATGTTTCACATTCAAAGTATTGCATCACTAAATATGTACGCATCAATTCTATACAAAATATAAAGTAAAAGTTAAATATACAAGCCTTGTAGAAACTGTATCTTTACAAAATATAAAGTTAAAGTTATACATATAAGCCTTGTAGAAATCCTACCAAAATGATGATCAAAAGAAATTAGAAAGCGCCCAACATCAGCCCTTCAAATTTGCAGTTTTGCGGTAATCATTGTCTCCATATGCCATTGGCTTTCATCCTACAAAGCATACAGTCAGTGAAAAAAAAATATTGTATTTCAAAAAACAACCAATCCATAAAAAAACAACATCAAACTTAATAATAAAAAAAAATAAATATTGTAAATTTATCGAGAAATATACATATGCTGCAACATATGTGAAATTAAATGGAAGGTAACCATTCCAAAAAAATAAACTAAGATCATATAGATTAAAAAAACGAACATTAATATTATATAAACAAGCCAATTTTTTGGAAGTAAGAATAGCACAAAAACCTTCTTAGAAAGTTAATTCATTAGCCACAAGAATAGGAGACATTCAAATAGAAAAAATAAAGATAAAAATGTTTAGTTGCTGAGTTTAACTCATAGGTGTTAAAGCTACAGTGTTTATAAATGCAGGTAGCATAAGATAGTTATATTATTCAACTAATATAAGGCTTGACTTCAATTTCATTGTGTTTAACATAATCCTAAACTTTACCAAGCAAAAAGAACAGAGTCCTAAACTATGTTTTTGTCTGTGAGTTCTCTCGAACTCAACGATCATCTGTTGGATAATGTTGCAAAATTGTATCATTCATGAATTTCATCTGGGTCAAGTTTGATAGATATTTTGGAGCCTTTGGTTAGTCTTCAATGTTGTTGCCTTTTTTTTTCTCTAAGTTATATGGTGTGTTTGACTCAAATAGGGATCTAACACAATATCAACTTACTCACGAGATATCTCAATTACTATACTGGAATTAAGTATTGCAATACCTTTGGGTGCTATTGGATGCTTTCATCATTTATTTGTAATGTTCTATGTCATTGTAAAGAGTGGTGGAAGGTAAATGAAGGTTTATGAATAGAGCTACCCAAAATTTTCTTTGAGTGCCATTAGGTCTCCTAACTTATGTCACCACTAACCATTCATTGAAATGAACTGTGCATTAACCTGATATAATGTCATTCCATAATCAATTTACATTGATCGTGAAGAGAAAAAAAAAAGATAGAAATTAGGTGTAACTAATTAAGCAATATCATCCAATGAAGACGGAGTTAGTGCTTGGTTCTACTTTTCAGCCATACAAATACTAATAAGCTCCTATTTTCCCTAAAGCCAACTGTTTACATATCCCATGCTGTCGACATTGTCTTTCAAAAGTTTTCATGCGAAGAAACCCTTGAGCTTGACTTCAATTATCTTGTGTTTAAGATAGCCCTAGACCGTTGGATCGACTATGTACCAATCCGAATAGACCGTCAACTATTAAACTTTTGGTGCCCAGATGGAGATGATAGAAACCACGATTTGGGCTGATTTTTTGTAGGAAGGAGGGTCCCACAGAGTCCTTGAAATCCCCCCACCCCATCCCCATATGGGTCCCCAAGTGTACCCAACTACGTAATTGAGCTTACTTCAGCTTACCTAATCTTAAGCTTCAGCTTAGGAGAGCTGGCCCCATATATATATATAGGTATAGAAAAAGCATCCACCTCATGTGGGGCTGCCTTGATAGGCTGCCGAGGGAGGTAGGGGATGGATAGCTTTCTATGTTTACCCTAATATTTAAGTTTAAGCCTTAAAACTGTAATGGAATATAACATGCAAAGCTTGGAGGTCACAACTCGTTGCAATAGATGTTCGTACGGACATTTTTAAAAATAAAAATAAAAAAATTAGGCAGAGATCCTTAGTATGGCAGAAATTGATGGCGCAGTACACAAGATTTTCTTCTAATGCCTTTAGTCCCTTGGGGCTGGACTTATTCCAAGCGGAGGTCCTTATAACTGCATGAAGCTGCGTCACGCCTTTTGTTCCTAATTTTTAGTATCAGCTCATATTTTTTCATAACAGATTTTCCCTTCTAATCATCTCAAGTTGTGCCACACCTTTTATTCCTAGCTTTTAGCTCAGTCTCATTTATTAGCTCATTTATCAATATATTTTCTCCTTAGTTTATGTTCATTTCCAAGCAAATTTCGAAATTCAAATAGGAGGGAATGAAAATTGATGGATTTTCAGCTACATAATCTCCTTTCTTATCTAACTGGCTTGTATTGTTTCTAGTTGTGCATGAGATCTTCTGTGGACTTCTTCCTTCGCTATTTCTTATCATCGTTCCTTGTACGGAGCCTTATTCAATTTTTTGAATCAGATCGTTGAGGTAACCATCAATTTTTTTATTACATTACGCTGTTGAGACTTCTGTAATCTAGTATCTGCAATGACTTTATTCGTTATATTTGTCTTATATCTTGTGTATTTGTGTGTAGATCTGTTTAGTTATGTTATTCGTGAGTTTATGAAGTGTTCATTGATATGCAATTCTTTGATGTTATATTCATGTTTTTGGAAATATATTTGATTTTTTATTTTGTAAGTAATGATTAGAATACTTTTTCGGAGTGTGTGTATCCTTAGGTAGGTACAAGAAATAAATTTATATGTATTATACACACAAAAGAAATACAAATAAATTTATCTATAGTTTGGTTACTATCCATTTTTTTGTGAAGTCAGATAATATTATTTGTATTCTTTCACAAACTCAGATAATGTTATCAGTTTGCTTCGTTTCTTATACTTACAATTGTTCAACTAGAGCCTTTTTAATTTGGGGACACACAAAATATATACAGGGAGGGCGTTTTGGACCTTTTAAGTATTTAAATTTGAAAAAATGACCTTTGCCTCTATGACAAAAAATAGTGGATCTTTCGCCATAAAGTGAAATATTGAGGGACCTGTTGCCGAAATCCCCATTTTTTTAGCATGTGGTCCCCAATTGTCAATCCATCCCTCTAACAATCACAAGTACACTCTATGAATCAACACAATCCCGAATTTGATACTCATCCAACAATTATTTGTTGGATGAGTGTTCTAAAAAGAAAAAAAATGATGTCTTCTAAAATGATTACACTTGAGAGCCATGGATCAAGGGAACAAAATGCTTTACCAGAGCTGAAATTTTGGTCCACATATTGGTCACATTCAAATCTAGACTTCTTGCCTCTCCCATTATTGATACGGACCTAGGTGGTATGCACATAGAAGGGATGGAGAGCACAACCTGGTCATGAAAAATGTCTAACAATACTATTTTAAGAGGCTTAGGTATGTGGGACTGAAAGTATTGGATGAGGCCACATCCCCTGATGTGTCTGTTACATGCTTCCCATCAGTGGCGGACCCAGGATTTTTATTTAACTGGGGCAGACCATGGTCAATTGAAATCAATTAAAGGAAATAAAATAAAGAGACCTCACTGCCTAACAAGTTGTTCCAACATAAATAAGTTAATGATAAAATATTCTAGTAAAAATTAAGAAATAGAGAATGAGTTTTACAGAGAGAGACCTTGATAGATAAACAAAAAATAGTTAATGGGTTTTACACCGTCTTTTATCTAATACTTAGTCCTACTATGTAGATCTAATATAGAGAGAACCAATAGCAACTCAAATGCATCCCAACAGCTCAAAAATCAAAATGAAACAAATTAATAAACTCCCACAAGTAGTCAAAAATACTTTTCTCTTAATTAAATTCTTCTAAGACGAAAAAAGAAGAGTTGAAATCTCAAATCTTGCTTGATAGTAAGGTGGCTTCTGCTCTTACCCAACAATCAAATGCCCAGAGAACCCAAACAAATAAATAAATCAAAGAAAAAAACTCAAACAAATCCAAAAGTTTAAAAATCAAAATGAAACAATTCTAGAATTCGTTAAGGTCATTTAAAAATATGAAAGTCATCCCTTTCCCACCAATTCCTAGTACCATGCAATGATTTTGGTAGCTATATGTCGCGACCCCGGACCGGGTTAGGGATCAAATCCGGGATCGATGGGCGTGCCACTAATGATGCCTCGCCACGTGCATCTCTTTGGTTGGCTAATCCGTACACGGAATTAAGAAAAATATTTCATCCGTGCACGTGATTTCCCACAGCGTTCCATAGTGAGGATTTCCATACCAGTCATCTTACAAAAAATCAAGTACATATTTGGAATTGCAGAAGCTTGTAGCAAACCATAATCATACCATTCATCTCATAAACAAGACTGATGCCATAAACGTAGACAACAAAGTGTCAGAGTGAGCAATGATCATAATGGCATTTCCCAAAAGTATAATATTAATGTTTATACAAAAGATCAGTTAGTTAAATTGCCCAAAGAATAATGGCCAACAAAGGCCAATACAACAAAAGAATAACTCCCCAAAAGATGTTAAACAAAAACCCCAAAATGTGTCACATCTCTAAGCCTGATAAGATGTCTACATGACATCATCAGCTTGCCACTCGATCACATGCTGCGGTTCACCAACCGCCTCCTCAGGCTCCTCCTTAAATGCAATGGAATCTAGACTTGAGTACTAAAGAGTGGGTCAGACACGACGGTCTGGCAGGTGGGTGAAAAGATATAACAATAATATAGTAAAAACAATGATACCTTGGAAAGTATTAAAACCTATATAAACAATGAATTTCATAAAAGAAATACATCATTTATAAGAGACACATGCAATAAAGACATGTAAAGGTACCAAGAATCGGGAACTGTCAAGATGGCAACCACACAAAGCTAAATCCTCTCTCACTAAAGAGATGAGAGCACATTGAGACGTTGACCTCAGTCACACAAGGTGAAGAGAGTCAACGATTAAATACAATAATACATATATAATATACGGGACCACGGTAGCGAACCGAGTATCGGGACGGGAACGGGATCCAGGCTGTAGCTGGCGGGATGCGAGAGGGATCTCCAAGTTAGTGGATCAAACCGACATGGTCATCCAAGCTTAGTGGTGCCGACACATAGGTCATGTACGGGAAATCAAAACAAATATATACATATAAACGGGACGGGGTGCCCATAGGCACAAAATCACATTAATATCGGGTCGGGCATATACGGGCTAGCAAAATGCTAAAAACATGAATTTCAATACTTTCGGGACAAGTCTAGTCATAAAACATGAGATTTGAAGTGTGCAAGAGAAATTCGAGTTTAAAAACGTCATAATGGATTTCTATATATTTTCGGGCCAAGCGTTGAGGGTCCCAGATTTAAATCAATGTGAATAGGGTCCCGTATGTCTAATTTGACACATATTTGGTACTCCATGAGGATTAAGGACATCCCAGATCCCTAAGCACATTGACAAGTCTAAAGATCCTCGACGAATCTTCATAATGGGGTTTCTTCTCAACCGGGCTCTATACAATGCCTTCCAAGTCATTACATTGCATTGGGGCTCCAAACAATACCTCCCCAAGCCTAAAAACATTGTTTCAAGTCTTCAAGTATGGACCTAGGCCTAACAGACTGTTTGCTCGGGGGAACAGCTCTCTGGAAGGGGTTCGCTCGAGCGGACCTATCCGGATCAGGTTGGCTCGAGCCGACGAGGTTCTGTGAGGGGTTCGCTCGAGCGATGTGTCATGGTCGCTCGAGCGAACTATCCATAAACCTATTTTTTCTGGGTGTAGTTCGGTTCTTCTTCTTCTCCTTTCATACACTTTTGAGTACCCATTTAACATACATTTGAGAGTCTCAAAACCTCATTTGAATCCCATGAAATCCTCCATCCTCCATCTACATCAAATCCCTTCCAATCCATCAACAATCAACCAAGAGAGGGAGATTCAACATCATAGACACCCACATGAAGTATTATCAACATTTGGTTCAAAAACCAATCCACAAATGCAAATAAGAGAGAGCTAGATACATCCATATGCATTTTATTAAAATCAAAGACAACCATATGGAGGAACATATACTATAGACCATAAATGAAACCACATTGATTATAAAACATGTTAAAAAGCAAGATTATCGATTCATCCACTTGCCTTAGGTCCAATGCTAAGCAAATCCAAGCTCTAATCACTATCAAGAACAAGCCTACAAGCAAAGCCAAGAAAACCCCCAAAAACAAACCCTAAAATATCAAAACCAAATCAAAAGAAATAAGAAGCTTGCAAGAATCAAGACAAAGCCTCTCTAGGGCTAGGAGAACATGAATCTCTAAGAATGGGGAAGATCTCTTACTTGTAAGGCTCTCAAATGGACAAGGTTTGCAATGGAAGTTCTAAAAAACTTGGTTTTCTTAAAAAATGGTGTCCATGAATGCTCTTGAGATGAGGAAGATGATTATGGAGTCCATCCTTGATTTAGCAAGAGTTTGGTGGTGATTGATGAAGAAGAGAGCAAGAAAAGCAAGAAGAAAACCCTAGGGCTGGGATTTCTTTCTCTACAATGGAGTTAGCAAGAAAGAGGAATGGAGAAGAAGGAGTCTTCTATATATAAAAGGAGATGGGTCCCACAACTTAAAGTCCTTGTCGGGCTAACACATAGCTTTCAGGACCTTAAATGATTTCGATGAAGGCAAAGTTGATCGGCGAAATTTCTAGTTTCCAAAAAGTATATGTTTCAAGGGTTTTGGTGACATTGAGAACAGTATCCAGATTTTGGGTAAAAAGACCGTTTTGCCCTCAATTGAGAAAAGTCAGGTTTCGGGATCTTGAATGGGAATGATGTCAACATGAAACTTGTAGGGATTAACAAGAAGAGTTAAACGGGATTAAAACACGAATTTAAGGAAATCATGAATAAACCCCCAAGGTCACGAAAAATCGTAACAAGGACCCCCAAAGGGTCCCACCAATTCCAAAGGTTCTCAAAATTTCTCAAAGCTATTCTAATCCCAAACTTAATCAGAATCCACTAAACACACTTAGAGCTAAAACACGTACAACTTAATTAACACTAATCGAGGTCTCTCGAATCGGGGTCTTAACTATAAGCCTATAACAAATCATCAAAATGTTACTTCCTTCTCTAAAGAATGCTTCTATATACTATCTTAATTAGAATGGAGAGGTATCTAATAATGGGTCCCCACCCTCCAGCGATCTGGATGATTCATTAGAGTGTTTACATGCATGAATGTCTTAGAAGTCTTCCTAATGCCCTGCCACATGTAGTTTTCCACGGCTTTCATGATTTCATCAATCCATTATCAGAGACGATCATTGGCATTTGGCTGCACAACTAAGATCATCACAGCATTGGATAAGATTGAAGATAGAGCGAGAATCAGAGAAGCAAGAAAGAAGAAGAAAGAAGAGGGAGTGCAACCTGAACAGGACCAGACCACTTTGCTCAAGACGGAGGGGAAGAATGAGAGCTAGGATTAGGGTTTTCAATTGGGAGAGCTGGTGGAAGAGAAATGGAGAGGGAATAAGGGTTTTTGTCTTTTGGGACTTTTAAGGTGGGGCGAAGTCATACAAATAAAAGGGCATATGTCATTGGTCCCACATCCTGTTTGGGCATTTTGACAATCCATCATGGGGCAACCGCCCTAAGTTCCCATTGTTGGAAATTTATACTAAAAGAATACTTTTATGTATTTGTCTTTGACTGATTTATTAGTATATTTTGATTTTTCATCTTAATGAGAATTTGTATGGGCAAATGATTGCATTGTTTAGTATTATGCATATGTGTGTCTTTTATTCTATAAAGTAGACAAGTTGGTGTATAGAGTTCAACTTATACACAGAAGACTTGTTTGTTGGTTCTTATAGAATATAAGTTGTTGTTCACTATCTAGGTGGATTTGGACACACCATCGGTACCATTGTAGCATGATGTTTCAGCAAGCTTGTCTTGGCTGCGAGAAACAGAATAGTTTCAACTCATTATGCTAGTACACTTTGTGTGTATTGAACAGGACAGCTTTTTTGGGGTTTTTTTTTGTCTTTATACTGACTATATAAGAAGATTAGCATTCAAATGGTTATTATGAGTGCTTATACTACAATTTAGCTTTTTTACGACGCCGAAAAAGCGTCGCAAATAATATAAAAAGCATCACAATAAGTAATTGCGATGCAAAAAACTAAAGGTCGCAAATAATGGGGTCACAGAAAGATTAGCTACACTAAAGACTGCAGCGTCGCAGTAGGGTAGAGTATTTGCGACGGTTTCAAAGAGTTGCTAATTTCGTATCAATTGTGACATATTATAAGTGTCGCAGATGATGCTTTATTTGCAATGGCAAAAAAGAGTCGCATATAATGATTTATTTTCAACGACAAAAAAGCATCACAAATGATGATTTATTTGCAACAGCAAAAAAGCGTCGCAGATAATGATTTATTTACAACGGCAAAAAAGCGTCGCAGATAATGATTTATTTGTAATGGTAAAATTGCGTCACCAAATAAATATTATTTGCGACGATTCAAAAAAGTCGTTAATAAATCCATTAAGTGAGATGCTCTTATAAAGTTGCAAATAATATTTTTTTGTAACGCTTCTATGGTGTCATAAATAATCTTCAACTAATTACATTTGATTATTTGCAACACAATAAAGGCGCTGCAAATAATAATTGTTCAGAAAAAAAATATTTTTTAATTTTTTTTAAAAATATATATTTTTTCTTTTTTGATACCCAATCAGTACAAATATAATCTCATCATTCATTCACAACTCTTTAATGCAAAGTCATCCTTGGGTCATCACAATCATATATCTCTAAGTAACAATTGAGGTATGAAAATCTCTATCGATGTAAAAACATAAACTAAATTAATTCATTGAATTTGAGTGCAATGAAATAGTTGTCCTCATCACAAATTATTACTAAATATATTGACAAAACTCTGCTAAACATAAATCTATACAATAATTGGTCTCAATATAACATAGAAACAATAATTGAAAGGCGGTCTTAGATATGTATCATGGAGAGACAACGAACAATTTCCACTATAAAATATAGCATCCTCAAATTGATCTGCGTTATCCAAACCGGTCCAAAAAATGTTGCTTGTTCTTATTTTCTCTTCATCTCCCATTTTGATTTGTAATAAATAAAATAAGATAGATGTTAAAATCTATAAAACAAGACAGATGTTAAGACTGAAATTTGAGATCTCAAGTTGAAATTTGATATGTTTTACCATGTAGGAGTGCCCATCTTTTGTGCCATTATAGATTGCAGCCTCCATATTCTTTTGCAAGGATTTCATATCATTCATCTGAGCCTCCATTTGTTGTTTTTGACCCGCCATCTCAACCTCCATTTGTTGTTTTTGACCCGCCATCTGAGCCTCCATTTGTTGCTTCTGAGCCTCCATCTGATCTTCCATCCGCTGCAACTGCTCAGCCAATGATGGACCGCGCTCCTGCTCGAGTTCCTACCGAGGTCGGCGGACGTGGGAGTCCGTCGGGTCCGACCCTTTCGTAACCGGGGGGCAGGGGCGTGCATCAACATTTCTTTTTTTTTGTGTGGGTGTGCCAGATTTTCTATTTTACTTGGAATTACAAGTGGTGATCCGGAGATCAACCTTCGCAAGTAAAAAGGAAATTAACTTCTTTCAAGTTTTACATTGCACATATATTTAAGAAAAGAGACATTTTTCTTGATTTGCCGTGAAAGGCGATTTTTTTGGCATTTATAGCCGATTTTGGCGTTTATAGCCGATTTTTGGCGTTTATAGCCGATTTTGGCGTTTATAGCCGATTTACAATCCTTATCAATAATGAAAGACAAGAGTTGTGATTTTTGTCTCTTTTGAAAAAATACAAACTACAATGAAAAGCAAGAAAAGGAGGATCTAACTTCTCAGGAGATTGTGGGGGACCCGTTTAGATTGACGGTCGCAAGCCATATGTGGGCTTCGCCATCATCCATGCAGATGAGAACAGAGGATGCTATCGATTCGCTTGGCTTGGCTATAACCTCGGGTTTTTAGAGGACAAAGACCAAAAGGAGGTCCTATGTCCAATAAAAAGCCGAGTAGACGGGCTGAAAAGCCACATCTAAGCCATTGGAGGCAGGAGGAGAAGGCAAGGACCTTAGGGGGGTACCCCCCAAGGGACTTTTGTCACCTTATTGCGGTGGCCGGTGTAGAAACTTCCGCAGAGTTTTCTCTCTTTTTCCTTTCTCTGGATTTCTGTGCTTCTGTCTGTCTGTGTGTTTGTGCTTTTTTCTGATGATCTGTGACTATCCTTTCTTCTTTGAGAGCTCTCCTATTTATAGGCTTTTTGGTAGCCATTTAGGTGGGTTTATGGGCTTTTATTGTCATTAAGCCGCATAATGGGAGGAGTTACAAAATTGAATTGTTTATTTTGTAACTCCTTTTTCTTGGTTTCTGATTGGCCGGAGGAGATTGAGGGCATTTAATCGCCTTTAATCGCCATGATGGGAGGAGTTTCATGGGTTAAATGTCATGAATCTCTTGACTTGTAACTCCCGAATGCTTGCTTCTGATTGGGCCGTCCAAAGAAATGGATTAATGACTGTAATAAAGCTAGTCAATTAATCGCATTAAGTGGTCGCCGAGCAGCTGAAGAGTCGCGGGCCGTGCCACGTCTTTTGGGATTCTTCTGTCGATGATCATCGATGGATCTTCATGTAGATCGACATCAGATGACCATGTAATTTCAGTTGTTTGTTGCCAACAGCGGGTCGGTGCCATCTGTCCTGTCGATTTCTCGATCGGTCGGGTAGAAAGCACACTTTTTTTGGTTGACCGGGTGGCGATCAATATTGTTTTCGATACTCTTGATGATTGACCCGTGTTTTGGACGGATGTCAGAGGACTTGGTGTCTCAAAAACATGAATTTTGGAAAGTACCAGAGGCTGGGCTCTTCGAATCGCGAAAAAACGGCGAAAACCGGGGTTTCCGGGGCCTTCTCGGCGACCCCGGGTTCCAAGGACGCCGGCGACCCTGGCCCAAGGTCGCAGGGGTCTGCGACCCTGGGGGGGTTTTCCCCCTTTTGTGTCCCATTTTGTGTCCGTTTTTGCTGTTTTTCGATTCTTTTTTCTCCTGTACTTTTCCTTGACATTCTGACCATTTATTGGCCTAATTTCTTTGTAGGAAACCTGATGAGAATCCTTGCATTTTATTTTGCAAAGTTTCCAATTTCCTGAGAAAGCCGAAGACTTTGTCGCGCAGAGCTGCCGATTTTCCGTCAGAAGCTGAAACTGGGTCAAACAATGTCGGAATGACCTGAAATTTGGTGTGAAGCCTCCTGAGCAATAAATAAGACCAACCATAGGCTTTTGTTTGAGTTTTGAAGCCGTTTGGGGTCCTATCACCAGTAGACTTGCTTTTTGTCGCGATGAAGATGTCGCGGTTTGATGTGCGGTCAACCGATGTCCGATTGACTTGAAATTTGACAGGGAACCTATTGGAGTCATTTTAAGATGATCCATAGGCTCTGTCTTGGAAACCATGGTCCCGGAGAGCTTTGCCGCCGAGAGGCCTGATTTGGCTTCCGAGCGTCAAACTATGGTCAAATGTTGTGGAAATGACCTGAAATTTGACGTGTAGCCCTTTATAAGCATTTTGAAGCCGTCCATGTGATCTATCTGATGAGTAATGGCCTCGGTGGTTCTCGCCGCCGAGAGGCTTGATTTAGCTGTTCGAGGGTTGATGTAGGGTCAAACGTTGTCGGTTTGACTCAGAACTTGACGTGGAGCCTTTTGGAAGTATTTTGAGACTATCCATCGGCCCTGATCGAAGATTTGGTGTCTCCGATGCTTTTGCCGCCGAAAGCTCCTTTTCGGCTGTCTGAGAAGCGAAGTTAGGCCAAATGATTTTGAAATGGCCCGAAACTTCTTGTGTACTCCTCTTTTTGCTGTCTTGAAGAATCTTGCAGTTTTTATTTAATTCTGACAAGATTTGGTTTTTGGAAGCAGCATTGCCTATTTATGGCAGGTTGCGACTTCATGTAGCTCTTTGGATCTTGAAGAGGCAAAGTGACATTTTTGGTGTCAACAAATGCCCCCTCGAGGTACAGCGACGAGTTGCTTAACTTTTGTAGTCGATGTGCCTCGAAGAGATTTTCGAAGGAGAGCCTGTGACTTGACCAAGAGTCTTTGAGCAGTCTTTCTTTTTGGTATTTGTAGCCTTTTGAGCTTCCAGGGGAATTTTATGGTAGTGAAAGGGATCACGTACCATCTCGAGGCAAAGTTTTGAAGATGACATCAGGGATGTGGATTTGGGTTTTGACCTTGTGACCTAACAGGCTATATGTGGCAGGTTAGGGGGTCGGGTTTGGTTTTGATCGTGTGACCCAACAAGCTGTATGTGGAATGTTGGGGGATCAATTTTGGTTTTGATCTTGTGACCTAACAGGCTGTATGTGGCAAGTTAGGGGATCAGGTTTTGGTTTTTGGTTTTTGTGGAATGTCAATTTCAAGATTTTGGCTCAATTTGGTAGATGAGGCTGGATGGTTTGATTTTTGGAAGCTCATGGGGCTTGGAATTTTCTTTGTATGGTCCAATCAACTCAAAAGAGGCATGGAACCATTTTTGTATGCTCTTGGTAAGAGGGATTTCTCTTTGACTAAAAGCCCAAAATTTTTTTTTTTTTTTTTGTGTGCCTAGGTGGTCAAACCTGGCTCATATGGGCTAACCCATGGGACCTTAAGCTTTTGAAATGGCTTAGATCTCATATGGTGTCATTTTTGTAAAGAATATCCAAAAATATCTCATTTGGATAGAGAATATCTAAGAATATCTTTACTTGGAGAGAATCTCTCATGATCCCTTTATTTTGGGATAGGATATCTCAAGATATCTTTCTTTTGGGAAAGAATCCGTCATCGATTTATTTTTGGGAGAAAATCCTTCAAGATATCTTTCTTTTGGGAAAGAATCTTTCTAATCTCTTTCTTTTGGTAAGGTTACTAATTAGTAACACTTACCTCTTTCTTCTTTCCTTCTTTGGTTTGCTCTCCTCTATAAAAGCAAGGAGAAGGTTGGATCTCTTGCTCTTATTACTTTCTTTTGCAATAATCTCAAGAGGGCTTCAAGACCAAGAGTTCTTCTTCTTCAAGATCTTCAAGACTTTTCTTCTTCTTCTCCATCAATGGCTTCAAGTAAGTTCTCCTTTTTTTTTTTCAAGAAAACTCCATTGTAGGAAAAATAAATTTCTTTCTTTTTTTTTCTTCTTTTTTTTTTCACGTGTTTTCCCTCTTTTTTTTTCACACGTGTTTTCTTTTTGCTTTCTCTTCTTCTTTTTTTTTTTTTGCATTTTTTTGTGGGCCGTACGGACAGATCCGTACGGATCTGGCCGTACGGCCACGTGGCCTGTGGGCCATCTCCCTTTTTTTCTTCCCTTTTTTTCTTTTTTTTTGTTTTCTTTCCCTCCCCTTTTTTTTTTTTGAGAAAGTTTCTTTTCTTTTTTTTTGTTTTCTTTCCCTTTTTTTTTTTTTTTTGAGAAAGTTTCTTTTTTTTTTTTTTTTTGCTCATCATGATAATGCCCCTCTTTTTTTTTTTTTTTTTGGCAAACCTAGATGTTCATGCATGCCTTTAATTTGTAAATTAAATTTGTAGCATGATGTGATAGCATACCTGAAAGTTTTCGCAAATTTGGGAATTTGGAGCTCGCAGTGATGTTGAGCCCTTCCTGATTTTGCGGAGACTTTTAGGTTTCGAAAGTTTGGAGTTTCGGAGCTCGCAGCGATGTTGAGCCCATCTTCAAGCTTTCTATTTCTTTCGGGATAGTTCCTTTTCTTCGGAATTACCCCGTCATCATGTCAAAATTTCGCCAGATTTTTTTTTTTTAGCGAGATTCTGTCAATTTGATGTTTGATCTTTTTCTTTTCCATCCTTTTCAGGTGGTTCCTCCAGAGCGAACAAGGGTAAAGAGCCTGCTACAAGCGTACCTCGTCGATCTTCTAGATCTTCTAATCCGGCTGTTCAGCAGGCTTTTGAGAAGGTCCAGTATGTTGAGAGAAATCTGGAAGAGTGCGACTCCCTCAACAGAGATGAGATGAGGCAGCGACTGATCGCTCTCAAGGGAGAGGAATTCTATAAGATCATGGTAAGCAGTCGTCCATGGGTGATGGAAGATCAGAGCATTTTGCCCAAGCCTACCTTCTTCTTTGGTGATGCAGTCCCTGATGACATGACATACCAGAGGAGATGTTTTCAGTTTTCTTTCACAGCAGATGGTGAGAAGAAGACTGTTGCTACCCGGTCGACGTTTGATCGCACCGTCTCGATTCTGAGCCTTGCCCCCACATGCCCTAAGAGGGAAGATCCTCCAAGTTGGGTGAGAAGGACAAATGTAATCAAGACCGGGGTTTTTGTTGGAGGTTCTCCTGGATATACGGAGAGGTCGCCTGTTGACATGGACCTGTTGATGCCATCCAGCGGCTACCAGGGCTCTGATTATCTGTCGGTCGATTTGAGACCGGTGGGCCTTGGTATTTTCAGTGGTGACGGCAGCAATTGGATCAAGCCTTTTCGACTTCGAGGCCGTTTCAATGCCGACTCCGAGTGGAAGTCGTGGACTGATCGCGTCCTGCTGATTGGTGGCGCCGTTTTGAAGGAAGCCGGGATTTTTGATGCGGTCCGCGCCTTTAGGGAGACCGTGATCTTTTCCGACGAGGCCTTCATGGCTATGCTGGAGTCATTCCTCCCACAAACCAATACCTTCGTTGTGACGAATGGTGAGATTGGTTTTTCTTTGAAGGAGCTGAGCGCCATTACTGGATTGCCCATCCTCGGCAAACTCTATGAGGAGTTTATGCCGATTGACAGTGTCCTCGAGGGGCAGTCTGAGGAGTTCAGGCTTTTATACTTTCAGCTCGTCGCCTTCTATGATTTTTTGAAGGAGAAGGAGGGTTTGAAAGTTAGATCCAGCAGTTGGAAGAGTTTTAGCTCTTCATTCCCCAACTTTTTTGATAGCAGGGAGTCTTCTGATAGCGTGACCCAAGAAGCCGGAGCTCAGGATCCAAGTTCAAAGAAGATCTTGGCCATGCAAGAAGAGTTGAGAGATTTCTGTGCAAGTACAAACGCCATATGTCCTGACATTCCACTGCGGAGAGATCTCGCTGTTTACCTCACTTATTGGCTTGGTGAGGCTGTTTTTGCTGGAGGAGATGGAACGCACATCAGGCCGCATTGTATTTTTCCGACTTGTCAGATGGCGTTTGGAGAGCAGCTTGCTTTGGTGCCAGCTCTTTACTCCTACTTGTGTACCGAACTACAGGCTGCTGCGTTTTTGGTTCGGCTTGGGCTTCCCATGAATAGGGTATTTTCAGCCCACATCTTTTATTCGTGGTATGTATACCACTGTCCTGGCTTCCATCGGCTGGGTGCTGCACAGGATGATGATCCTCTGATGATTCGACTGGCTAAGGGCAAAGCCGTGTCCGAATCACTTTTGTTTGCCCGAATGAGGATCCGACGGTTCAGGGACGTCGAGATGGGGCAATCTTCAGTGAAGCTTTCTCCGGAGTTGCGGAAGAAGGCTTTTGATTTTGGTGCCTCCCGAGACTCTACCAGGGCGGGGTCGGGAAGGCATTATTCCTTGACAAATGCAGAGAGAGAGTGGCTTTTCAGCATACGTGTCGGCACGATGGTGTACCGTAGACATCTTTTCGTCGACATCCAGCCGTATGTACCCTCTCGCTTTGCTTTGCAGCTGGGCTTTTCTCAAGGCGTTGTTGGAGCGCCTTCAAGCATGGTGAAGTGCTTTGGAGGTTTACAGGACGGGAGAAATGCATGGGCTTTCTATAGTGCTGAAGACACTACAGCCATGATTTCTTATCCTGTGTTGCTGACTTCCCGGACTGCCGGCTTTGCGAAGTGGTTCGCGGAGAGCTTTTCGGCATATCGGGGGCTTTCCAAGAAGGAGCTTGATGTGAAGCTCGCATCTGGAAAGGGCCTTGGAAAGTCGGATGGCGTCCGGCGAGAGGAAGTTTGGGCCTTCCTTTCTGGAGAGAAGCACAAGATAGGCTTTCTCGGTGACCAGGGCGTCATTGGTTCTGAAGCTGTTCGAGAAATACCTGATGAGGCTTTGGAGCAGCTAGAACAGGAGGAAGCCGAACTTGGCGCTTGGATGCAAGCGGCACAGAGGCAAGCTTCCGTGGAGTCTACTGGCAAGAGTAGACCATCCAGTGAGGAGTCAAGTGGGAAACCTGACTCTTACAGTGGGGCAGGTTCCTCTAAGAAGCGAGCCCGCCGGGGTAAGAGGGGGAGGAGTCATCATCATAGCAAGGGGCAGCATGAGGACTCTCCTGACTTGGAAGTTCCTCTTACTATCGATGAGGATGTGCCATTGGATGCTGACGAGCCTCCAGAGAAGAGAAGCCGAGAAGAAGAGACCGTTGGTGAAGGTATGATTCTTCCTTTTTCTCTTTCCATGGGATTTTTTTTCCATGTTCTGATTTGCTTCTTGTTTTCTGCTTTTCTTCTTTTTTTTTTAGCAGAGGAAGACTTGGTGATGCCTGAGGTCCCAACCGATGAGGTGGTGATGGATCCTGTCGAGACACCTGAAGAAGAACCGAGGGACTTTGGAGTAAATCCAGAATCTCCAATTGGTACGACTTCTTTTGCTCTCTTTTTTTTGAGTTTGTGACTTGGTTTGCTAACACATATTTTTTTTTAGCTGACTTGCCACAGGGTTCTGATGACTTTGAACCATCGATGGACGCAAATGTTGATGATGCTTTCGATGAGTTCATGGAGGAAGAGAGTATTCCGCCAGTCGTCGAAGAAGGTATTTTATAGTAATAACCCTGATAATGATTTTCAAACAGGATTATATTCATACCTTTTTGTGTTTCTTTTGGCAGGTTTTGAAGTGACAGAGGAGGGTTCGTCGCTTCCAGAGCAAGGGATGCCAGAGGTTAATCCAGAGGTAGAGACTCCTGGGACCAGTTCTGACAATGTTGAGGAGATTCCTCGCGCTGAGATTCCTTCCCGAGCAGGAGCAGCTTCAACTGGAAAGAGTTCTTTTGTTACTCTTTCAACAGATGATGACATGAGCAGCCGACCAACGGAGTTGGGCGAATCTTCAGCTGGGCCATCTCTTCTTTTTGCGAAGAAGGTGGTGGTGCGAGTTCTGAGCTCTTGGATTGAGACTCTCTTTTCTGGGCACTTGGAAGCCGGATTTAGCATGATCCAGCATGTGCGTGAGATTCTCGGTGATGCTGAAGAAGCTGGTCTGGATGTCACATATGCCAGGGCGATCGTTAATAGGATCATTGAGCTGGGTGACAAGTGGTTTGAGATCATGGGTTTTCCTGACGATCAGTTCTTCAAGGAGATGTTCTTGGACCCTGCGGATAAGGCTCAATCTGACCTGGATGAGGCTATAGAAATCAAGAAGCAGGCAGTCCGAGAGAGGAACTTAGAAGAGATAACCATCATTAGGCTGACACATGACCTTAACATCCTTGATAGGGAGGTCGATGAGGCCAGGAAACGTCTTGAGCATCTGCAGGCACAAGTCGCTGCTAAGTGGACTGAAATAACAGAGGCTCGTGAAAGGGAGACTGCTCTGATTCATCGAGTTGCGGATGTCATTCGAGTTCTCAAAAGGAAGTCTGATGAGGACAAACAATGGAAAACCGCTCGAGGGAAGCTTCCCAGTGCAGAAGAAGGGTTACAGCCCACCCCAGCATCTCATGGCAGGTTCTTGAAGAAGCGTGCCTTGGAATCCTTGACGGATGAAGCCAAAAGCTTGCTTAAGGAGCTGAACTCTTGGCTGGAGACCATTTTTGATTGAGCTCCTGTATACAGAAACCATCCTTCTTTCTTTTTTTTTTGGTACCACTTGTATTTTTTTGGTATTTTTTTTTGTAGTGCTTGTGAGCACTTTTCTTCTTTTTTTTTTTGGTACCACATGTATTTTTTGGTACTCTTTTTTTTTGTTATCCCTACGCTCACTTGAATCTTTTTGTGATAAAAGTAATTGCTAAATGGGATGCTCTTTTTTTTTGTTATCCCTACGCTCACTTGAATCTTTTTGTGATAAAAGTAATTGCTAAATGGGATTTGATCAAAAGGTTGTCATTTTGTGAAAATCTTTTGTCAAGTGATTGTTTTGGCATGAAAGCCAGGTTTTTGTTTGTGGCATGGAAGCCAATTTTGGCATGAGAGCCAGCTTTTCTTGTGGCATTGATAGCCGAGTTTTTTTTTTTTGTGGCATATATAGCCAGTTTTGGTGGCATTGATAGCCGGTTTGTTTTGTTGGCATCTATAGCCGGTTTTTGGTGGCATTGATAGCCTGTTTTGTTTTGGTGGCATTGATAGCCGTTTCTTTTTTTTTTTTGAAATCCAAGTTTTTTTTTTTTTTTTTGTTTGTGGCATTGATAGCCGGTTTGTGGCATTTATAGCCGGTTTGTGGCATTTATAGCCTGTTTTGATGGCATTTATAGCCGGTTTGGTTTTCAAAAAATGCAAGTATCGACTAAAAGTCGCCTCCCTGCTGAATGTTCTTGCAAGTATCGATGGAATGTCGCATCCTTGCTCATTCGGTTGCGAGTATCGATGGAATGTCGCATCCTCGCGGATTTGGGTGCAAGTATCGATGAGATGTCGCATCCTTGCTTTTCAAAAATTTTGGTTTTGCGGGTACTGACTTGATGTCGTTTCCCCACGATTTTTGAAATTTGTGGTTTTCTCGAACCTTTGGGTTATGGATATCAACTGAAATGTTGCGTCTCCACAGTTTTTTAGGTTTTTTTCGAACCTTTGAAATTTGGGTTGTGGATATCAACTGAAATGTTGCGTCTCCACAGTTTTTTAGGTTTTTTCGAACCTTTGAAATTTGGGTTGTGGATATCAACTGAAATGTTGCGTCTCCACAGTTTTTTTTTTTAGGTTTTTTCGAACCTTTGAAATTTGGGTTGTGGATATCAACTGAAATGTTGCGTCTCCACAGTTTTGGATTTTGCAAGTACCGACGAAATGTCGCTTCCCTGCGATTTTGGAAGTGTCGAACGTGGTTCGCTTGCTTCCGATTTGTGCGAGTATTGACTAAGCGTCGCTTCCTCGCGGTTTTTTTGCAAAACCATTTTTTTTTTAAGGACACGAGGGTCATAAATTTTGACCTAAAACCATTTTGGCGGTAAAAGGCAGGGTGGACTAGGGTAGAAATCCCTGAATCCGGATTTTGTTTCAAACCATGAATTTTGGGTTCAAAGGTTGAAAATTTTGGTCAAGTTAGGGAAAGGTTCCTAAACTTGGATATATATTTTTTTTTGAACAATGAAACGATGAAAGTAAGCATTGTTTTAGATTTCTAGAAATTTCAACATTTGATATGAAAATTCTAAAAAAAGAGGGTGGGTTTAGCGAGCGTGTACCTGGAAACCGGCTTTGGCCGTGCAGGCATTGCTCTTACCCAGTTGGGTAAGTCTTCAAGGGTAGTACCGCTTTGAGAACTTGCCGTTGATAGGCAGCATACATCTGTCACCTTCCATGTTTAGGAGTGCGTATGCACCATTAGAGAAAACCTTGTCGATGACGTAGGGTCCCTCCCATTTTGGCTCAAATTTTCCTTTAGACTTGTGAGCGAAGACCATTGGTCTTTTTACCGCAAGAACCAAGTCACTCTTTTTGTAGGCGCGTTGCCTGACCTTTTTATCGAAAGATCCTGCCATACGTGCTTGGTAAAGTTCAATGCTTTGTTGAGCTTCGAGCCGTTTCTCATCGAGATTGTCCAGCTCATGGAGTCGCAATTTGACATTGCTTTCTTGAGTCATGTCATTTTGCAAGGATACCCTTAAGGAAGGAATTTGTACTTCCAAGGGCACGACAGCTTCGCATCCATAGACCAAGGAGAATGGTGTGCTATGGGTTGGTCCTCGAACGGTGGTTCGATAGGCCCATAAAGCTTCGGACATTTTGTCGCTCCAGTCTCTTTTATGACTAGAGACCATTTTTTTGAGGATTTTGCAGAGTGTCTTGTTGAAAGCTTCTGCTAACCCGTTTGCTGCCGGATTGTATGGAGTCGAAGGACAGCTTTGGATTTTGTATTTGTCGCAGAACCTGTAGAATCGATGATCCCGGAACTGTGGTCCGTTATCATGGACGAATCTTTTGGGTATGCCGAAATGACAAATGATGTTGGTGCGCAGGAACTGAAAGACTGATGAGGTCTTCATTTCGTTAAACGCAAATGCTTCTGACCACTTGGAGAAATAATCCGTAGCGGCGAAGATGAAGCGATGACCTTTGCTTGAAGGGGGAGAAATAGGACCTATGATGTCCATACCCCAGGCTTCGAAAGGCCATGAGATCGCTGTAGGATGCAGCCATTCTGGAGGCATGTGAATGTAATCTCCATGAACTTGGCATTGTTGGCAGCGCTTATCAAATTGCATTGCGTCAGCTACCATGGTAGGCCAGTAATATCCTAACCTTTTTATCTGATCATAGAGCTTAGGTCCAGCCTGATGAGCTCCACAAAGACCAGCATGAACTTCTTTGAGTGTTTCTTCAGCCTCTTGTTGTGACAAGCAGCGTAGAAGTACTCCGTTGAAGGATTTCCTGTAAAGGATTTTTGAAGGAATATCCAAATGGAAGCTTGGGGTTCGCCTTTGGATGCTTACCCGTTCTTTTGGATCTTCAGGTAGGATTCCGAACATAATGTAATCAATGAACGGATCCCTCCAGTCGCTGATTGAAGTTTGAAGGATTGAAATCCGACTTCCGACCACTTGGTGGCATTCAGCAACTGCTTGGTGTGTGTTAAGAGGAGGAAGGATTCTCCTTTCGCACACTGTGATTTGCATGTTTTCCCCTTCCTGGATTGCCATGGATGCGGCAAGTCCGGCTAGGGCATCTGCACGTATGTTTTCACCTCTACGAATGTGGGTGATGTGACAGATGTCAAACTTTTGCAGAAGTGATTGTGCCTTGTTGTAGTAGGGCAACAAATCTGGCTTCCTGACTTCAAATTTCTGATTCATCTGGTTGACGATCAGTTGAGAGTCTCCAAAGACTTCCAGTATGGTGATACCGGATTCGATGGCGAGTTCTAATCCTAAGATCAGAGCTTGATATTCAGCTGCATTGTTTGTGCATGGTTCCAGTAGCGAGAAAGCGTGTGGAATCATGTATTTGTCGGGGCTAACAAAGAGGATGCCAACTCCCGAGATCAGCTGTCTTTTTTCATTTGTCCTGGTTGCACCGTCAAAGTACATGTCCCAGGAGGCACTTTGTGAGAAAGTCTCCACATTGTAGACTGGTTCGTCTGGGAGATCATCTCCGAGTGGAGAATCTTTAGGCAATGGATGCTCTGCGAGGAAGTCCGCTAGAGCTTGCCCTTTGATTGCTTTTTGTGGTACATACCTAATATCAAATTGTGACAGAAGGATGGACCATTTTGCCAGTCGAGCATTGAGAGAACCTGCCTTTGTGACAAGGACCTTCAAGAGGTTGACCCTCGAGACCAGGTAGACTGTGTTGGAAAGCAAGTAGTGACGCAGCTTTTGTACGGCTTCTTGGTCTTCTTCACCATCAGACCAGGATCCTTGTGGCTGTAGGGGGTTATACCAGATTACTGGCATAAGATGAGACTCAGGAACCCATTCTTCATCGGGGAGATATTCTCCTGTTTCAAGGGAATCCTCCCACTCATCTGTGTAGTTGGATTCGAATCCATCATCGGTGTCGCTGGACTCGTATCCATCAATGGAGAATCCAACTACCGAATTGCAAGAGTATGATGCCTCCTGCATGGCTTCTTTGAATTGAGGTGGCATGAAATCACTGAGAGTGAATTTCCTTACCCCCTTTGAAGTCTCTGGAAGGGATGTTTTTGTTACCTCCAGTGAAGCGGTAGAGGAAGCCTCTGCCTTTTCTTTGACCTCTAGTTTTGGCTGGGTCTTCTCTTGTCGTTTGAGCTTGAGGAGATGTTTCCTAGCCTGCCTTCGCTGTTGAGCTGTAGGCTTTGTTTTCACGACCTCCCAATTTTCATCTTCCAGGAGATCGGGATGTACCCATATCGGTTGTCCGTCTGGTGTCGGGTAAGGAACCAGTTGCTCGGACGCTTGGATTGAGTTTATCACCTTGAAGGAAGTAGTGATCTTCTTTTTCGGTGATTTTGATGTTTGTCCACATGTCACCATGTTGACGGAGGCAGACCCATAGTTTTTGTCAAAGGTGATGACTCCGTTTTTCCACATCTCATTTATTTTCTCTCTCACAACGAAGCATTGATTGAGAGGATGCGAGATCATCTGGTGGTATGGACAGTACCGAGGATCGTTGGTTTTGCCAACATCACCCGGTCTTTTTGGTTCAGGCAAGGTGAGCTTGCCGTTTGCCACAAGAGCCCCGAAGATTTCATCAACATCTTCATCAAACGGGTATTTCTTCTCTACTCGTTCTTTGAAGGCATCAGAGAGTTCAGGTCTCTTACCAACAGCTTTGTTTTCAGCTTTCTTTGGTGGCTGAGGAGCTGACTTGGTCTGCACATTGAGGACCTCTTTCTTCTTTGGTTTTAAGGTCGTAATGGCAGTTGGCTCTTTTCTTGATGATTTCTGACTGTTGAGGTCCTTAATCACCGTTTCAGCTTCCATGGAAGCTTCTAGGAGTTCTCCCAGGTTTTTTGATTTGTTGCCGATGATCATGGAGCGGATTCTGGCTCTCATGTTGTTTCGGCAGATGTCGACTAGCGACGCTTGTGGCAATACATCAGAGCATTTGTATGCCATTGCTTTCCACTTGTGAATGAAGTCATATGTTGATTCATTCTCCCCCTGTTTTAGGCTGCACAGCTGAGCCATAGTAGCGGGATGATCTTCACCTTTGAAGTGAGTCAGGAAGCATGTCTCTAGCATGGCCCAGTTTTGGATTGAGTCCTCCGGCAGAGTGGAGTACCAATCGAAGGCCGTACCTTTTAGGGTACTTGCGAAGAGGCGGATCTTGAGTGCATCTTGATCCGCGATAGCTCCCGTCAGGATCTTGAAGTGGATGACGTGCTGTCTGGCTGATCCTTTCCCCGTATATGTTTGGAGAGTAGGATGCTTGAATATGGTGGGGAACGGGACCGAGTCCATCCATAAGGGATATGGTGGCTTGATCCCATGCTCCTTGAGTATATCCTCTTCTTTTGCCTTGGCGAGGATACCGTCTATGTCCTTTTTGGTAAGGGCGCGTGACTCATTTTCTTCTCTATTTACCTCGTCGTCTTGATGATTCGGAGGAGGTTCATTGTTCGCCTGATTTTGGAAGGCGAGGAGAAGGTTTTCCATCAGAGTTTCAATCCTCTGCTGGCCCTGTTCCAACTGCTGGATGCGGGTGATCGCATCTTCTGGAGGTGGATTGCGGGGTGGTGGCTCAGAATTTGTAGCCAAGACATTCATCCTTCGTGATTCGAACGAAGAAACTGTCTTGGTGACTGAGCTGGGGCTCATTCTTTTTGAAGAGGAGCTTGAAGAAGGATCACTCTGCTGTCCTTTGCTCGAAGGAGCAGGGGATTCTTCTGAATGTCTTCTTGTCCTGGAGACGCTGCGGGTCATCGGACGTCGGACATGGATTTTTGTTGCTGATTTTTGGCGCCTTCTGGTTTTTCCAACCATATGGACGGCAGCAACTTGGTTGGGTCTTTCTTTTTTGACCCATTTAGGAGAGACTTGAAGTGTGGGAGGCTGGGTCCTTTGCTTCTCTAGTCTCTTTTGTCGGTATGACGCGCGGCAGCGTATACGACGAGCAATTTGAGCTTCGGTCAGCTCTGACTGGGCTTTGACGATGAAGGATGTGCTCCCTCGGGCGCAGCAGCCGAGCCTGTCTTCTTTGTAGCTGGGCAAGGACAGGATGCGAACCCTATCCTTCGCCTGTTGCAGCGAAGCTTTGAATTTTTTAAGTTCGGCCTCTGTAGAGATGAAGGGTCGAACTGCAAGTTTGTAGGCCTTAGCAGGTGCTTGTAGAGGCCTTGTGATGCATGACTTGATTTTGGGCTTGTAGGAACAAGCCGGCTCATGCTGGGTTGACTTGGGAGTCAAGTCGGAGATGGGTCTCTCCTCTTTCATGTAGGCAAGAGGATTGAACTGGTTCTCCTTGAGTGGGGCCAGGAATGCTGGCTTAGTGGATGTATGGGACCTTCTCTGTTTTGGTGAAGGTCTTGGGGACCAAGTCTTGGGGTAGACCTGGTTGTTTGCAGGTCGAGGCTTCGTGGGGCTGCCACGGGCTTCAGGCCTTCTGGTGCTCGCCTTTGGTGTCACGGTAGTGACACGTTGAGAGGCGAGTTTCTGCTTCTTGGAGGGAGCAGTTTGTTCCTCAGGAAGTGGGAATGGTCCCAGCGTCCCAAAGACGATAGTCCGGGGAGTCGAGGTCGACCCGGAGTTCAGAGAGTTGCCGAGGGAGTTGACACTTCGGCAGCTGATGGGGCGCTTGTAGGTGCGCGTGGTTTGCTTCTATTGAAGCATGAGTTGGTGCTTGTTTTCATCGAAAGTAATGGTTAGTGAAGCTGCCATTGTTAGTTTTCAAAAATTTCTGAAACAAGACCACATCCATTAGTAATCACAAGAATATAATGATCATAAATGGGAAGTTCTATGGTTTCGTCTTTTCAAATTGCTCGAGGTAGATGACCCAAGCAATATGAGGAAGGCAAAATGCCATAGAAGGTACAATTGTTCTGATCGCAGGTATGGTAAGCCCGGAATGGGCATCCCAGTGACTGCTAGAAGCAATTGTGAACTTAAATTCGACTTATCGAGAAGCAGAGCTTGCTCGAGGTAAGAAGAATATAAAGTTGGAGTTACAGATGTGCCGGTCGCAATACAGTAGACCCTGAAAGGGCGTACTAGTACCACTAGACACAAATGTTTTGAGACCGCATCCATGAGATGAGATTCTCTGTTTTGAAAGGTCAAGATTGGATTCATCAAAGAGAGCAGATGGTATTCCGATCTAAACACGGGCTCAGCGATTTCCGCGAGCGCCAGTGCTCAGAAAGAAATGAACCATAATTTCTCGGATCTGAATCTAAAGATGACGAGTTTTTTTTTTGAAAAGTCAATATCGGGTTCATCAAAGAGAGCAAAAGGCATTCCAATCTGAACACGGTCTCAGCGATTTCCGTGAGCGCCAGTGCTCAGAAAGGAGAAGACCAAGATTTCTCTAATCTAAACCCTAAAATGACGGAAGTTTTTTTTTTTGAAGATTTTGGAGATTTTTTTTTTAAATCTCTTTTTTTTTATTTTATTTTTTTATTATTTTTTTATTATTTATTATTTTTTTATTTGTTTAAAAGACGAGAGAGTACACATAGGCCTCCTAACCCGGTCTTATGAAATCTTGATTGATAGAATTGCCCCCAGGTAAGGGTAGGATTACTTAATGAACCCGTTTGGAGGACCCTTGCCTAGAACAGTCAAGCTGTCTCCACACTCTGGACAAGGCTTTTCTTTGAATCAACCATGATCAAAGAACACAGTTGGTTTAACCTTAGTGGTCTATGTCTTTTTTTTTTTATTTTTATTTTATTATATTTTTTTTAATGAACTCATCGAAGAGAAACGATGGCCCAAAACCTTAGTCGAACAGGCTCAACATTTCTGCAAGCGCGATGAACGATAGGAACGGATCAAGGTTTCTCAATTTTGAATCCAAATTGAGAAATCTAAAAAAAAAAATTTTTTTACATTTTTTTTAATTTTTTTTTAGATCTTTAATGAACTCATCGAAGAGAAACGATGGCCCAATCCCCGATCCGAACACGGTCTCAGCGATTTCCGTGAGCGCCAGTGCCCAGAAGGGAGAGGATCAAAGTTTCTCAATTTTGAATCCAAACTGAAAAATCTGATATTTTTTTTTGTTTTGAAAAGAGAAAGAGTGGAAATAAATTCAAAGAATTAGAAATTTCCAAACAAAAAATCTCATCTCATTTTTCTTTTATTTTTTATTTTTAGATCTTTAATGAACTCATCGAAGAGAAACGATGGCCCAATCCCCGATCCGAACACGGTCTCAGCGATTTCCGTGAGCGCCAGTGCCCAGAAGGGAGAGGATCAAAGTTTCTCAATTTTGAATCCAAACTGAAAAATCTGATATTTTTTTTGTTTTTTTTTTTGTTTTGAAAAGAGAAAGAGTGGAAATAAATTTAAAGAATTAGAAATTTCCAAACAAAAAATCTCATCTCATTTTTTTTTTAGATCTTTAATGAACTCATCGAAGAGAAACGATGGCCCAATCCCCGATCCGAACACGGTCTCAGCGATTTCCGTGAGCGCCAGTGCCCAGAAGGGAGAGGATCAAAGTTTCTCAATTTTGAATCCAAACTGAAAAATCTGATATATTTTTTTTGTTTTTTTTTTTTGTTTTGAAAAGAGAAAGAGTGGAAATAAATTCAAAGAATTAGAAATTTCCAAACAAAAAATCTCATCTCATTTTTTTTTAGATGCGGAATTCAACGTAGGCCACCAATTATAAAGTAGCCAAGGAATCGAGAAAAGAAATATAAGCATAGAGCAAAATATATGATATGCAAATATTTCATTTCTAGCATCGTGTTCTCAAATAAACGAGTCCCACCGGGTGTGCCAGCTTGATGGACCGCGCTCCTGCTCGAGTTCCTACCGAGGTCGGCGGACGTGGGAGTCCGTCGGGTCCGACCCTTTCGTAACCGGGGGGCAGGGGCATGCATCAACATTTCTTTTTTTTTGTGTGGGTGTGCCAGATTTTCTATTTTACTTGGAATTGCAAGTGGTGATCCGGAGATCAACCTTCGCAAGTAAAAAGGAAATCAACTTCTTTCAAGTTTTACATTGCACATATATTTAAGAAAAGAGACATTTTTCTTGATTTGCCATGAAAGGCGATTTTTTTAGCATTTATAGCCGATTTTGGCGTTTATAGCCGATTTTTGGCGTTTATAGCCGATTTTGGCGTTTATAGCCGATTTACAATCCTTATCAATAATGAAAGACAAGAGTCGTGATTTTTGTCTCTTTTGAAAAAATACAAACTACAATGAAAAGCAAGAAAATGAGGATCTAACTTCTCAGGAGATTGTGGGGGACCCGTTTAGATTGACGGTCGCAAGCCATATGTGGGCTTTGCCATCATCCATGCAGATGAGAACAGAGGATGCTATCGATTCGCTTGGCTTGGCTATAACCTCGGGTTTTTAGAGGACAAAGACCAAAAGGAGGTCCTATGTCCAATAAAAAGCCGAGTAGACGGGCTGAAAAGCCACATCTAAGCCATTGGAGGCAGGAGGAGAAGGCAAGGACGTTGGGGGGGTACCCCCCAAGGGACTTTTGTCACCTTGTTGCGGTGGCCGGTGTAGAAACTTCCGCAGAGTTTTCTCTCTTTTTCCTTTCTCTGGATTTCTGTGCTTCCGTCTGTCTGTGTGTTTGTGCTTTTTTCTGATGATCTGTGACTATCCTTTCTTCTTGGAGAGCTCTCCTATTTATAGGCTTTTTGGTAGCCATTTAGGTGGGTTTATGGGCTTTTATTGTCATTAAGCCGCATAATGGGAGGAGTTACAAAATTGAATTGTTTATTTTGTAACTCCTTTTTCTTGGCTTCTGATTGGCCGGAGGAGATTGAGGGCATTTAATCGCCTTTAATCGCCATGATGGGAGGAGTTTCATGGGTTAAATGTCATGAATCTCTTGACTTGTAACTCCCGAATGCTTGCTTCTGATTGGGCCGTCCAAGAAATGGATTAATAACTGTAATAAAGCTAGTCAATTAATCGCATTAAGTGGTCGCCGAGCAGCTGAAGAGTCGCGGGCCGTGCCACGTCTTTTGGGATTCTTCTGTCGATGATCATCGATGGATCTTCATGTAGATCGACATCAGATGACCATGTAATTTCAGTTGTTTGTTGCCAACAGCGGGTCGGTGCCATCTGTCCTGTCGATTTCTCGATCGGTCGGGTAGAAAGCACACTTTTTTTGGTTGACCGGGTGGCGATCAATATTGTTTTCGATACTCTTGATGATTGACCCATGTTTTGGACGGATGTCAGAGGACTTGGTGTCTCAAAAGCATGAATTTTGGAAAGTACCAGAGGCTGGGCTCTTCGAATCGCGAAAAAACGGCGAAAACCGGGATTTCCGGGGCCTTCCCGGCGACCCCGGGTTCCAAGGTCGCCGGCGACCCTGGCCCAGGGTCGCAGGGGTCTGCGACCCTGGGGGGTTTTCCCCCTTTTGTGTCCCGTTTTGTGTCCGTTTTTGCTGTTTTTCGATTCTTTTTTCTCCTGTACTTTTCCTTGACATTCTGACCATTTATTGGCCTAATTTCTTTGTAGGAAACCTGATGAGAATCCTTGCATTTTATTTTGCAAAGTTTCCAATTTCCTGAGAAAGCCGAAGACTTTGTCGCGCAGAGCTGCCGATTTTCCGTCAGAAGCTGAAACTGGGTCAAACAATGTCGGAATGACCTGAAATTTGGTGTGAAGCCTCTTGAGTAATAAATAAGACCAACCATAGGCTTTTGTTTGAGTTTTGAAGCCGTTTGGGGTCCTATCACCAGTAGACTTGCTTTTTGTCGCGATGAAGATGTCGCGGTTTGATGTGCGGTCAACCGATGTCCGATTGACTTGAAATTTGACAGGGAACCTATTGGAGTCATTTTAAGATGATCCATAGGCTCTGTCTTGGAAACCATGGTCCCGGAGAGCTTTGCCGCCGAGAGGCCTGATTTGGCTTCCGAGCGTCAAACTATGGTCAAATGTTGTGGAAATGACCTGAAATTTGACGTGTAGCCCTTTATAAGCATTTTGAAGCCGTCCATGTATCTATCTGATGAGTAATGGCCTCGGTGGTTCTCGCCGCCGAGAGGCTTGATTTAGCTGTTTGAGGGTTGATGTAGGGTCAAACGTTGTCGGTTTGACTCAGAACTTGACGTGGAGCCTTTTGGAAGTATTTTGAGACTATCCATCGGCCCTGATCGAAGATTTGGTGTCTCCGATGCTTTTGCCGCCGAAAGCTCCTTTTCGGCTGTCTGATAAGCGAAGTTAGGCCAAATGATTTTGAAATGGCCCGAAACTTCTTGTGTACTCCTCTTTTGGCTGTCTTGAAGAATCTTGCAGTTTTTGTTTAATTCTGACAAGATTTGGTTTTTGGAAGCAGCATTGCCTATTTATGGCAGGTTGCGACTTCATGTAGCTCTTTGGATCTTGAAGAGGCAAAGTGACATTTTTGGTGTCAACAGCCAACTCTTGAGATTGTCTTTCAGTTGCCGTTGCCCTCTTAGTAAGCTCTTCCACCCGCTGATTATTGTGAAGGCCTGTTGAAGAGGATGGAGGGGCCACGACGCCATGCCCAAGACCTCAGACATATCCGGGCCTTGTACCCAACACTCGTTTGCATATCTCATCATCTGTCAATGGGGAAGAATCCTCTTCTGTGGGCTGCGACTGGAGTGTAATCATTTTCTCCTACAAAAGAAAAAAAATCACATAAATATTTAGTCATATAGAAAAAAGGAAGAACAAAATAAATAAGTAATTAGATGAAACTTTAAAAAAAAAAGTGTCCCTCACTACACCAAAACGGGAAATTGGAACGGATTACCGTTCCTAATTTGTGTGTTCCTAATCCGTTTATCCATTCCTAAACCGTTCCTAATCCGTTAATTCGTTCCAAAAATAGGAAATTGGAACGGATGAACAAATTAGGAACACACGGATTATGAACGGTAATCCGTTCCAATTTTCCATTTTTGGTGTATTGCCTACATAGAGCAACTGACACTCGAGAGTAGACCAACCCTTCTCTTGACTATGGTGTGTCTTATGCCACAATTCTATCCTACCGATTGGAGCATCACGCTGTATAAATTAGAACACAATATTAAATTAAAAAAAGTTAATAATTTAATACTTTTTAAAATATTAGAATTACTAATACCGTCTCATGAAGATATTCGACAAATGATTTTGAACCCGCACGATGGTTCACTTTAAGTAGTTGTCAGTTTTCAGAATTCTTTTTACTAACTTTTTGCATTCAAGTTAATGAATTAGAAATGCCATCAAGATTTTCTAAAAAGAAATCATTTCTATGTAGGTAATGAAGTTAAAAATAAAATAAAATTTCACCTAAAATTCTTCTAAACAAAACCTATTGCAGCACAGCTCCCAATCTTCTAGTGACACACCCTCATAAGGTTTCTGGCATGCTACCCCGTGATTGCCAACCCTCTTATAATGGGAGTGCATTCTGTTTCTATAATTCATGAATGTTGATGCTAAATAACTGTTAACAGCTTTTTTCACTTGTGGATCACGAAGATCTATATAAATTTTGTCCTACAAATAAGATGCATTCATAATAAGTTTGTTAGGTGTATTTTACAAGAAAGAGATTACTTAATTTTGCATCTAACTTTCAAATAACATAGTAGGCAAAATAAAAGAAAAAAATAAACATTTTGAGGAATGAATTACCAAAATGCGATCATAAAATATTTGCCTATGTTCCTGTTTAACTGTTGGCCAGGTGGAACACGCAAGAGGAACATACATTCGACAAATTATGGCAACTTCAGTCTTAAATTGCTTTGCATACTTGCCAATTGGTCTAGACAGCCCTTTAGGGATTTCAATCCTTAGCTTTTGACCTATATCCTTAATAAGCCTAGTAAGGGAGATATTTTTTGACCTCCCACGTCCTCTTCTAGAAATGGTGGTCGAAGCTAAAAGGTAAAAGAAAATCATTAATAAAAAAAATACATGACATTTATTAATTTTATAAAATATATAAATAATAGTATTGATCTTACCAACACTATGTGCCTCTGGCTCAATCGTCGAATCAAATATTGAAGCATCCCGTTCCTGTGCACTCGTTTGCATCCTTCCTGTTGTCATAACTAGAAACAAAAGTAAATAGAGATATTTCCAATGAAAATAGTAAAAGCACCAACTTTTGAAAGATTAGGAGTTTCTTTCTTTTATAATTTAAAATGAAAAGAATTTAAATGAGATGGAAACAATTTCCATACCCATATTTGTATCTGGGCATCATAGTCACATAAAAACTTTAAATAGGATGGTAACAATGATAATAGAAAGTTAGAAACTTTAAATGAGATGAAAAGAGTGATAACAGAAAGTTCATCAAGTAAAATAATCAGGTGTCACACCAATTAAACACTAAGGATACATGTTCAGAAAATTAGAGAAAGAAATTGGGCACTGTCAAATGGTGGTGTATATTTTCCATAGAAAAGTAAGCTTTTGGAGAGAAGTCATAGCATCAAAATATGGAAAAGTATCAGAGATGGGTGCTAGGCAGAGTTGCCAGGGGTAATGAGTACAAATTGTGGAAAGGGTTGAGTCTGATCGGTGAGTAGAACTGTAGAAGTCTTTATGTTCTTGTTGTTTTTAAAGGTCAGACATGGTCTGAGTTTGAGTTGTGTTTGTGTCCCATTTGTCCATTTTTGATGATTTTTCTATATGTAGGGGTTATTCTGGATTAGAGAATTTGAAACTAGGATATATTTGGGAGTTCTGTTGATGAAGTCATTTGGTAAAGTTATAGGTGTTCCTGTTGGGTCTTTCCCTTTTCACTAGAGAGTTTTGGTTCTACATCAGGTTTGAAACATTACTTGAACAGCAACATGAAGCAAGACTGTCGCAATGGATAACCTAAGACACTCGGGGATAGCTCCTCCAAATGCGTCCCTAGTTTGCTCATCATGCAGAATAGGAGATAAATTTATCATCCACCATTTCGTCCACTACCTGTGTATGATATATAGTCTTCACTTAATTCATAGTACATTGGATTCTTGTATATGCTACCCATTTATTCGTCACGGAAAATTTCAGATTTCCAAGCAGACAAACAGACTTGCTATAATTCCATGCTAATGAAATAAGATGGGCTAAGCTAACCCATGCATTATCTGATTTGGCAGGGAGCTTACCAAGACTTTCATGCGGTCCAGGAAGAGGATCTTGGCAGTTGACAGAGAGGACTAGAAAAAAAATGGATGATGGCAAGTTGAACTCTAGTACGCCCAGTTCTTGAAAGCACATTGTAGACATAGTGTACAAAAGGCATTAGAAAGGAAGGTGTAGATGGGCATCCTTATTTATTTTCATCATGCTTACTTTTAAATGTATCTCTACTACTTTCTATACATGTGGCAACTATGTAGATGGGTGTGCTTGCAAATATTTAGATTATAATGAAAAACAAAAAAGTAAAAATCCTGAGGAATCCAAACCATCTTGCTTGCTATCATGTCATCAGTGGGCTAGAGAAAAAGAAAGAAGCAACAAGATCTGATGCTTCCCATCTCTTTACAGAGCTAGCCACAACATTAACAAGAAAATGATTTTATGGCTTGGAACTTGGATGGGTGGCTCTATATGCCTTCCTTTCTGTAAGTATTATCAGTTCGTGTCTTGCTCTTCATGAGCATTAAGAATGTGGAGTTGTATTTAAACTAAAAGGTCACAGTTACAGCACATATAGAAAGCAAACTAACTTCAGCAACGAACTACAACTACTTAAGAAATTAGGTGTGTCATGTTATTGTAGATGGTAGCACATAAACACACCAACAAACAAGAGGTTGCCTTTGTATTACAGGACGTATAGAAAGGAAACACACCAAAAAATCCCAAGACACAAATAAAACAATACTCAAGTAATAATTGTGTTAAATACATTAATCAAATACAATCAATCAAACACTTGCTGACCTATCTCCACACACAAAGATATATGGGAAGTATGCCTACATCCACCGCCTCCTTGATGAGGACTACAAACTTACAATGCCCTCAAACCCTAGACACATCGTAGCTAATCCAGTTAACTTAAAATAGATGATACAAGCCAATAGAAAGAACCCATATAAGTTGTATAAGAAAAAGAAGCCAGCTTTTTGCAGAGGTGGGAGGGCCCAAATGCAAAGAACAAAGAAGATATCCAATCTATCAACGAAACAATACTCATCAGGTGTATACTGTAAGGGGGCAACCAGTTGATAATAGGGATGTGGTGCCATACAATGTGTACCTTTCTAGGCTATTCAATTGTCATATAAATGTGGGAGCCTATGCTGGAATAAGATGTGTTAAATATATCCACAAGTACATCTATAAAGGTTATGATCGTACAACAATGGTGCCAGGACGAATAGACAAGATCCAAGATTATCTTGATGCCATGTATATTGGTCCTCCAGAAGCTTCTTGGCGAATCTTTGGTCATCCTATGCATGAAGAGATCCCAACAGTAGTGTGTTTGGCAATTCATTTACGTGGAATGCATCGTGTCCTATTTAACCCTAGAGAATCAATCGTCGACATTCTTGCTAGGGCTTAACAACAACAATCGACATTAAAAGGATTCTTTGCATATTACAATTCAAATCCTGATGCATGTCCATATACTTACCAAGAGTTTCCACAATACTTTGTTTGGAATAAGACACGAAAGGTGTGGACACCAAGAGCAAGGGGTTTTGCGATTGGAATAATGTACTTTGTTAGCCTAATGCAGGTGAAAGATTTTATTTGCATTTGCTTCTGAGTGTTGTCAAAGGACCAAAATCATTTGAAAGTTTATGCTCTATCAACAATGTTTTGCATGATACATTCAAGTTAGCATGTATTGCAAGAGGGCTACTTGAGGATGACGAAGAATGGGTGCAATGTCTTTAAGAAGCTGCAATTATGAAAACTGGGTCGCAGTTGCGGAGGTTGTTCATTGTTGTCCTTACACAGTGTTTTCCATCTCAACCTATGCATTATGGAACAAATTCGCAGTGCATATTTGTGATGATCTTGCATACAAAATCCAAACTTTGTTCTCCATGCCACATCCAACTGCTGCCGAGATTGAATATTATGGTCTATATCTTTTGGACCAATTGCTTCAAGAATTTGGAAAAAGTTTAAAAGATTTTCCGCCCATGCCACAACCTACTCGAAATTGGAGTGTAATTCAGGGTAACCGATTGATATTGGAACATCAACATCTCATTTCTTATGCACAACACCCTGATGCAAATGTCAATATTGAAGGTCTTAATGATGAACAATGAGTCGCATATATTGCAATTGTAACCTCAATTTTTGATAATAAAGGAACTACTTTCTTCCTGAACTGGGGTGCTGGAACAGGAAAGACTTTCCTGTATAACTGCCGTTGCCACAAAATGTCGTAGCCTTGGACATATTGTTGTCCAGTGTTACTTCATCTGGTATTGCATCATTATTGTTGATAGGGGGTCGCACTGCTCATTCAACCTTTTCTATCCCATTGGATGTGCACGAAAATTCAGTTTGTTCATTCAATAAACAATCATTGCAAGCTGAGTTGTTTAGGAACACAAAATTGATAATATGGGATGAAGTTCCTATGCAACATAGGTATTGCGTCGAAGCAGTTAATCGCACACTTCAAGACATCTATGATAACACAAATCCATTTGGGGGTATCACTGTAGTTCTTGGTGGAGACTTTCGACAAATTCTACCAGTCATACCAAAAGGAGTTTGTGAACAAATTGTGGGAGCATCACTAAGACATTCGGTGCTCTGGGACGATATTCAGATTCTAACTTTGAGTACGAACATGCATTTGAATAGTACAAATCTTGCAAATTCAAGTTTTGCAGAATTTTTGAAAGAGGTATAAACTCTCTAAACTTTTTATCATAAACAATCAAAAGTATGTTTCAAATGATTAGTACTAATTTACTTGGTTACTTTATTTTTTTCTAGATTGGCACAAATCCATAAGAGACAGTAGAATTCCCATCAATAATACACAAGTGCAGAAATCTAACAGAAATGTTATTAACGGTCTATCTGCAGTTGGATGTGGCAGGTACAGCGACATCGTCTTATCTAACTGAACGCACAATTCTTTTAGCTCGCAATGATGACTGTCAGTGCCATCAATATCACTGCATTGAATGCTTTCCCAGGAGACGTAACAAGTTATTTCGCATCTGATAAAATGTCCAATGATGACGAACATGATCATGCTATTACAAACCGGTATCCTCATGAGTTCTTAAACTCATTGAATCCTACCGGTTTACCTCCTTTTAAGTTAGACTTGAAAGTTGGTTGTCCAGTAATGTTATTGAGAAACATTGCTCCAAAGGCTGGGCTATGTAATGGCACACGATTAATGGTCATCAGATGTGGAACTCGCGTAATTGAGGCTCAAATTCTAACTGGAGATAAATTTGGCGATTTGGTCTTCATTCCGAGGATTTCCCTAACACCCTCTTCTTCTGAATTTCCTTTCGAAATGACAAGGCGTCAATTTCCAATCAGGCTGGCATATGCAATGACAATTAATAAATCAGAAGGACAATCTACAAGATTTATTGGGATTGACATGCGGACACAAGTCCTTAGTCATGGACAACTGTATGTAGTGTTGTCTAGATGCACATCTGGTGATCGTACAAGTGTCCTTCTCTCCAGTGATGTATCCAATTCGACGATGAACATTGTGTATCCTGAGGTTTTGTTAAAGTAAAGGTAAAATTGTTTTATTTATCCACGCTTTAATAAAATAATTTATTCATTTGTGGTACACTCGAATTTGTAGGATTGGAATGAAAAGGTCAGAGAGCATAATATGACAAATACAACAAGACTACTTTGTTGGGGATATCATAATATCATAATAAGGTAACTCTAGACGGTATTTTTAGCAAGTGTTATTCTTCATAATTATTATAATAATTCTTATTCTTAGGTTGTTGTTCATGTCCGTAATGGTGCTTTGTGGACGAAGTACCTATGTGTTTATACAAAGTCTTTTCGAAGGGTCATGAAGAGAAAATTCTTTGCAGTTGACTTCTCTGAAGATTGATGAAGACAGTTGAAGAGCACCCTTTTTTGTGTTACATTTCAACTTTTTGGTATAAAATTTGAATCCTATTAATGCAATTTTATATTTAAGTGATTTGGACCATAATGCAATTTCGTGTTTTCTGATGATAAGGGAGCTCAGTGGAGTGAATTCTTGGACTCTTTCCTCACCCTTGGATTTACGTACACTACATATCCTTGGATATTTTTGTTCATAAGGTTTGGAAACAGACGTCCCATTTCAGTCTTTACGATTTGGATGCACATGATATATAACAACAAAGCAGACGGAGGCTCTTCCCCTCAGGCTCTTTATGAAAAGTTCTGACTTTCCGAAACCCACGACTCCCTGTCAGTCTCTTACTCATTCTTTTTCTTTTTCTTTGCCTTTAATGGTGTGTTGTTTCTTTTTAAATAAAAAAGGGGATTGAGAGGGTGTTTTTGATCTTCCAATGATGAGCAGTTGAACCAATGGGTTCTTATGATCTTGATTAGTTGTAGCAATGTTTGCCTTTTGTTGGGTTTTGTTTAGATTGGGGGAGAACCCCCAACTTGCCAGTGGCTTGGATGTTTATGGATTTGGGTAGTTGGATGCTTCTCCATTTTACCTTGCTTTTTGAGGCAGAATGGGAGCATTGGACAACAGTTTTGATGTGGGGTGTTGATTTTACTGACTTTTTGGCCCGTGATGCATGCTAAATTGGGTAAACGTCTGAACTGATTGCGATTTTGGGAACATCCAAAAATGATTTATATTTCTTGCTTAGTGTTTGTTAGCCTGCATGTTTGGCTACTTCTAAAAAAAGTGGCCAGTGTCGGTGGGGAGAATTTGAGGGGTGCGGAACTTAATGGGTAGTTTGGTTTTGGGGCAAGTTGAGGATTTTCATGTGGATTTTGAGGGTGGGCCCACGATTTATATGGGATTCTCGAGAGTGAAATAAGTGTCTGGTTGATTTGCGAGTAAAAATATTTCTTCTGCTACTACTTTCAGTCTGTAATTAAAATTTTTTGAAACCTTTTTCCTTCCAGGTTTCCTAAAGGGGTCCCTTGGATCAGATATCATGGAATTGACAAGAAATCTTGATATTAATTTAATCTGGCCTGCGAAAGATTTATCTTTTGGTAAGTGTTTGATATTCTTAAATGTTTGAGTGGGCATAAACTTTTTATCTTTTTGGCTTCTCTGTTTTTAGCATTGCAGAGCTGAACAACTAAACTCATTAATATTGGGTGTGTAGTTCTGAAATGATCTAGCAACAAAGCTTTTTATGTATGAAGATCCCAATTCGGCAGAAATATCTTGCCTATTGTGGCCTGCCAGTTCAGTTCACACATGACTTTTCTTTATACTTTGCTGGCCACCCCCAGTGGATGATGCCTCACCTGCGATTGCAAACCAGGCCTCTTTTTTATCCAGTTTCATATGACCTCTCTTAATGAAAATACTGTTGATTTGTAGAGCATCATCAGAAATTTCATTTAGAGGAAATCGAATTACTCCTCAGAATGTTATCAGGAAAATGATAAAATAATTCTTTAGGCAAGAAACAAAAATGCTGTTAAAAATAAACTCTTCTTTGTTTTTCATTTTTGATTTGTTAATTTTTTTTTGCTGATATTCTGATGATTTTGTTGTGGCATTTTAAGTTTTGGAGATATTGGCCGAGCCCATTGAATAATAAAGCCAGTAAACTATGTCATTCTCTATAATTATCCGAACCAAATTAATGGTGAATAAATGTTCTACTAAAAATTCATTTAACGGTAAGAATACCCCCAGCTTACTAGAAATTCTGTTTAACTTTATTGCATACGAACTTAACATGTTATACATGTGTAGGTTTTGGCGGTAGAAGATCATTTGGATACTTAGGCTTTGTTTGTGCAAGATTCACTTAGATCACTTTAGAAACATTGTTGGATTATGTTGGATTTTGTCGGATCTTGTCACAGATACTTTGGCGGTTTATGTTGGTGTTGGTGTTGTATTTGTTGGATTTTGTTGGATTACTTTGGATTTGTTGGATTTTCTACCATTTTGGATATATCAGATCAATTTGTAGCTGAAACTGTTATGTTGGATTTAAAGCTCAATTTGCAACTTCTATTATATGTCAGATATGCTGAAAATGTTATGTGGGCTTCTTTTAATTTTCATATTCTGAATCTGATTGCTTAGTTATTGTTTTTGCACTTGGTACGTGTCCTACCATCCATGTAGTTCTTAAGTTTCAGCAGATTTCAGGCTACTTTGTTGCAAAAGTGCGTTGTTTCTAAAGTAGGCAAATGTGATTGTATCATGCCGGAAAATATCAGTTTTTTAGTTCGTGATATGGTCTTTTGATCCCCCGAATTTCAGACAAAAACTCCATCGGGAAGCTGGTTAACCAGTGCCCCAAACAGGGGTACTCAACGATGTTTCAGCAGATTTCAGGCTACTTTGTTGCAAAAGTGCGCTGCTTCAAAAGCAGGCAAACGTGATCGTATCGTGCCGGAAAATAGCAGTTTTTTAGTTCGTGATACGGACTTTTGAACCCTAGTATGCGAACGGTAACCCTATAAATGCCATTAATTTTTTATGGTATGCCACTATTTTTATGTACTGAAATAATTGCTTACTTATAGGAAAGTGCAAACGTAAAAAATAAGGAAATTTGTACTACAAGCAAAACAAATAAAGGAAAGGAAAATGTTGCACCTAAAGTGGTATGATTTTGTGCCTATATTTCATTTCTCTTATCTAACGTGCATGCATCCTACCAAAGAGTAACAAAAAAAATCCTAAAATTCTCACGTTTCATATTTTCTATTAGGCACACATTGCTAATGGTTTAACGAAAGCTATGTTGTCCCAATGCTTGCTACAAGAACGAGAAAGTTTAGGACAATGCATTCAACCAAAGCAGTCTAGCTTCTTTCCAAATTTGACACCAAGACGTCGTCCACGTGCATGCCAAGAACCAGGCATCATAGCAACAGATAACATTCAGTCCAATTCAATGAGTGTAGTTGTGGATGTGGATGGAGTTTCGTGTCATCATGAATCTTAGACACACCTACCTTCAATGCCTCCTCCACGCAGTTTTGGCAACAAACTTCTTGGTATATCGAGCGTGACCATAGGCAATTTGCCAAGTCATTATGAACCTCATGTGCACTTACCTTCAGTGCTTTTTCCTCGGAACCTTGCTGAAGAATTTCTTGCCGTGTCAAGTCATCCTGAACCTCAGTTACAATTACCTTCAATACCTCCTCCATTGAATATGAATATTGGCGGAGAATGTCATGCTACTATGCCAAGCACATCTTTAGCTCCAGTTAATCAGAAATTAACGTTAGTTGCCTTTGTGTAAAAGTATCTTTATAGGTTTTTATACATTTTTTTACATTTGGAGCCCATCTTTAATATGTATTTGTAGGCTACCTCTTGAAAACCAATTTATTGATGATGAATTAGAAAATGCATGTAGATATCCAAACCGTCATTTTCTTGGTAGGATGGATGTACAATGTATTCATTGCTCAGCTTTACATTGGATGGATGAAAAATTGACAAGGTCGTCTTTTATATGTCCCCTTTTTGGAACATGCTGTCTGCAAGGAAAAATTAAGCCACCACCACTTATTACACCCCCTTTGTCAATTCAAGCATTATATGATGGTAGTGATGAACAGTCAAAGTCATTTAGACGTCATACTCGAGAGTATAATGTAGCTAACGCTTTTACAAGTCTTGGTGCTAAAATGGATGCAAGAGTTCTTAATGGGAGGGGCCCACAATCTTTCACTATCCACGGTGAATTATGTCATCGAATAGGATCACTGCTACCACGAGTAGGGCATGAATCAATTTATTCCCAATTGTACATCTATGACCCTGCTTCTGCTTTAAATGCTCGTAGTCATAGAAATCCTCACTTGAGAAGAGACGTCCTCCAAACAATTCAAGATAGTTTGTTGGAATTCAATCCGTTTCCGGAAAAATTCCTTCAAGCTTATGAGACTTTAAATCAATCTGAATTGGCTGGAAGCAATTTACCTTGCTTATCTGCATTACAGCTCAGCAACTGATAGACATTGCTATAATCTCCTAACAACAGATGAGGTTGCAATAATTTTGTCTGGGGATGGAACTGAGTTTAGCAGAGTGAGGGATATTGTGTTGCATTTGAGAGGAAACAATGAGTTGATGCAAGTTAATGAATGTCACCCAGCGTATTTACCATTGCATTATGTCTTACTGTTTCCTTGCGGGGAGCTTGGATGGCATCCTGAAATGAAACATTGGGACGTCCAACACAGTCGATACACAGATGGTCGACTTACTCAATTGGAGTTTTATAGTCATCGTTTGTTTCAACGAACCTCCGAGTATTCAACTATTTTAAGAGCTAGTAAACTTTTCCAAGAGTTTATAGTAGATGCTTGGGTTGCGACTGAACAAAATCGATTGTCCTATTATAGGCACAACCAGGGAGAAATTTAAGGTGAACTTTACCAAGATCTCACAAATATTGGTCCAAATGGGTAGGAGCCTGATCAAGTTGGTCAACGAGTAATTTTTCCATCTTCGTTCACTGGGAGTCTGAGACATATGTTTGAAATATTTCAAGATTCAATGGCTTATCATGTGGTACAATCAACATCCAGATGTTTTTCTTACCATGACTACAAATCCTAATTGGCCTGAAATTACCGAGGCACTACTACCGCATCAAAAACCTGTTCATTGTCCAGATTTAGTTGCACGTGTTTTTGAGTTGAAACAAAAATGTTTAATGAAGGAGATAAAAAGTAAGCAAATATTCAGGAAAAATTGTTGGATCTGTTTTCACAATCGAATATCAGAAATGAGGGACATCGCATAGGCACGCACTTCTATTTATTCAAGGTCCTGACAAAAAACATACATGTGCTCAGGTGGACAAAATAGTATGTGCAGAATTTCCAGATCCAACAAATGATCCTGAACCTTTTGAAACCGTTAAAGGTTGCATGGTTCATGGGCCATGCGGTGCTCGAAATCCACAAGCATCGTGCATGGAAGATGGTAAATGCACTAGGAAATACCCTTGAACCTTTTTAGAGACAATGACAATGGACCAAGATGGATATCCAATCTATCAACGAAACAATACTCATCAGGTGTATACTGTAAGGGGGCAACCAGTTGATAACAAGGATGTGGTGCCATACAATGCGTACCTTTCTAGGCTATTCAATTGTCATATAAATATGGAAGTCTGTGCTGGAATAAGATGTGTTAAATATATCCACAAGTACATCTATAAAGGTTACGATCGTACAACAATGGTGCGGGGATGAGTAGACTGAGACCCAAGATTATCTCAACGCCAAGTATATTGGTCCTCCAGAAGCTGCTTGGCGAATATTTGGTCATCCTATGCATGAAGAGATTCCAACAGTAGTACGTTTGGTAATTCATTTACCTGGAATGCATCGTGTCCTATTTAACCCTAGAGAATCAATCGTCGACATTCTTGCTAGGGCTGAACAACAACAGTTGACATTAAAAGGATTCTTTGCATATTACAATTCAAATCCTGATGCATGTCCATATACTTACCAAGAGTTTCCACAATACTTTGTTTGTAATAAGACACGAAAGGTGTGGACACCAAGAGCAAGGGGTTTTGCGATTGGAAGAATGTACTTTGTTAGCACTAATGCAAGTGAAAGATTTTATTTGCATTTGCTTCTGAGTGTTGTCAAAGGACCAAAATCATTTGAAAGTTTACGCTCTATCAACAATGTTTTGCATGATACATTCAAGTCAGCATGTATTGCAAGAGGGCTACTTAAGGATGACGAAGAATGGGTGCAATGTCTTCAAGAAGCTACAACTATGAAAACTGGGTCCCAGTTGCTGAGGTTATTCATTGTTGTCCTTACACAGTGTTTTCCATCTCAACCGTATGCATTATGGAACAAATTCGCAGTGCATATTTGTGATGATCTTGCATACAAAATCCAAACTTTGTTCTCCATGCCACATCCAACTGCTGCCGAGATTGAATATTATGGTCTATATCTTTCGGACCAATTGCTTCAAGAATTGGGAAAAAGTTTAAAAGATTTTCCACCCATGCCACAACCTACTCAAAATTGGAGTGTAATTCAGGGTAACCGATTGATATTGGAACATCAGCATCTCATTTCTTATGCACAACACCCTGATGCAAATATCAATATTGAAGGTCTTAATGATGAACGTGTCGCATATACTGTAATTGTAACCTCAATTTTTGACAATAAGGAACTACTTTCTTCCTAAACGGGGGTGCTGGAACAGGAAAGACTTTCCTATATAACACCGTTGCCACAAAATTTCGTAGCCTTGGACATATTGTTGCCAGTGTTGCTTCATCTGGTATTGCATCATTATTGTTGATAGGGGGTTGCACTGCTCATTCAACCTTTTCTATCCCATTGGATGTGCACGAAAATTCAGTTTGTTCATTTAGTATACAATCATTGCAAGCTGAGTTGTTTAGGAACACAAAATTGATAATATGGGATGAAGTTCCTATGCAACATAGGTATTATGTCGAAGCAGTTAATCGCACACTTCAAGACATCTGTGATAACACAAAGCCATTTGGGAGTATCACTATAGTTCTTAGGGGAGACTTTCGACAAATTCTACCAGTCATACCAAAAGGAGTTTGTGAACAAATTGTGGGAGCATCACTAAGACGTTCGGTGCTCTGGGACGATATTCAGATTCTAACTTTGAGTACGAACATGCGTTTGAATAGTACAAATCTTGCAAATTCAAGTTTTGCAGAATTTTTGAAAGAGGTATAAACTCTCTAAACTTTTTATCATAAACAATCAAAAGTATGTTTCAAATGATTAGTACTAATTTACTTGGTTACTTTATTTATTTTTTGATTGGCACAAATCCATAAGAGACAGTAGAACTTCCATCAATAATACACAAGTGCAGAAATCTAACAGAAATGTTATTAATGGTCTATCTGCAGTTGGATGTGCCAGGTACAGTGACATTGTCTTATCTAACTGAACGCACAATTCTTTTAGCTCGCAATGATGACGTCAGTGCCATCAATATCACTGCATTGAATGCTTTCCCAGGAGACGTAACAAGTTATTTCGCATCTGATAAAATGTCCAATGATGACGAACATGATCGTGCTATTACAAACCGGTATCCTCATGAGTTCTTAAACTCATTGAATCCTACCAATTTACCTCCTTTTAAGTTAGACTTGAAAGTTGGTAGTCCAATAATGTTATTGAGAAACATTGCTCCTAAGGTTGGGCTATGTAATGGCACACGATTAATGGTCATCAGATGTGGAACTCACGTAATTGAAGCTCAAGTTCTAACTGGAGATAAATTTGGCGATTTGGTCTTCATTCCGAGGATTTCACTAACACCCTCTTCTTCTGAATTTCCTTTCGAAATGACAAGGCGTCAATTTCCAATCAGGCTGGCATATGCAATGACAATTAATAAATCAGAAGGACAATCTGTAAGATTTATTGGGATTGACATGCGGACACAAGTCCTTAGTCATGGACAACTGTATGTAGCGTTGTCTAGATGCACATCTGGTGATCGTACAAGTGTCCTTCTCTCCAGTGATGTATCCAATTCGACGATGAACATTGTGTATCCTGAGGTTTTGTTAAAGTAAAGGTAAAAATTTTTATTTATCCACGCTTTAATAAAATAATTTTTATATTTGTGGTACACTCGAATTTGTAGGATTGGAATGAAAAGGTCAGAGAGCATAATATGACAAATACAACAAGACTACTTTGTTGGGGATATCATAATATCATAATAAGGTAACTCTAGACGGTATTTTTAGCAAGTGTTATTCTTCATAATTATTATAATAATTCTTATTTTTAGGTTGTTGTTCATGTCCCTAATGGTTCTTTGTGGATGAAGTACCTATGTGTTTATACAAAGTCTTTTCGAAGGGTCATGAAGGGAAAATTCTTTGCAGCTGACCTCTCTAAAGATTGATGAAGACAGTTGAAGAGCACCCTTTTTTGTGTTACATTTCAACTTTTTGGTATAAAATCTGAATCCTATTAATGCAATTTTGTATTTAAGTGATTTGGACCATAATGCAATTTCGTGTTTTTTTGATGATAAGGGAGCTCAGTGGAGTGAATTCTTGGACTCTTTCCTCACCCTTGGATTTACGTACACTACATATCCTTGGATATTTTTGTTCATAAGGTTTGGAAACAGACGTCCCATTTCAGTCTTTACGATTTCGATGCACATGATATATAACAACAAAGCAGACGGAGGCTCTTCCCCTCAGGCTCTTTATGAAAAGTTCTGACTTTCCGAAACCCACGACTCTCTGTCAGTCTCTTACTCATTCTTTTTCTTCTTCTTTGCCTTTAATGGTGTGTTGTTTCTTTTTAAATAAAAAAGGGGATTGAGAGGGTGTTTTTGATCTTCAAATGACGAGCAATTGAACCAATGGGTTCTTATGATCTTGATTGTTGTAGCAATGTTTGCCTTTTGTTGGGTTTTGTTTAGATTGGGGGAGAACCCCCAACTTGCCAGTGGTTTGGATGTTTATGGATTTGGGTAGTTGGATGCTTCTCCATTTTATCTTGCTTTTTGAGGCAGAATGGGAGCATTGGACAACAGTTTTGATGTGGGGTGTTGATTTTACTGACTTTTTGGCCCGTGATGCATGCTAAATTGGGCAAACGTCTGAACTGATTGCGATTTTGGGAACATCCAAAAATGATTTATATTTCTTGCTTAGTGTTTGTTAGCCTGCATGTTTGGCTGCTTCTAAAAAAAGTGGCCAGTGTCGGTGGGGAGAATTTGAGGGGTGCGGAACTTAATGGGTAGTTTGGTTTTGGGGCAAATTGAGGATTTTCATGTGGATTTTGAGGGTGGGCCCACGATTTATATGGGATTTTCGCGAGTGAAATAAGTGTCTGGTTGATTTGCGAGTAAAAATATTTCTTCTGCTACTACTTTCATCTGTAATTAAAAAAATTTAATCCTTTTTCCTTCCAGGTTTCCTAAAGGGGTCCCTTGGATCAGATATCATTGAATTTACAGGAAATCTGCATATTAATTTAATCTGGCCAGCGAAAGATTTATCTTTTGGTAAGTGTTTGATATTCTTAAATGTTTGAGTGGGCATAAACTTTTATCTTTTTGGCTTCTCTGTTTTTAGCATTGCAGAGCTGAACAACTAAACTCATTAATATTGGGTGTGTAGTTCTGAAATGATCTAGCAACAAAGTTTTTATGTATGAAGATCCCAATCCGGCAGAATTATCTTGCCTGTTGTGGCCTGCCAGATCAGTTCACACACGACTTTTCTTGATGCTTTGTTGGCCACCCCCAATGGATGATGCCTCACCTGCAATTGCAAACTAGGCCTCTTTTTTATCCAGTTTCATATGACCTCTCTTGATGAAAATACTATTGATTTGTAGAGCATCATCAGAAATTTCATTCAGAGGAAATTGAATTACTTCTCAGAATGTTATCAGGAAAATGAGAAAATAATACTTTAGCAAGAAACAAAAATGCTGTTAAAAATACTCTTCTTTGTTTTTCATTTTTTATTTGTGATTTTTTTTTTGCTGATATTCTGATGATTTTGTTGTGGTATTTTAAGTTTTGGAGATATTGGCCAAGCTCATTGAATAATGAAGCCAGTAAACTATGTCATTCTCTATAATTATCCGAACCAAATTAATGTTGAATAAATGTTCTACTAAAAATTCATTTAACGGTAAGAATACCCCCAGCTTACTAGAAATTCTATTTAACTTTATTGCATACGAACTCAACACTTTATACATGTGCAGGTTTTGGCAGTAGAAGATCATTTGGATACTTTGCAGGCTGTGTTCGTGCAAGATTCACTTGGATCACTTTAGAAACATTGTTGGATTTGTTGGATTTTGTCGGATTTTGTCACATATACTTTGGCGGTTTATGCTGGTGTTGGTGTTGTATTTGTTGGATTACTTTGGATTTGTTGGATATGTTGGATTTGTTGCCATTTTGGATATATCAGATAAATTTGTAGCTGAAACTGTTATGTTGGACTTAAAGCTCAATTTGTAACTTCTATTACATGTCAGATATGCTGAAAATGTTATGTGGGCTTCTTTCAATTTTCATATTCTGAATCTGATTGCTTAGTTATTGTTTTTGCACTTGGTACGTGTCCTACCATCCATGTAGTTCTCAAGTTTCAGCAGATTTAGGCTATTTTGTTGCAAAAGTGCGCTGCTTCAAAAGCTGGCAAATGTGATAGTATCATGCTGGAAAATATCAGTTTTTTAATTCGTGATATGGTCTTTTGATCCCCCTAATTTCGGACAAAATCTCCATCGGGAAGCTGATTAACCATTGCCCAAACGGGGGTACTCAGCGATGTTTCAGCAGATTTCAGGCTACTTTGTTGCAGTGCGCTGCTTCAAAAGAAGGCAAACTTGATCATATCGTGCCGGAAAAATAGTAGTTTTTTATTCCGTGAAATGGACTTTTGAACCCCTGAATTTCGGACAAAAACTCAATCGGAAAGCTGGTTAACCAGTGCCCCAAGCGGGGGGGTACTCAACGATGTTTCAGCAGATTTCAGGCTACTTTGTTGCAAAAGTGCGCAGCTTCAAAAGCAGGCAAACGTGATTGTATCGTGCCGGAAAATATCATTTTTTTAGTTCGTGATATGGACTTTTGAACCCCCGAATTTCGGACAAAAACTCAATCGGGAACCTGGTTAACCAGTGCCCCAAACAGGGTACTCAGCGATGTTTCAGCAGATTTCAAGCTACTTCATTGCAAAAGTGCGCTGCTTCAAAAGCATGCAAACGAGATCGTATCGTGCCGGAAAATAGCTGTTTTTTAGTTCGTGATATGGACTTTTGAACCACCGAATTTCGGACAAAAAATCAATCGGAAAGCTGGTTAACCAGTGCCCCAAACAGGGGTACTCAGCGATGTTTCAGCAGATTTCAGGCTACTTTCTTTCAAAAGTGCGCTGATTCAAAAGCAGGCAAACGTGATCGTATCGTGCCGGAAAATATCAGTTTTTTAGTTCGTGATATGAACTTTTGAACCCCCGAATTTCGGAAAAAAACTAAATCGGGAAGCTGGTTAACCAATGCCCCAAATAGGGGTACTCAGCGATGTTTCAACAGATTTCAGGGTACTTCGTTGCAAAAGCGCTGCTTCAAAAGCATGCAAACATGATCGTATCGTGCCGGAAAATAGCAATTTTTTAGTTCATGTTATGGACTTTTGAACCCCCAAATTTCGGACAAAAACTCCAACGGGAAGCTGGTTAACCAGTGCCCCAAACAGGGGTACTCAGCGATGCTTCAGCAGATTTCAGGCTACTTCGTTGCAAAAGTGCGCTACATCAAAAGCATGCAAGCGTGATCGTATCGTGCTGGGAAATAGCAGTTTTTTTGTTCGTGATATGGACTTTTGAACCCCCGAGTTTGGGGCAAAAACTCCAACGGTAAGCTGGTTAAACAGTGCCCCAAACGGGGGTACTCAGCGATGTTTCAGCAGATTTCAGGCTACATTGTTGCAAAAGTGTGCTGCTTCAAAAGCAGGCAAACTTGATCGTATCGTGCCGGAAAAATAGCAGTTTTTTAGTTCGTGATATGGACTTTTGAACCCCCAAATTTCGGAGAAAAACTCAATCGGAAAGCTGGTTAACCAGTGCCCCAAACGGGGGTACTCAGCGATGTTTCAGCAGATTTCAGGCTACTTTGTTGCAAAAGTGCGCAGCGTCAAAAGCAGGCAAATGTGATCGTATCGTGCCGGAAAATAGCAGTGTTTTAGTTCGTGATATGGACTTTTGGACCCCCGAATTTCGGAGAAAAATTCAATCGGGAAGCTGGTTAACCAGTGCCCCAAATAGGGGTACTCAGCGATGTTTCAGCAGGTTTCAGGCGACTTCGTTGCAAAAGTGCGCTGCTTCAAAAGCATGCAAACGTGATTGTATTGTGCCGGAAAATAGCAGTTTTTTAGTTCGTGATATGATTGGCAAAACCAGGTTTGTTTATGTGAATGGTTGTGTTCATGTTCACAGATTTAACGGGCACCTAGGGGGATCAAAAGAAGATAACCAATCACTGCAATAACCAGTCACAAAATCTGAACAAACCTTGCTGAGTACCCCTGTTTGGGGCACTGGTTAACCCACTTCCTGAGGGAATTTTTTGACGAAATTTGTGGGTTTCGAAGTCCATATTATGAACTTCAAATATGCAATTTTTGGAAAGGAATCAATCCCGTTTGCCGCGTTTTCAACTAGCGCACTTTTCCTATCCTGTCGGCCAAATCTGCTGAAACCTTGCTGAGTACCCTTGTTTGGGGCACTGGTTAACCCACTTCCTGAGGGAATTTTTGGACGAAATTTAGTGCTTTCGAAGTCCATATGATGAGCTTCAAATCTGCAATTTTTGGAAAGGATTCAATCGTGTTTGCCCCGTTTTCAACTAGCGCACTTTTCCTATCCTGTCAGCCAAATCTGCTGAAACCTTGTTGAGTACTCTTGTTTGGGGCACTGGTTAACCCACTTTCCGAAGGAATTTTTTAACGAAATTTGGGTGTTTCGAAGTCCATATGATGAGCTTCAAATCTGCAATTTTTGGCAAGGAATCAATCGCGTGTGCCGCGTTCTCAACTTGCGCACTTTTCCTATGCTGTATGCAAAATCTGTTGAAACCTTGCTGAGTACCCCTGTTTGGGGCACTGGTTAACCAGCTTCCCGAGGGACTATTTGGATGAAATTTGGGGGTTTCGAAGTCCATATGATGAACTTCAAATCTGCAATTTTTGGGATGGAATCAATCACGTTTGCCATGTTTTCAACTCGCACACTTTTCCTATCCGGTCAGCCAAATGTGCTGAAGCGTTGCTGAGTGCCCCTGTTTGGGGCATTGGTGAACCCACTTCCCGAGGGAATTTTTGGACGAAATTTGGGGGTTTCGAAGTCCATATGATGAACTTCAAATCTGCAATTTTTATGAAGGAATCAATCGCGTTTTCCGCATTTTCAACTCGCGCACTTTTCCTGTCATGTCGGCCAAATGTGCTGAAACCTTGCTGAGTACACCGATTTGGGGCACTGATTAACCCACTTCCCGGGGTAATTTTTGGACGAGATTTGTGGGTTTCGAAGTCCATATGGTGAACTTCAAATCTGCAATTTTTGGGAAGGAATCAATTGCGTTTACCGTGTTTTCAACTCGCGCACTTTTCCTATCCCGTCGGCCAAATCTGCTGAAACATATTGGACAACATAAGAAAAACATAGGAAATTCAGAATACTATGATTGTTATCTTACCATCTTGCTGTTTTAGTTTGGTCAATGGATTTTATTTGATATATTGAGACTAAATTGTGTTTAAACAATTTATGCACTAGCTTAAACAAACCCAATTTCTACAACAAAAGTCTCTCGGTGCATTACAATCTCTGCAACAAAATTTCTGCAACATGACTAGACAACATTCCTAGACAAATTCCATCCATTCCATAATTTTCAACAAGGGAAACACTCAAGAAATAATTTACACTCATATGACAACAGAAAACATTCCTAGACAACTTCCATCCATACATAAACTTCCACACAACATTAACAAATTTCAGAACCTTGCTGAAACAATCCCATTTCTGCACTATCTCAAACTGAAACATATGCCTTTCATTCATTTTGTTCAGCCACATAATGGTGTGCACCTACAAACATAAGTCTTGATCAATCTCAAACATATCTATTATACATAAACAGAAGGTGGGCTTCAATTGGATTCTTCATCAAACCTACAATAACAAAAGTCATGATGGCAGTCTTGATGTGTTAAACACTGCAAAAGATGGCACCTTCTCTGCATTATAGTCATGCCTCAGCATTTTAAGCATGGTTTATACTTGAGGAAGGAGGACCGTTTGGGAAGGGAGCAGAACCAGGAATGCAAACATTCCTTTGGTTTTTCTGGCGCCCATTTGAAAAGGTAAAAAACACTGTGTTGCTTACATCCTTGCGACATGGACCTCCACGTCGGATCGGTCTTAAGATCGGGCCTTTGAGTATGTCCATATAGAGGATGAATTTTGAGCTCTGCTCAATCTATTGCTATGCAAGCATCTCAGCCTCTGCACAGGACAATTCCCAAATGTGCGGCACAGAACGTGGTTAGTTAATTTTACATGCATTAACTTCACAAGGAATTCCAATTTTGAAAACTTCTTACGCTCTGGATATAGTGGAAGATGTAAATCATTTAACATCGCATCAAATGGTTGTGGATCCAAGTCATTTGACATCGCATCAGATGGTTGTGGATCCTCATCTGTTACACTAGGACCGTGACTACTAGATGCTTCCCCTTGTGGTATATTTTCCACATTAATATTCATCTCATGCCTTCCCGCACATACGTCTGCTAACATTTCCTGCAACCCATCACAACGTTGCTCTACACCACCATCAACATCATCGTCTTCATCGTCACTCATCTTCTCAATATCTTCGCCATGAAACACCCACCGGGTATAAGTCTTATCCATTCCATTTTCCTCCAAATGTGCTTTAGCCATATTGATGGGTTTGAAATATCTATTGTTGCACTTGTTACATGGACATTTTATCCTATTGCCTTTATCCGCATAATCACGTGCATACTCAATAAAGTCTTTAACTCCTTTCATGTAAGCAGGTAAATGTCTACCTGGAAGCTGCATCCAACTTTTATCCATATTTAGCTCCCTACCACAAGAAGAACAAATATGAGTATTATGTATTGATTAGAAATATATATGTTGATAATCAAAGCTATCATGCCGATGTATTTGTGATGATTCCTCTTTTTGTGATGATAATAAGGTAATCAAACCCAACATTTTCCATTTAATTGTAAGTTGAGATTTGGGGGTCATGTAAGTTGAGATTTGGTACAACCAAATATTGTCGTTACAGGTGAAGGTAACAGAACAGATGAACCTAACAGTGGAAAGGATGCCTGATGCAGCATGTGGTGGGTGTACCTTAATATGCATGCATGTAATGGTTTCAACTCCCAAATGGTGTCATGAGATGATGACATGGGAAGCAGATCTTTAGGCAATCAAATATATTTGACTCCCATCTGAGACTCCCACCTGTTGAGGATATGGTAATAGCACATGATTTCATTTCCCACAAGAAAAATGAGAAAGGACCAGATATTGACGTCACCAGAATCTCCCAATGGGATTTCAATGGGACCCACCTCTTGCCTTCAACAACAACACATGTAATAAAGTCACAAGCCCACCTCACATCACCATTTGCCCTGTCTCACACCCCACACCTTGTTCTTACCCTCAACAAGGTTAAACAAATAAATTTGCATCTCAAGATATCAATATCAAGGAAAAAAGCTTAAAAGAAACAAAAGGGTCCCTTGCTTGTCCTCTAATTCAAAAATCTCCTTTGGAAATTTTACAGATTCTGATGAAATCTGGTCGGATCTTGCTTTCGATGGAGTGGGATTTTGGTGGGGGTTTTTCCTATGGGTTCTTCTCCTTCCTCCTATAAACACTGATTCTCTTCTTCTTCTTTCTCTTGCAAATGCAAATTCTCCTCCTTTTTTTTTCTTCTTATCTTCTTCTAGCAATCAGCAATGGCTATACTTGCTGAAACCCAATTCCAAGTTCTAGTTGTTGATGACAGCCTTATAGATAGGAAACTGATTGAAAGGCTTCTTAAAACTTCATCTTATCAAGGTATATTGTTATTCACTGAGGATGAGGGAAAAAAATCTCAACTTGGTAATTTGTTTTTGGTTTTCTTCATATGGGGTATTGAATTTTATGTTTTTCTTTCTAGTTTTGTGTTTTTATAGTTACAGCAGTGGATTCAGGGAGCAAGGCTCTGGAATTCTTGGGCATACATGATGAACAGGGAACCTCACCTTCTGGATCTTCAGAAAGTCAGTTAATTGAATGATTTCTTATTATGTTCTTGGGTAAGAAATAGCTGTTTTTTGTTTGGTTTTGGATATGATGGGAATTCTTATGGGCAAAAGCAGGAAATTGAAGTGAATTTGATAATCACATACTACTGTATGCCTGGAATTAATTTTGTTTCTCCATCCTGTTTCGCAATTCAGTGTTATTATCTGTCATACTTTGCTAATTCATGGCATATGCTCGTGTAGTTGGTTTTCTAGTTCGTCAATTTGTAGTTCCAGTTTATTGGAACTCTGGCAAACATATTTGGTTTTGCAGTTCAATGTAGTTTGATTTAATTTGCATAGTTCATAGCTACAATTCTATGCATTCATTGGTATAATATTAGCGTTTTAGGTTCTCATTCTCCAAATGAATTGAACTACTAGAATCAAAATAACAAACTAGATGAATGATGAACTATTTGAGAAGAAATAGTTTGCACTTTGATGCTAGACTAGGTAACTATGCATCAGATCAGGATGATCTGTGCAGTGTTTCTATCCAAAGTGAGACCCAACTGGTGAGCAATTCAGACCATGGACTATCCAGCCATATCTCCAATTTGAATGTAAAGCATAAATCATTTCACTTGGATTGGAAACTAATAATAAAAAAACATAAACAAATTGCTCTTGGATTCTAACTGAAATGCTTTGATGGTTTATTAAACAGATGCTTAGAAGATGGAGCAGGAGAACTTCTTCTTAAACCAGTACGGCTATCAGATGTGAACAGACTTAGACCCTATTTATTAAAGGGTAAATCAAAAGAGGAGACCAGTACGGCTATCAGATGTGAACAGACTTAGACCCTATTTATTAAAGGGTAAATCAAAAGAGGAGCAGCATTAGCAACAACAACAACCCAACAACAATAAAAGAAAGGCTACCGATGAAGGCCTCTCTTCTAAGAATACAAGACAAAGATGCAATGGCTTGACAGTGTTGTGATATCTATTCTTTCATTTTTTTTCTTTTCTTTTCTTTTTGTCAAGGGAATCCCACATTGTTTCATTTCCCACCATTATATTTTTAACATTGCTCTTGATCATACGGTAAGAAGATATTGTAGATTCAGAGAGAGAGATGTAGCACTAGAAAGAGGTATTATTGATGGGAAATCTGTATACATATACTGTGTAATGGTTCCAATTTTGTTGTGTTAAACAAAGTATTCATTTGGCAAATATAGTTGTGGAAAGGCTGATGAGGACTTTTACTAGAGAAAAAAGAACAAGTATGAATAAGAAGAAAGATTCTAATGGAAGAACTGTGCTCAATACTGAAGTTGATTGTGGTGGGCCGCCATGTTTTTAGGTTACAGAAAAAAATGTTGGCAACTTGACTCTTCCAGGGGCCCATTTGAATAATGTTGTTTCAAACAGAGTTTGGGGCCCATAAATTCTCTGTTTGATAGAAAGAGTTTTCAAAAAATGAGTTCTACAAATATGTGAAATGACCATGTCCTCTCATTTCAGACTTGAGAACTTAAAACAGTAAGGGGCGCAAGAAACTTGCATAGTTTGACATCTCCCAACATGAAAAAACTAAAGTTCTTGCTATCAAGCAGACCTAAAGATTCAAGAGCTATTTGTTCTTCTTATTGAATTTCATTGGGAAAGGGAGGAGTTGGAGAATCTTGTCCAAAGAAACAGAACCATGGGCGACCTAAGAAATAGAACCATGGGCGATTGATGCATGTCATCTCTAAAGAGTAGCTGGTAAGATTTTCATATAAAATTAGTTTTGGGCCCTCTGTATGAAATGTATCCTGTCTCTAGAAATTTAATTGGTTCCCATCCTTCCATTGCAAACATTACCTCAGTTTATGTGTGTTTCCTGATGAATGTGGATGATTGCTTGTGTTATTTCAGAATCTTTGAAATGGGAAAAGGAGTTGAAAAAAACAAAGTAAACATGAACTACTACCAAATGGTATAATGGAAAATCAATATGATAGACAACTGATCCAATTTGGCTGGTTTAAATGACTTAAGTTTAAATGATCACCATGCTAGATCAGGTAACTATTTGGGTTGGTATATGGTTTCTTACATGGAACACATAAAGATGTTTGCATCATAGCTAATGCCTACAGGAAGATGTCCAGTAAAGATGTTTGACTCAGACCAACGCCTTTCTTCATGGAATCTTAAAGGAAGAAATATACATGACTCAACCTATTGGGTTTATTAATCCTTGTTTTCCAAGACATTTATGCAAGTTACACAAGTCCTTGTATGGTTTCAAGATTTTCAATCCCATACTCCAATGCCCAAATTTAGAGTAAACAATCCAAAGTTCAAAAGTTAGAAAAAAAATTTTCAAATCAAGATCTCCATTGTTCAAATTCATAATAAAGAAAATCTAAAATACAAACATGGAAAGAAATTTCAACAGATAAAAAAAAGAAGAGGAAGAGAACGAACCTCTTCAATCACCGCTGCTTTGAAGAAGAAATCGAATGAAGACCTGAAGACTAATAGGCAAATACTAAAATTTCCTGCAAAACCAATAGTCATACAAAAAGATCAGTTCAAAGTTGAAAAAAAAAAAAAACTAAAGAAGGCAATTTGGTTAAAAAATAACTTGTTTAAGAGGTAAATTAGAAGATAAGTAAACCTTTTAAGGACTTATCTAAATCACAGTAGGCATTCAATTAATGGTTAATTGGTACATCCATTTAATCTCTAACAAAAACTTGTTATCTTTCCCTAAAGATAGGCGAATCTTCCAACCACAACAAGATCTTACAGAGAGCTCATAAGAGAGAATCTACAATCAACAACAATCTACTTCGTTGATACAAATAAAAAACACATTACTTTCGATAAATTGCGAGCCGTACTTCAGTTCTTCCAATTCCAACACCACTCAAATCCACAAACAACAAAAAATCCAAAAGACGGAACAATATCCATTTACGGAAGCAAGCAAACATTGAATACTCTGAGGCAAATCAAACTAGATCAAGATAAAACCCTATTAACAGCATTGCTTATCGGATCTCTCCAATCAAAGCTCCTTCATGAAATATAACAGAAAAAAATCTTGTTTTAATTGGAAAACATCATAAAATCAAGAAACGATAAGCCACTTCAAAACCTAAAATCCATTCCTAAATTAAACAATCCACAAGTAGCAGCCGCTAGTCTGAAAACCAAAAACGATGGTCAAGAAGACCTAAAGAAGAAAGGCGCACATAGTGGAACGAAATCGAAAGTTACGACATGTTTGGATGTATGGGAAATAAAAACCCTAGAGATTTAGAAGGAATGTATATATATACCTTGGAGGAGACTGGGACGGATTTCTCTATCGTCTTGTAGAGGATCGTCGACGGGATCTTGGTTCTGGTTTGGATTTAGGGCTGAGAGATAGACAGAGATTGAAGCGCAGAGAGAACCTTTAACTCTTCCTCTTCTCATTCCATGCATCAAAGAAGCAGCGATCCAAGACTGTATTAGGCGGAGGAACAGAGAAAACAAAAGGCTTGTAATGGGGAAGTTGTTCCTTGATTAATTGGGACGGATTTCTCTATCGACTTGCGGAGGATCGTAGCGAGATCTTGGCTGTTTGGATTTAGGGATAGAGAGACAGAGAGTAAGCACAGAGAGGAGGGAATAGAGAGTTTTGTTTATAAAACACTATGAACAAAAGGCAGGGATCGATAACAAAAAAAGAAAGAAAACGCGGGAGATGGAACTAATGTGGGATATTGTAGCGCTAATTTTTTTTATCCGTAGTTGCAACGCTATAAAATAACGTCGATAATAAAACTATTATCTATGACGTATTTAAATTCATGTCGCAAAAAAGCTCATTATTTGCAATGCAGTAGATATACTGTTGCAACTAAATATTATTTGCGATGTTAAAATTATGTCCCAAATAAATGTATAATTCTTTTTCCATAATGGTGGCGGAGGAAAGGAATTAGTTATTTTTTTTAGCTTAAAATTTTTATGACACCATATGATGGAAGTCGCTAATAGTAATTATCTGCTACGCAAAGACATCAGCGTCGCGAGTAAAACATTATGTGCGACGCAAAAGGGAAGCTGTTGCAAAAAAACCTTAACTTGACTACGACATAGCTCAGACTAAAAATTATTTGCAACACGGGGATGGCATCGCAAATAGACACTTATTTACGACAGATGATTATGTCACAAATGAGTATCTAGCGTTGCAAATAATTTTACTTCCATTTGACGTCAATGATTTTTTGACGCATTTATTTGCAACGCACTATATTCATTGCTGAAAGTATCTATTTGCGTACGCATGGAGTCTTGTGTCACAAATACTAAACTTGTTGCGACGGGTCAAATTTTATGTTGCAAATAAACAAAATAAAATTTGCGATACTTTGGGTTGCGTCGCAAATATTTTCATCGCTGAAAATCCCATTTGTTGTAGTGAATTTGCAACACTATAAAATAATGTCGTTAATAAAACATTATCTACGACGCATATAAATCCACGTCACAAAAAAACTCATTCTCTGTGACGCATCAAGTATACTGTCGCAACTAAATGTTATTTGTGACGTCAAAATTGCGTCCCAAATAAATGTATAATTTTTTTTTCATTATGGTGGTGGAGGGAAGAAATTTGTGACTTTTTTAGCTTAAAATTTTTATGACACCATATGACGGACATCGCTAATAATAATTATCTGTGACACAAAGACATTAGCGTCGTGACTAAGATATTATATGCGACGCAAAAAATAAACTATTGAAAATAACCTTAACTTTTCTAAAACATAGTTCAGACTAAAAACTATTTGTGACGCGGGGATGCGTCGCAAATAGAGACCCTTATTTACGACATATAATTGTGTCGCAAATGTGTATCTAGCGTTGTGAATAATTTTACCGCCATTTGGCGCCAATGATTTTTTGACGCATTTATTTGCGACGCACTATATTCATTGCTGAAAGTATGTATTTGCGACGCATGGAGTCTTGTGTCACAAATACTTAACTTGTTGCGACGAGTCTAGTTTTATGTTGCAAAAAATTATTTTTTGTAACACTTTGGGTTGCGCTTGCAAATATTTTCGTTGCTGAAAATCCCATTTGTTGTAGTGACTCTTAATCCCGATATAAATAATATACACATACATTTAGTGTTTCACATTTTGATTTACAAAGGAGTGAGATCTTTTATGGGTCAATAATCTAAGTAAATTTGATGACTACACTGTGTGTATGGTGCATATTAGTTTATTGACGGAATCCACGTCCCGTGATAGGGATTGATGATATCCCCTTGAAGAAGCTTTTAAGTTTTGATAATGTCAAACCCTGCAGGTGGACTTTATGTCCGACATATCAAATAAGTTAAGTGTAAGGTCTCAAGGAATTATAAAGATATCGATTAAATATAGATGTCAGTAATTATTTAATCGATGGATATTTGAAATCTTAACGTGGGGAGATTATTAAGCATTTAATAATAAGAAGCTCAAAATATTATTTTGAGAATATGGATAGGAGTGCAATTATAATTCTCTAGTGGACTGAATTATAATTTATGGAACTAGGATTCTAATTTGGGTCGAATTATGATTTCCTATCTCCATTAGAAGCCTATTCCTTATTTACTTCTTAGGGTCCCTACTGTAGCCTATATATATGCGCTATTGCTCTCTAGGTTAAAACACACAAGTGAAATCTCATTTTTGACAGCAGAGAGAATTCGCAAAAGAAGCCCACCTTGGCGCGGATTCGAGCATAAAGGAATACAGTAGAAGATCTTTGAATTTTTGAGTTGCTGTCTTACTGAGATCAAATCAGAGAGATCTCGCAGGTATGATCTTCGATCATCGTTATTTCCGCAATTAATCTGTACGCAATATCTTGTGATTCTGGCGGCATCTTCCAACACCCATAATGTAGGTCCGTCCCTACTCCTCGTGTAATAGGTGCCCCAAACTCCACCATGGGGCCTTACATGATGATAATCTAGACCTTCAAGATGAATGTCATCCCTTCCAGATTCTTTCAAATTTCACATCAATAGGAGTGGGTCTCATCATTAGATTGATCACATGATTGATAACGGGATTAAGGCATATGATTGCTCATACCTAAAAAAGTGTTAATCAAGTTATTATTTAAGTGCTCAATATGATAGTGAGATCCACTCCTGTTAAAGTGAAATTTGAGAATATCTCAAATATGATGGTGGGAAAAATCCCCGCCGGTTGTGGAACAGAGTCCCACCTGTGGTTCAATCAACACTCACCAGGTAGTCAACATTTTGTTGTACGATCGACCGTACGGCCGCCCAAAGAATAAGATTTTCTGTCTACTATGGAATGCAGGAAACCTGCCGGGCTATCTATTTGGCCGATTTTAGTGCGCCGTATGGCTTATTTTAAGCCACAATTTCTGGCTTTGACCAATTGAGATTTCATAAAAATTTGGGACATTTATAATCATTAATTAACAAAAAATTAACACTTAAACATGATTAATTCTGGCATATGTGACGTTCAACTCATGGAATTGAAATTCTTGAAATCAAGTAAACCACTATGGCATGCTATGTTAATTAGTTTGGACACTTACCTTAGCATCTTAGCCACCCAAATCACCTTCTAACCACCACTTAATCCAGCAGGAGCCTCCCTTCAAGGAATCCCCCAACTTTACTCCAAATTCTCCTAAAAAATCTGTAAGTGCCTAAATATTACGGACTTTGTAATTGGGATTATGTCGAGTCTGATGCTCCTTCGAAGATGGTGAGTAGCCTGGAAACCTGAAAGGGAGAAGATTAGGAAGTCAAAGGACCCTGGCTGTGGGCAGCACAAGGCTCTCCGATGCCTAAGTCAGTATGGGATCTGAGCAATAGGATACAGATAAGGGAGAAGAGAGACAGAGTAGCAGCTCTCAGGTTGTGATCGTGCATACTTGTGATGGAGATCATTCCTCTATTTATAGAGGAAGAAGCCTACATTGCATGGCGGGGCTCATGATGACGTCTTAGCACTCCCAGGGGTGCTGTCACGTTAGCCCACTACACATTAAATGGCAGTCCGATCAGCCCATTATGCATTAAATGCTGGTCTAACTGGGCCTTACCATATATGAATTTTGGGCCTAGTCCCACCGGGCCTGGCCTGGAGCCATACCCTGATGGGACGTAGCCACTAGATGCCGCTCTGTCAGGGGTGCGGGGCAGTCAAGATGGCTTTGTCAGACTCAGCTGGATATCCGCGAAAGTACAGCCGTCAGCGTCCATCTCGGCTAACAGTCTGGCTTTGGTGCCGAGCTGAGTGGTCGACGTGAAGACTTCGTGTAGAGGTCGGGGTGCCCGAGACCAGAAATGGTATCGGGCTCGGATAGCGCATTGGTGACGTTCGCCGAGGTCAAGGCGTGATTAGCCGATACTAGCACCGAAGCTAATATAACCTCAGTACTTTGGGAGACATCCCCACACAATTGTCCCCTAGCTTCCGACCTCATGGAGTTTGCCAACTACGTGAGGTCGAGAGCTTCAAGACGGGAGATCCTTTTGGAGTAGAACTCATCTCGGTTTCGACTGCTGACGTTTGGTCTTCATCCGTAGTTGCTTTGAATGACCGATGTAATAAATGATGCTTGCTAATTAATGCAGAAGACATACCGACGGCACCACGCGTCTCCATCCGGTTGGTTGTTCAATCACATCGAGGAGACGTGCACCGCTTATCAGGGACGCGTTCAGTGATTGAAGTGACGCACGCGGAGCCCCATGGGGCGTCTGGTACGTGCGTCCCTAGGGCTTCCGAAAAGGGGGCCCTTCCTCCCTCCTTTATATATGGGATGTTAAGGCTTCCTTCTTCCCTATTGCTGCTTTGTACCGGAGAAGAAGAGAACGCTGCTGGAGAGATCTGTCTGAGAAGAGAAGTGCTGCTTAGATTGAGCCTCCATCAGTCCGAACCTCAGTTTCGTCTTCATAAGTTCTTTCTCCTTTGCCTTTTTTCGCGGGTTTAGGGTTCCTTCTGCCTCTAGCCTCTGTTCCGGTAGAAATGGGTATCTACAGTCACTGGGTAGAGAACGAAGCGGCGATCGAGGGACTTAGGTTAGCATATAAAATCCCTGCCGATGTCCTTGTCAGGGCGGCTGATCCCAACGGTATCAACCTTCGTGATTTTTCAGGAGGCTGGATGCCTTTCCCATTGGTGGCTATCATCGAAGGTGGGGTTCGTTTCCCCCTTCACCCTCTCTTGAGGAGGTGTCTTAGCCAGTGGTCTCTCTACCCTTGCTAGCTGCTGCCCAATGTCTTCAAGATTATAATGGGCACGGCTAAGCTCAATGAGGTCCTAGGCATCGACCTCGGCGTCTTTGACATCGAGGATGTCTACGATATATGCAAGCTCGGAGATGCCTATTATCTCTGAGCTAAACCGTACCGGTAAGGCTTTATCCAGTATCTGGAGGACTCGAACAAATACAATGGGGACAATCTCTTGTATGTCTCAGGTAACTGGGAGTTCGGCAGAATCGAAACGGATAGAATCTACAAGATTCCCCGCCACTTCGTGACCGCTCCAAGTAAATCTCCTTTCTGATTTGATATGGTTTTAACTTTTTTGTCATGCCGAACTGATGCTTTTGTTTGTGGTGCAGTTGCTAGGAAGAGAAGACAGGCCGCTCAGTTCATCTGGCAGAGGAACGAGGCCTGGCTTCGAAAGGTCCAGAAGTACGAAGGCTATCACGGTAGGGCGGCCTGGTCCCTGCTGGACTACAAACCGAAGTACAAAGGCCACATTAGGGGGACGATCGAGCCTATCAGGGAAGGAAATCCGGGGGAAGTTGCTCCTAAGGTCGGAGGAGAGTGGGCCGTCCCTGGAGCCGGAGAAGAGAGAGATTAGGCTGCTCCCGAAGCCGGGGAAGAGGGGGGAGAGCCTTCACAAGTTAAGGTTGGCTCCGATCATAGGGTGGCGTCTGGTGCTGAGGCTTCTACCTCTGCGCCGAGGTCACGCCAGGCCCCTTTGTGGAAGAAGGGGGCGCATCGAATAGTCAGATCTCTTTCGTCGAGCACCGAGATGCGGCGTGCTAGGCGCTTATCGTTCGAGGACATTGAAGCTCTGGCGTTTGGGGTCGAGGATCCCCAAGTCCCTTCGGCGCCTTCAAACCTGGACGTCCTCGAGATCTCTGCCCCCGGGCCTTCGGCTACTTCTCCTGTTGCCGGAGTCGAGGCTCTTGTCCCTGGGCCCATCTATGTCCAACCTGATAGACCGGAGGCTCGGCTGTCTTCGGCCAAGGTCGGGCAGAAGGAAGGTCGGTCAAAGAAAAGGCCGAGGGTAGATGGGGGTTCTAGCTCGGCCGTAATGTTGCAGCGTGCCGAACTGAGTCTTTGGGAGCCGAGCTTCTTGCTCGAGCCGGGGAGACCGATGACGAGGGAAGATCGTGTCCTCCTAAAGGTCAACCCCCTCGTCCTTGATGCGCTCGGGCGAGCCTGTGCCCTGCCCCAAGACATGGCTCAGCTAGAGGGGTACAGTGACCTGAAGCTAATACTATCGTTGCTGTAGTCGTGCTTCGTGGTGAGTTCATCGAAACTTTTCAATTTATGCTTAGTGCTTTACTTCGGAGATTATTCCCTGAATGCCTTGTTTTTTTGACAGACGGTACAAAAGTCCTTGGTCGTCGCGGACAGGCTCAACAACCATGGTCCTGAAGTCGCCGTGCTAAAAGCGAAGAAGAACGATCTTGAGGAAGCCTTGGACGCTGTGACCCTGAAGTTGAGGAAGGCCGAAGACGAGTTCAAGGCGGGGCTCGAGCAAGCGTAAGGCGAAACTGAGGCCGAGAAGAAAAAGGTGGCCGAGCTCGAGACCTCCCTTGAGAAGCTGAGAGGTGACTTTGCAGTCAAGCTCCGGGCCGAGTCAAAGAGGGCAGACGAGGCCGAGGCGAGACTCGAGTCGGAGTGTGATGCTATCTTCGATTACGCTAAGGCACAAATCACGGCTCACTAAAAGGCCAGAGTCCTCGTTGTGAGGGATAAAACCTGGGTTAAAGGATGGCGTGCCACTCTAAAGGAGGCGGGGTCTCAGAGGACCATCCGTCGTTCCAGAATCCCCCCCCCCCGTTTCCAACTCCGGTGCCGAGCTCTGCCCCTCCTGTCGCTGTCCCTGCTGGTGAGGCGGCTGCCGAAGAATCAAACGCTGATCAGACCGGGATCAACGTCAAGGCCGCTGCCACTCCTCACACCTCCGATCCTGCATGACCTCGGGCCGGTCTTGTCGGTTCTGCTCATAGAGATTTTTAATTGCTTTCGTTTTTTATGTATTTCTCTTGTTCTTGGTTTTCAATTGTACCCCTTGGTTGCTTTATGTAATGAATGGAGATTCAATACAATTGAAGTTTTCTTTGGCTAATATCTGGATCACTTTCCTTCTCATGCATGCTTTCGCTTTTCAAATATTTTGCATTAAGTATGTGAGCTCGGCTTAACGAATCTAATTTGAGTTCCCCGAACGTATGAGAACGTATTGTCCCTCTGTTCACTGATCAAGCTTGGACAGAGGCAAGCGGGATGTATTAGAGCTCGGTAGGGATAGGTGCCGAGCTGCCCCCATGTTGGTCCTGGGTAACAACATTAGGATCGCTACCTCATCGATAGACATGTAGAGGGCGTGCCAGCAATCTTGGCACGAGTGCCGAGGTGCTCACATAGCATGAAATGGAGAAGACCCATTGGCTCGTCGCCAGGGGCACGCCGGCGACCTAGCACGAGTGACGAGGTGCTCACATAGAACGAAATGGAGAAGACCCATTGGCTCGTTGCCAAGGGCGCGCCGCAACCTGGCACGAGTGCCAAGGTGCTCACATGGCACGAAATGGAGAAGACCCACTGGCTCGTCGCCAGGGGCGCGCCGGCGACCTGGCACGAGTGCCGAGGTGCTCACATAGCACGAAATGAAGAAGACCCACTGGCTCGTCGCCAGGGGCGCGCCGACAACCGAGCACGAGTGCCGAGGTGCTCACATGGCACGAAATGGAGAAGACCCATTGGCTCGTCGCCAGGGGCGCGCCAGCAACCTGGCACGAGTGCCGAGGTGCTCACATAGCACGAAATGGAGAAGACCCACTGGCTCGTCGCCAGGGGCGCGCCGGCAACCTGCACGAGTGCCGAGGTGCTCACATAGCACGAAATGGAGAAGACCCACTGGCTCGTCGCCACGGGCGCGCCGGCAACCTGGCACGAGTGCCGAGGTGCTCGCATAGCACGAAATGGAGATCCGAGACATATAGTTCCTTGGGCGCTATTGGAGAGTTCTATGGTGAGAATTGAGGGAGACAAGGAACATAGTGCTTTTATTGCTCTTCAAAAATCAGTTACAATTCAGAAATAGAATTTCTTGAGGTGCGTCACGTTCAACGGTCGTGGGAATCATTTACCATCTAAGTTCTCAAGCTTGTAGGCTGATCGACCGCAGACCGAGGCGACCTTGAACGGTCTGTGCCAGTATGGGCGCCAACTTGCCGTGGTTCGGATCTTTGTCCTGCGGGAGAGACTTCTTTAAGACGGGCTCCCTGACTGAGAATTTTCTTTCCTTGACTCTTTGGTTGTAGCCCCTGGCCAACTGCCGCTGATAGGCAGCTAGGCGGACGGCTGCTGCTTCTCTGCATTCTTCGGCTAGGTCTAACTCGTGAGCTAAGTTCATGTCGTTCTGGCCTTGGTCAAAGAGTTCCGACCTTAAGGTCGGGAGACCGACTTCGAGCGGGATCACGGCTTCCATACCTCTTCGAGCGGGATCACGGCTTCTATCCACTTAGTGAAGTAGTCAGTGGCTACTATCAGCGACCTCTTGTTCCCTGGAGCTTGATGGAGAGGTCCTACGATGTCCAGTCCCCATTGAGCGAAGGGCCATGGGCTGGAGAGTGGACTCAGATCTTGTGCTGGCTGATGGAGGGAGTGTGAGAGTTTCTGGCATTTCTCGCACTTCTGGGCATATTTCTGCATGTCCGCCTACATGTATGGCCACCAGTACCCCTGGCTGACAGCCCGATATGCCAGCGACCGTCCACCGATGTGACTTCCGCAGATTCCTTCATGTATCTTGTATAGGAAGTTTTCGACCTTGTCCGGGTGGACGCATCAAAGGTAGGGGCCGGTGAAGGACTTCCTATAGAGTTTGCCTTCTGGACTCAACCAGAAAAGAGCCGCTTTGAGCCTGATCTGGTGAGCTTCGCTCTTGTCTTCGGGGAGCTGGTCATATTTAAGGAAGGTGACAATCGCGTCCATCCAGCTCGGGCCGAGGTCGGCGCACAGAATTTGCCGAGGTGGAGGGAGCTCCGTGCTTGGCCTCTCTAGCGATCTTACCTCGATAATTCTTTTCCTCCCGGCCTCAACCGCTGAAGCTAGGCTGGCGAGGGCGTCAGCATGAGAGTTGGAGTCTCTACCGATTCGCTTAACTTCGGCCTTTTGGAATTGCGAAAGGAGCTTTTTCGCGTATGCTAAGTAGGCGGCCATCCTGTCGTCGCGATCCTGGTAGTCTCCAGTCAGCTGGCTTGTTACCAATTGTGAATCACTGAAAACCGCCAGCTGTTGAGTTCCTAGGATTTTAGCACTATTCAGCCCGGCTATTAGAGCCTCGTACTCTGCCTTGTTATTGGATGCTTTGAAATCAAGGGTGAGGGCTTGCTCGATAACTAGTCTTTCTGGAGATTGAAGGACTACGTCGGCGCCAGCCCTCTTGGAGGTAGAGGATCCATCAACGAAGGCCTTCCAAGCGGAAGCGAGGAATCGGTTCCAGGTCTGCTCTTCTTCCGTCCCAGCGACTTCATCCTCATGCCTCATGCCCCCCAATTCGGTGTCGAGCGGGGTTGGTGCCGAACTTGGAGAGGTGAATTCGACGATGAAATTTGCCAGAACTTGAGCTTTGACCGCCGTTCTAGGTTGATACTTGATGTCGTATTGCCTTAGTTCGATGGCCCACTTCGAGATTCGGCCGGAGAAGTCGGCCTTTTTGAAGACCGCTCCGAGTGGGTGTTCCGTCACAACCACGATGGAGAAGGTTTGGAAATAGTGGGAGAGCTTGCGAGAAGTGCTAATGAGTGCCAATGTGAGCTTCTCCATTGGGAGGTACCTGGTCTCGGTGTCGAGCATGATCTTGCTCGTGTAGTAGATCGGCATTTGTTGTTTGTCATCCTCTCTAATGAGGACCGAACTGACCGCATGATCCGAGACCGCGAGGTAGAGGTAAAGCACCTTTCCCTGTTTCGAAGTCGAGAGCAGGGGAGGTGAGGAGAGATAGGCTTTGAGCCTCTGCAGCGCTTCGTCGCACTCCGGTGTCCAATGGAATTTCAGATTTTTCTTGAGTAGTTGAAAGAAAGGCCTACATTTATCTGATGATCTGCTGACGAAGCGATTGAGTGCGGCAGCCATGCCGGTGAGCTTCTTGACCTACTTCGTCGTCGTTGGACTTTGTATTCCAAGTTGCCGTGATCTAATCTGGATTGGCTTCAATTCCTCTTCTAGTGACTAGGCTTCCAACGAATTTGTCGGAGCCGATGCCGAATGCGCATTTGGAGGTGTTGAGCTTGAGCTTGAACCTCCTCAGTATGTCGAACACCTGATTTAGGTCGGCTAAGTGGTCCCGGGACTGCTTGGACTTGGCGACCATGTCGTCAATGTAGTCCTCCACCGTCTTACCTTGCTGGGCCTGGAACATCTTCATGACCAACCTTTGGTAGGTGGCCCCTACGTTTTTTAGTCCAAAGGGCATGACCTTGTAACAGTAAATGCCTCTGGGTGTTATGAATGCAGTCTTCTCTTCGTCAGGTTCTTACATCGGTATTTGGTGGTAGCCTCGGTAAGCATCGAGGAAGCTCATCCTGCCGTGGCCAGCAGTGGCGTCGATCAACTGGTCGATTTTGGGGAGTGGGAAGCTGTCTTTGGGACAGGCCTTGTTTAGGTCAGTGAAATCGACGCAGACTCTCCACTTCCCAATTTTCTTTTTGACGACCACTGTATTCGCCAGCCATCTCGGATACTTGACCTCCCTGATTGCCTCCGCCTCTAGCAGCTTTCTGACCTCTTCGACTACTGCCTCTGACTGTGGTACCCCCATCCTATGTGACTTCTGCATTACTGGTCTGTGTTGAGGATCCACGCTGAGCCTGTGGCACATGACTGGGGGTCAATGCCGGGCATCTCGTAGGGGGTCCAAGCAAAGACCTCCTTGTTCCTGAATAGGAGACTGACGAGTTCGGCCTTCTCCGTCTCGGCAAGCTGACTACCAATTAAGAAGTGACGCTTGGGATTGGTGGAATCGAGCCTGACCTCGGTCAAATCCTCGATGCTTTTCTTCTCGGGATCGCGGCCGACCTTATCAAGCGGTCTTCCAGCTCGGTCATATTCACTTGCTGCGGCTCCTTTTCTCTGGGCACTACGGCCATTAGACATTGCTTGGCCGCCTGCTGGTTGCCCCTGATAGTGACCACCTTTATCCCACCGTTCTTGTCCTCTAAGGGGAATTTGAATCTCTGGTGGTGGGTGGAAGGTATTGTTTCCATGCTATGCAGCCATGTTCTTCCCATTATAGCATTATAGGGAGATGGCGCATCTACCACAAGAAAGTCGGCGGTTGTGGAGGCACCTTCGACTTGGATTGTGAGGGAGATCTTCCTCTTGGGATACACTGGTTTGCCGTTGAAGCCTATCAGGGGGGTCCGCGCTTCCTCCAGGTTTTCTTCTCTAAGGCCCATCCTCCTGAAGCAATCGAAATAAAGGATCTCGGAAGAGCTTCCGGGGTCGACGAGAATCCTTTGAACTATGCAGTTCTTGAGTTTGAGGGTAACGATCAACGGATCGTTATGGGGGAGTTGGACTCCTTCCAAGTCTTCCTCAGAGAAATAGATCCTGGGTTTCTCCTTCCGAGCTTTCTTGAACACTGGTTCGAGCTCGGCAGTCATCACCCTTGGGGAGGGAGCCAGGTGGATGACGCTGATGAGTTTTTCCGACTCATCGCTAGAGTGGCCCCCGTCATCCTGGCGTTGAGCTCGATTTGTGTTTACTCCTCCTCCCTTCACATACTCCTTTAAGTGCCCTTCCTTGACAAGCTTCTCAATGTGTGATTTGAGGTAGAAACAGTCTTCGGTGTTGTGCCCATTCTGCTTGTGGTAGGCACAAGACTTACTGCAGTTTCGGCTGGCGGGGTTGCCCTACCTAGGCTGCGGCCAGCTGAAGTAGGGCTGGTCTTTAATCTTGTTCAGTATTTTGTGGATAGGCTCCACGAATACTGTGTGGACACTTGGCCTGGACTTCTTGCCATCATCCGAGTTGGGAAACGAGGCTGCTGCCGAGCTGGTGGAAGCTCGGTATCGATTCCTTTCTTCCCTCTAAAATGTCCTTTTTTCCTTTCTGGAAAAGGATTTCTTGGGGGGGGGGGGGTGGCGGTCATGCTGGGTGGCTTGGTTTTCGGGTTTGGACAGGCCTTTGGAGGCGGATTTAGAGACGTCGAATCTCTCATTGGCCCTGACCTCGTCCTGCTCTTGGGCGACGTACTTGTTTACCGTGGCCATTAGTGCTTCCACCGAGGTCATGGGGCTCCCGACCAGCTCTTTGCGAAGGTCATTGCCTGGCAACAAGGCGTGCTGGAAGGACATGATCGCTACTTCGTCGTTGGAGTTCTCGATCTGGCTATAGACAGTCCAGAATCTCTTAGCGAACTGGGTGATACTCTCGTTCCACCTCATTTTAAGGGCCATGATGTCGCCATCTGTCTTCGGGATGATTCTGTGGACCTGGAACTTCCCCATGAAGGAGTTCCGCAACTGGTACCAACTCGAGATCGATCCTTCTGGGAGACTGCAAAACCATTTGAGGGGGAGGTCTCCCAGACTCGACGAAAAAACTCTACAGTTCAGATGGCCGACATCGCCCCCCACCGACATCTTCTGAGTGAAATGTCAGAGATGCGCTGCCGGATCCGAGGTGCCGTCATAATGAATGAACCTTAGGACGCTGAATCTCTTGGGCAAGAGGAAATCCTTGACTTCCCGAGAGAAAGGAGAAGAGCCGGCTCGCCGGAGTCGTACGAATCCAAAGGATTGTGATAGAGAACTTCCATATTGCGCCGGATAGCCTGTCTGACTAGCTTGTCGAGCCGCGCTTCTTCATCTTCTTTGTCCTTGAAGGGGGGCTCTGACCTTCTCTTCGAGTGACTATTGGTGGAGCCCTCATCCTGAGCCCGGCGCTGCCTCTTGCGCTCGAGGTGTTGCGTAAGGTCTATCTTGGATCGATGCCTGGGGTGGATCTCAGATCGATGCCTGGGGTCGATCTCAGATCGGTGGGTCGGCCTACTTTTGGAAGGTCGTGGGCCAACCTTTGCCTCGTGTTCAGGCTGCTGCCGAAGCAGCTGTTGGAGCTGCCGAATCAACTTTTCTTGTTCTCGGATGAGGATGTTTTGGGCCGCGACATCCCCATCGCCAGTGAAGTGACGGGAATGATGGGACTTACTGACTGCTACAGATTTGTCCCTTTGGGGACACTCTTGTCGCTGTTCATCTCGCCGGGGAGGCATAACCTCCTCCTCCGGGGATGAATCCTCGATTCGCTCCGGGAACTGGATTTGAACAAAGAGGTGTGCGTCAGAGCGCTCCTCGATTGCAACTGCACCAGACCTCGCCTTGGATCGCCTCTGAGGAGGAGCGACCGGCGACAGGCCCGGGGGTGGTGGGATCATCGCCCTCACGGATTCTCCGCCTTTCGCCTTTGAGGATTCTCCGCCTTTCTTAGCTTTGGGAGGCATGGTGTTTGGGAAGATCAGGTTAATACTTCCCCACAGACGGCGCCAACTGTAAGTGCCTAAATATTACGGACTTTGTAATGGGGATTATGTCGAGTCTGATGCTCCTTCGAAGATGGTGAGTAGCCTGGAAACCTGAAAGGGGAGAAGATTAGGAAGTCAAAGGACCCTGGCTGTGGGTAGCACAAGGCTCTCCGATGCCTAAGTCAGTATGGGATCTGAGCAATATGATAGAGATAAGGGAGAAGAGAGACAGAATAGCAGCTCTCAGGTTGTGATCGTGCGTACCTATGATGGAGATCATTCCTCTATTTATAGAGGAAGAAGCCTACGTTGCATGGCGGGGCTCATGATGTCGTCTTAGCACTCCCAGGGGTGTTGTCACGTCAGCCCACTATACATTAAATGGCTGTCCGATCAGCCCATTATGCATTAAATGCTGGTCTAATAGTGCCTTACCATATTTGACTTTTGGGCCTTGTCCCATCGGGCCTGGCCTGGAGCCATACCCTGATGGGACGTAGCCGCTGGATGCCGCTCTGTCAGGGGTGAGGGGCGGCCAAGATGGCTTTGTCAGACTCAGCTGAATATCCGCGAAAGTACAGCATCTCGGCTAACAGTCTGGCTCTTGTGCCGAGCTGAGTGGTCGAGGTGAAGACTTCGTGTAGAGGTCGGGCGTGACCGAGACCAGAAACGGTCTCGGGCTCGGATAGCACATTGGTGACGTTCGCCGAGGTCAAGGCGTGATTAGCCGATACTAGTACCGAAGCTAATATAACCTCAGTACTTTGGGAGACATCCCCACATAAAATCCAAACCCCCAAACTAGACATGCATGTGACACATATGAAACAATGGAGCTCTAGATCATGGAGGAGGTGGAATGGGAGGAAGAACTCACCTCTAGCATGTCAAAGGAAGATGGAGAAATGGGCTTGACGGGCTGCCGGGTGTGGAATTGCGTGAAAATGATGTATGTGGTGAAGAGAAGATGTGATTTTTGCGTGGCGAAGTCGTAATTTCGACTGGTGGCTTCAAGCTGTTGGATTTCGCAAGAAAATACAAAAGAAGAGAGAAAGAAGTTGAGCTGCAATAGCTTCAGGTCGTTCATGAGAGAGTGGTGGGAGGTGGGCTAGGTGGAGATATTTATAAAGTGGCTTGGGTTAGTTTGTGAGTCCACCACTATTCTAATAGGATTTTAGTTGTGAAAACGAAGGTCTTCGGGATGTCGGACGGACTCGGGCAAGAAGAACAACTGTAGGAAGTTATAAGAGCTTTCCAACTAGTATAAGATCAAGAATTTTGGAGATAGTTTGCAGAAATCACGATTTTCAGAATTATGGGTAAACACATCGAAAAGAGTGTCAGGTCAAACTACATTTTCAGGACCTCGAATGAGTTTGGATGGAACATGAAAGTTATGGGGAATAATGTTTTCTATAAAATGAACTCAACTATGAAATTTTTTAGAATTTATGAATGTCCCCCAGTCTTTTCCAAAATTACAAATAGGCCACAAAAGAGGGTCAAAGTAGACTCAAAGGCTCTCAAAACTTCTCAAAGCTATACAAAAACTATTCTAACATACAAAATAAATTGATTGGCCACTAATCTAACTTAGTAACCCTAACCACACAACTAATTAGTGCTAAACATAGGAGTTAAGGGTCGGGTTCTTAGACCTTGGTCGACGTCTAATAATGGAGCTCCCATTATTCACACAAAATCTGAATTTTTGAAAGTCTTTCTCTTTGACACATGGAGATCTCTGATGAAGCCCAAGATTGAAAGAATAGCACAACAAGACCCTATCAGTATGAAGAGATCTTTTCAAATTCAATTTCTTGCTCAAGATAGGAGATTAGCAAGGGATCAAAGGTAAGATGATGGAGTTCAAGTAGGAAATAAATCTACCAAAGGAGGTTCAAAAGAGCTATATAAGGAGGACTCCCCCCTATAGGACATCCCATGCCTTAGCCAAGCCAAGTATAGGACGTCCCACATTCCTCTTCTCTTCCCTCGTTTTCTCTTCCCCAAGCCAAGTATTTGATGTCCCACATTCCTACTCTCTTCCCTCTTCTTCTCTTCCCCCCTTCTGGGTAGTTCTAGTTCTAGTTCTCCACATTTTTATTTTTTAAAGGTATAGCTTTGGACCTCGTCCAAACAAAATTAATTAAGGAGAGGATTGTAAAGAAGATTATTTTAATGACAAATCAAGTGTTCCTCATTGCAATGGATGGCTAGATTTTATATGTTTTTGTTTTTTAAATTATGGTGAGTGTAAGGTGTTTGGTTAAATACCTGAAATAAATATTTTCTGTCAATTGGAGTTTGATGCATTCCAAATGTTTGTTATGGGTTTCTTTATATTTTTGGAATTGAGACTGAAAATGATTTCTTTTTTTTTTTTTAGATTCAGAGTTAGCCTTGCTTAAAATATTTTGGGTTTCTTCATACAAACTAATTTCTTGTTGATTCACGCTGAGTTTTGTATAAAATATTTTCGGCTGTTTATATTTTAAAACCTTTCCACTATTGAGATTAAGTTCTCTTAAAATATCTTGCCCCCTCTTGTGCTTCTTTACAAATCTTTTTTCTTAGAGTTAGTAGTTATAGCCCTATGGTTCTCTTGCAAATTGATCAAATTAAAATGTTGATAAATGATAGTAGGATATAGATGGTGTGTTAGAGCAAATTGTTCCTTCCCATTGGCGTTCAGAGTTTTATATTCCTCTTTGATACATATCATGTGGAATGATCTGAGTTTAGTTAGGAGAGTTTTACTGGAAATGTATGCCTGAATCTTATATTACTAATATAATTGAAAATGAAACTCATCCAAAAAAAAATATAGTTAGTCCAATAAATTCAGATCTAGACCCTTTCATGTAATTGATATCAGCTGTAGAACCCTAAGTAAAATAGTTCTTTTGTTGTGTTCAACGAATCTAATATGTTTAGTTTCAGGGCAATCAAGTTTTAAGGATCCCAAGAAAATCTAATTACTTGTGTAGGTGCAGAAAATAATGACCCACAATAAGGTGGTGCCTTAAAGGACTTATCCGAGAAGATGGTGATGATTGTATGTGACTGGATGCCGTCCGGAAGCCTGAAAGGGAATAGCAAACGGTCAGAGGACCCTGGCCTGGGCGGCGCAAGGCTCTCCGATGCCAAAGTCAGTGTGGGAACTGGAACAATGGAAGGAGAGGGAGAAGAGAGACAGAGTAAGGGCTCAGTGAATGAGATTGTGCGTACCTTGCATGGTGCATGGGGTTCTATTTGTAGAGGTTTGGATCGTATCTTTCAGAGGATATCCTGGTGTGGGTCCCATGATTCGACTGGGAAGTCATGATCAGCCCACAAAGTAATAAATGCAGTCTAATCCGGCCCACTCTGCATTCAATGCTAGTCGGGTCAGCCCACATTGCATTAAATGCGTGTCTTGTTGGGCCAGATTGTGTTGGGCGCCTTTGGCGGTTAGGGTACCATCGGATCTGCCCTCGGGCCTTGCCCTGATGTGGCCTCAGCCGCTGGATGCCGCCATGTCAGTGATCTGGTGAAGATAGCGGACGGCTGGATGTCGTGTATGTCCCGCTAGCTCGTGACCCTATCCCTCCACGTGCCTGATGACGTGGGGGATGAGGGGCGCAAGTGAAGGTTCTCTCTCGCTTCGGCTTCTGTCCCGGCTTCTTCAGCCGAGGTGGAGCTCTCTGCGGAGATGGCATCCGGGGTGGCCCGGCCGAGGTGGACTCCTTGCCGAGATGACGCCCGAGGTGGGCCAGTTCGGCGCTAAGGGCCCGGAGCTGCCTGACTTCGGCCGGACCTCCTGTCCTGGTAGCCGGGGTGAGATTGGTGCCACGTAGATGGCACGCGGATGGCACGTGAGAATGCTTAGCCCCATCTGATGGCTGTGATTAGCTTAATCCTGTGGCTCTGGAAATCTCCCCACACAATTGCCCCCTAGCTTCTGACCTCGCGTAGGACGTCAGTGCCGTGAGGTCGGGAGCTATGTGACGGGGTCTCGCTGGATGAGAGAGTCCCTTTCGGCCCTGATTCGCTGTCGCTTTGGATGTTCGAGGTAATAAATGGCGTCCCCTATTCAATGCTGAAGACAGGTCGACGGCTCCACGCGTCATCTCCTGGCTAGTTGTCTGTCCCCTCGAGATCGTACGCGCCGTCTCGTCAGGGGCGTAATCAATTTTTGAAATGATTCGCGCCGAATCCCAAGAGGCGCCCCCTGGCGCGCCCAATTAGGGTTTCTGGAAAGGGGGCCTCTCTGCTATATATAGGGCAATCGAGGTTCGTTTTACCCTTCGTTTGCTATTCTGAATCAGAGGCGAGCATCAGAGGTGGGCAAGCTACTGTGAGGGAGCTTCATCTGAGAAGTGGTGCGCTGCTGAAGTTGAGTCTCTTTGCCGCCCAGCATCTTCGTTCTGCTTCCGTAAGTTCCTTCTGCCCTGCCTCTTCTTCTGCGGGTTTCTCTGTTTTTAGACTGGGATAGGAATGGGGATTTATAGCCACTGGTTAGAGGGCGAGGCAGCGATCGAGGGTTTCAGGTCGGCCTTTAGGATTCCTGCTGATGTCCAAGTCAGGGGTGCTGAACCCCGTGGCTACAACCCTCGCGAATTTTCGGGAGGCTAGATGCCTTTTCCGCTAGTGGCCGTGATAGAAGGCGGGGTCCGATTCCCCCTTCACCCACTTCTCAGGAGGTGCCTTAGTCAGTGGCGTCTCTGCCCCTGCCAACTACTGCCGAATGCCTTCAAGATCGTGATGGGCACGGTCAAGTTGAATGAGGTCCTGGGCACCGACTTCGGCGTCTTCGACCTTGAGGATGTCTACGACATATGCAAGTCCGGAGATTCTTATTATCTCCGGGCTAAGCCAGGCCGGGATGGCTTCGTCCGATACTTGGAGGATTCAAGCAAGTATGCCGGAGACGATCTTCTGTACGTCTCGGGGAACTGGGAGTTTGGGGAGGCCGACACCGATAGAGGCTACCAGGTCCCTCGCCACTTCGGTACCATTCCAAGTAAACACCCTTCGTTTCTTTTCTTTTTTCATAAGTTTCTTGTTGTTCTGCCGCGCTTATGCTTCTGATTGTTGTAGCTTTGAAGGAGAGAAAACGGGCTGCCAGATACATTTGGAAGAGGAACGAGGCCTGGCTCCGCCTGGTGAAGCGATACAGCGGTCATGACGGCAGGGCGGCCTGGTCGCTGCTAGGGTATCGGCCGAAGTACCGCGGGTATTTGAGGGGCACCGTAGAGCCGATCCAGGGTGAAGGTGCCGGACTCGAGGTCGGTCAGGAGCAGGCCGGTCCGGAGGTCGCAGAGCCCTCGCGGGCGTCGTCTGACGTTAGGGCCACGTCTGGAACCCTAGCTTCCACATCGGGATCGAGACTTCCCCAGGTCTCAGGAAGGGAATCGAGTCAACCTGCCCGATCTCCCTCGCCAGGCTCCGATATGAGGCGCACCAGGCGCTTGTCCTTCGAGGACCTCGAGGTCTTGGCGCTTGGAGTGGAGGACGCCCGAGCCCCCCAGGAGCCGGTGAGTTTCCCGGAGCATCCATCTCCGAGGGCTCGGATAGTTTCGCCTGCAGAGGTGACGGAGGTTCCCGCACCCCCCAGCCCTGTAGATCCAGAGGTATGCCTGCCCCCGGCTGAGGTTGAGCAGGAGGAAACTCGGCCGCTGAAGATGCCGAGGACCGACGCGGGCCCTAGCTCGGCTGCTGCCTCGTTGCCGCAGGGGCCGCCGTTATGGGAGCCGAGCTTCATGCTTGGGCCGGGGAGGCCGATGACGATGGAGGATTGCATTCTTCACAAGATCGAACTCCCGGTCCTCGAGGCCCTAGGGCGAGCCTGCGCCCTTCCCCGGGACATGGAGCGGCTGGACAAGTACAGTGATCAGAAGCTGATCCTGTCGATGTTGCAGTCCAACCTCGCGGTAAATCTTCATTTCCCTTCGTCAAACCGGCGATTTAGTGTCTAATGCTCTTTGGATTTAACACGTACATCTCGTTTCTTTGACAGGCGGCACAGAAGTCCATGGCCGTTGCTGACAGGATCCGCAGGTACAGCGCGGACGTTGCCGAGCTGACCGTGGAGAAGAATGGCCCGCAGGAGTCCCTGGACGCTGTTAGCCAGAAGTTAGCCAGGGTGGAAGAGGAATACGCGGCGAAGCTCGAGCATGCGAGGGAAGAAGCCGAGGCGGAGAGGACTAGAGCGGCCGAGCTCGAGGTCTCCATCTCGAAGATGGGAGACGATTACGCGGCCCTGCTCCAAGCCGAGTCCAAGAGGGCGGATGAAGCCGAGGCGAAGCTCGAGTCTGAGTGCGATGCTGCGTTCGAGGATGCCAAAGTGCAGGTCACCGCCCACTACAAGGAAAGGGTTCTTGTGGTGAGGGATAAGGCCTGGGCGAAAGGGTGGCTTGCCGGCCTGAAGGAGGCCGGGGTCTCGGAGGGCCACCCCTCCTTTCGGGAGCCCCCTCCGTATACGCTTCCGGTGCCGACCTCTGCCCGTCCATCCGGCGAAGCCTCTGGCGCCGCAGCCCGTGCAACTAACCGGTCTTGACCTCGGGAGATTCGCTTTCTTGCTTTGTGCTCTGTAATTTTCTTCAGTTTGTATTTGCTGAACACTGTAACGAGTGAAATTTTAATACAATTGAAAGTTTCTTCAAATACTCGTGCTTCTATCTCTTTTAAGCTTGGTATTTCGACTGCTTGAGTTCGGCAGAGTACTTCTTGTGACGAAACGTTAGAACTGAGTGTCGAGTAGTCTTCTTGGGCGCTAGCGTCGATACTCCATACCTTAGGTGATCTTCTTTGGTATTCGCGCTGATCCTCCATATCTTAGGTGATCTTCTTTGGTATTTGCGCTGATCTTCTGTATCTTAGGTGATCTTAAATAGCAATAAACATGGTGGCACGGCTGACGAAGGAATCGGACGGATGTCTCCACGTGGCGCCATAGGGATCGCTGGTCAACAGCCGTGCATTCCCAGTAACGCGTGGGAGACTTCGCCCTCATAACTTCTTTCGGAGACCGAGCCCTTCTCCTTCCTATAAATAGGGGTGGCAAGCTTGCCATGGGAGAAGAAAAGAACATAGCTGTAGGAATCATGTCCGGGAAGTGTCCGGAGTTATTTGATCCGGGGGGAACCCTGCGCCGTAGGACGGCTATCCCCGAGGGGGGATGGCTATCGTGGTCTGCGCACTCTCTGAAGGAACTCCCCGTGGACCACGCGCTCTCTGAACGCGGGTTCATGGCCATCCGCCCCTGGCCAGACAGAGTGAGGACGCGCTGCGGGGGACGGTGGCGCATTCTCGTCCGACACGGCCCTGTGCGCCCGTCGTACGGAAGGCGGGATTGAGGCCCCGCTGCTCCGGGGGTTTCTTCAAGCTTGGCTGGTCTCATTGACTGGAGGGCGTCGAAGAGCTCAGCGAGGTCCAGGGCTTCCGGACTGGAGGGGCTCTGTGATCGCTTTGGTCTGACCAGCCAAAGTGTATTATAGAGCTCTGTGAAATCCAGGATCGCTCAGAACCTCCAGGCAGCGATCCGGCGTGCTCGAGCCTTCTGCCTGAAGAGCCGGTGAAGATCGGAGTCTCCCAGCCTTTCTCTATTTTCTATTTTCAGAGGACTGTGATCCTCCTTTCTATACTTTGCTTTCTGTTCTGTATTTCTTGTAAAGAAGCAGTTTGTAATGGATAAAAAGGAATTCTGTGATTACCCAAACTGTGTACAGTGCTTTTGAGTTCTTTTTCTCATTTCTTTGCACTGTTCTGGAATGCTTGGATTTTTGTGTACGGATGCTGGCACAGCTCTCTTCCTCTGGAAGGCTGCCCTTGGCCGAAATGGCTGGCTTTGGCCGAGACGAGCTGCATTGTGCCGAAGTGGACCCATACCGTTGGCCTCGGCTAGGCGAGAGTGAGTTCGGCAATGGCCTTCTGAGGGGTGTATGAACCCGGACTTCAGGAAACTGACCTTGGCCGAACTGCCTTGCGCCGAGGTGTGAGGGGTGTATGAACCCAGACTTTCGGAAACGGCTGAGTGTAGGAATGCCAGGCCATTTCCAGGGCGTATGTACCCGAAGTGTGTCCGAGACACGGGGGCTTTAGGAAAGGCTGAGTGTAGGAACTGCAGGCCATTTCCAAGGCGTAGAGCCTCGATTGTGTCCAAGACACGGGGCTTTAGGAAAGGCTGAGTGTAGGAACTCAGGCCGTTTCCAGGGCGTAGAGCCTTGAGTGTGTCCAAGACACGGGGCTTTAGGAAAGGCTGAGTGTAGGAACTCCAGGCCGTTTCCAGGGCGTAGAGCCTTGATTGTGTCCAAGACACGGGGCTTTAGGAAAGGCTGAGTGTAGGAACTCCAGGCCGTTTCCAGGGCGTAGAGCCTTGAGTGTGTCCAAGACACGGGGCTTTAGGAAAGGCTGAGTGTAGGGACTCCAAGCCATTTCCAGGGCGTAGAGCCTATGCTGCCGAAGTCGACCAGAGAGAAGACAGATTGATGACAAGGCAAAAGCTGCTTTTATTGATTGAGATTCATTACATCTTTAGAAATAGAATTTCTTCAAGTGGGATGCGTTCCATGGTCTCGGTAACGGCTTGCCTTCCAAGTCTTCGAGCTTGTAGGCTGACTTTCCCGCCAGTGAGACTACTCTGAACGGGCCATGCCAGTTCGGGGCAAGCTTCCCCTCGTTGGTTCTTTGTCAGCTGGCAGGTCTTCTTTAAAACGAGCTCTCCCGCGGTGAACCTTCTTTCTTTGACATTTTGATTGTACGCCCTGGCTAACCGCTGCTGATAGTCGGTCAGTCTCAGGGCTGCTGCTTCTCGTCGCTCGTCTGCCAGCTCCAGCTCCATCGCCAGGTTCGCCTCATTTCGGCCTTGGTCGACCAGCTCTGTCCTCAGGGTAGGAAGGCCGATTTCCAAGGGAATGACCGCCTCCATCCCGTAGGCCAGAGAGAAAGGTGTTGCCGAGGTGGACCTCCTTGGAGTTGTTCTGTATGCCCACAGCACGCTCGGAAGCTCCTCTGTCCATCTGCCCTTTGCCTTGTCCAGTCGCTTCTTCAGGCCGTCCAGGATCACTTTGTTGGAGATTTCTGCCTGGCCATTACTCTGTGGATATGCCGGGGTGGAGTAATGGTTTCTGATGCCGTGCTCTTGGCAGAAGTCTCTGAAGGATTTGGAATCGAATTGAGTCCCGTTATCCGAAATCAGGGTCCGGGGGATGCCGAACCTCGTAAGGATGTTTTTCCAAACGAAGTTCCTGGAGTCCCTGTCCGTGATGGAAGACAACGGTTCAGCCTCTATCCATTTTGTGAATTAGTCCGTAGCCACTATCAGCCATCTCTTGTTCCCTGGAGCTCGGTGAAGAGGCCCCACAATGTCCAGGCCCCATTGAGCGAAGGGCCATGGGCTAGAGAGGGGACTCAGATCCTGTGCTGGCTGATGGAGGGAGTGGGAGAACTTCTGGCATTTCTCGCATTTCCTGGCGTAGACCTGGGCGTCCTTTTGCATGTAGGGCCACCAGTAACCCTGGCTGATTGCTCTGTAGGCCAATGACCGACCTCCTATATGGCTGCCGCAGATTCCTTCATGGATCTCGTACAGGAAGTCGTCCACCTTGGTCGGGTGGACGCATTGGAGGTATGGACCTGTGAAGGACTTCCTGTAGAGTTTGCCTTCTGGAGAGAGCCAGAACCGAGCTGCCTTGAGCCTGATCTTGTGGGCTTCAGTCTTGTCCTCGGGGAGCTGGTCGTCCTTCAAGTAGGCGACGATTGGGTCCATCCAGCTGGGGCCGAGGTCAGCACAGAGGATAAGCCGAGATGAATGGAGTTCTAGACTTGACCTTGATACTGACCCGACCTCGATGGTCCTCTTCTTTCCTGCTTCGACAGCAGAGGCCAGGTTTGCAAGCGCATCTGCGTGCGTGTTGGTATCTCGGGATATTTGCCTGACCTCGGCTTTCTGGAATTGGGAGAGTAGTTTTTTCGCCAGGGCTAAGTAGGCCGCCATCCTGTCGTCCCTGGCCTGGTAGTCCCCAGCGAGCTGGCTAGTTACCAGTTGAGAGTCGCTGAAGATCTCCAGATGCTGGGCTCCGAGGATTCGGGCGCTGTTCAACCCTGCAATCATTGCTTCGTACTCTGCCTCATTATTCGTCGCTTTGAAGTCCAAGGTGAAGGCTTGCTCTATGACCAGTCCCTCTGGCGATTGGAGAACTATGCCGAGGCCAGCTCTCTTGGAGGTGGACGACCCGTCGACAAAGATCTTCCATGCCGAGGTGGGAGACTGCTGGACTTCTGTTTCTACTGGCTCTTGCCCTGTGCCCCCCAGTGCCGTGCCGAGTTGGGTCGGAGCCGGGTTGGGGGAAGCGAATTCGACAATGAAGTCCGCCAGGATCTGGGCTTTGATCGCAGTTCGGGGACGGTACTGTATGTCATACTGCCCCAGTTCAACTGCCCACTTTGATATGCGCCCTGAAAAGTCAGCTTTCTTGAACAATGAACGGAGTGGGTGCTCCGTGATCACCACAATGGTGTGGGATTGAAAATAATGGGAGAGCTTGCGGGAGGCGGTGACGACAGCCAACGCAAGCTTCTCCAATAGGAGGTACCTGGTCTCGGCATCGAGCAGGGTCTTGCTCGTGTAATAGATTGGCTTTTGAACTCCCTCGTCCTCCCTAATGAGGACGGAGCTCACTGCGTGATCCGAGACCGCAAGGTACAAATATAGAATCTCCCCCAAAGTTGGGGTGGAGAGTAAAGGTGGTGACATTAAATAAGTTTTGAGTGCGGCCAACGCCTGGTCGCACTCAGGGGTCCACTGGAACTTCAGATTTTTTCTAAGAAGCTGAAAGAAAGGCCTGCACTTATCTGATGACCGGCTGATGAAGCGATTGAGTGCGGCGGCCATTCCTGTGAGCCTCTGAACTTCTTTCGTGGTAGAGGGACTCTGGATGCCCTGGATGGCAGTGATCTGTTCCGGATTGGCCTCTATCCCCCTCCGCGTCACCAAGCTGCCGAGGAACTTGCCAGAGGCTACGCCGAAGGCGCACTTGGAAGCGTTCAGCTTGAGCTTGTAGGCGCGAAGGATGCCGAAGACTTGGCCGAGAACCGCCAGATGGTCGCTGGAGCGCACAGATTTGACGACCATGTCGTCGATATACACCTCTACCGATCGGCCGAGCTGGGCCTGGAACATGTTCGTGACGAGGCGCTGATAGGTCGCCCCCGCGTTCTTCAGCCCGAAGGGCATCACCTTATAGCAGTAAGTGCCGCGGGGGGTGATGAACGATGTTTTTTCCTCGTCGGGCTCGTAGAGCGGGATCTGATGATAGCCTCGGTAGGCGTCAAGGAAGCTCATTCGGTCGTGACCAGCGGTGGCGTCGATCAGTTGGTCAATCTTTGGGAGGGGGAAACTGTCCTTAGGGCAAGCCCTGTTCAGGTCGGTGAAGTCCACGCACACCCTCCACTTCCCAGTTTTCTTCTTGACCACCACCGTGTTGGCCAGCCATACCGGGTACTGGACTTCCCGGATGGCTCCTGCTTTTAGCAGGTTGTCGATCTCTTCGACGACCGCATCTATCTGCTGCAGCCCGGTCCTTCGGACCCTCTGCACTACTGGTTTGTGGCCGGGGTCGACATTGAGCTTGTGGCACATAACCTTAGGGTCGACCCCAGGCATTTCGCTTGGGCTCCAAGCGAAGACGTCCACATTCTGCATCAAGAACCGGGAGAGTTCGGCCCTTTCTTCATCCGACAGCTGGGTGCCAATCAGGAAGAACTTGTCTGGGTCTGCCGGGTCTAGTCTGGCCTCGGCCAGGTCCTCGATGCTCTTCTTCTCAGGGTCTCGGCCGATCTCATTGAGGCCTTTCTCGAACTCGGCCAGGTTGACGCGCTCTGGCTCCTTCACTGCTGGGACTGCGGCCAGCATGCACTGCCTGGCCTGCTGCTGGTCTCCCTCCACTGTGACTACCTCCATTTTGCCCTCCTTGTTCTCATGGACGAACTTCAGCTTTTGGTGGAGGGAAGATGGAACTGCCTCTAGCTTGTGGAGCCACGTTCTGCCCAGAATGACATTGTAGGGAGAAGGGGCGTCCACAACCAGGAAGTCGGCCAGCACGGATGCTCTGCCAACTTGGGTTTCCAAGGTGATCCTACCCTTGGGATAGACTGGCGTGGCGGATAACCCTAGCAAGGGTGCCCGAACCTCCGTGAGGTCTGCCTCGGAGAGTTTCATCCTTTTGAAGCAGTCGTAGTAGAGGACCTCGGAGGAGCTGCCGGAGTCGACGAGGATCCTCTTCACGGTGATGAAGCAGGGGGTCCTGGATTCCCTCTAGGTCTCGATCCGAGAACGAGAAGGCGGGTCGGTCGCGGCGGGCTTTCTTGGATGCCGGAGCGAGTTCGGCTTTCATTACTTCTTTCCCGTGCGAAGCCCGCCTGGCTTCGGCACGGGCCTGAGAGCTTCCCCGGGACGAGGAAGCGGGAGCTGAGGACGCCAGATGGATCACGTTGATGATCTTCTCTGAGTCCTCGCTGTCTGGAGCCTGGGCCGTGCTCTGGTGAACCCGGCCCTCGCTGCCGCCGGCATCACCTGCCTTGACGAACTCTGGGATGTGGCCCTCTTCGGCCAGCTTCTCCAGATACCCCTGCAAAGTCCTGCATTCTTCGGTCCTGTGCCCGTTGCCCTTATGGAAGGAGCAGTAGAGCTTGCTTCGGGGGCCTTCGGTGGGTTCATTCTTCATGGGCGGAGGGTACTTGAAGAACGGCTTGGATTTGATCTTGGTCAGGATGCGGTAGATCGGCTCCTTGAAGACGACGTTGACGCTCTGACTGGCGCCGGGGGGAGGTCTGGGCTTGTAAGTGCCCCCAGACCTGGACGACGAAGGCTTCGCCGAACTGGAGACCCAGGCCCGCTTGGGCTCCTGCTTCTGGGAGGGCCTCCCGCCTCTCTGCCGAGGTTGGTCATTCTTCTGTTCGGGCTCCGGATGCCCGTCCTGATCCTTAGCTCGGATCTCGTCTTCCTCCCGGGCGATGAAGCGCTTCACCCGGGACATCAATTCTGACATGGACTCTGGGGTGTCCCCGGCCAAGTCCTTTCGCAAGTCGATGCCGGGGATCAGGGCATGTTGGAAGGCGTAGATGGCTATCCCCTCCCTCGCGCCCTCGATCTGGCTGTAGACCGCCCAGAATTGGTGGGTGAACTTGGCGAGAGTTTCGCCCTGCTTCATTCTCAGGGCGATGAGGTCCCCTTCCTTCTTGGGGACGACGGTGTAGGCTTGGAACTTCTTCAGGAAGGAGAGCTGGAGCTCCTTCCAACTGGAAACCGACTGCTCCGGGAGAGAGCAGAACCACTTCAGGGGGAGGTCGCCCAAACTGGAAGAGAAGATTTTGCAGTTTAGGTGACCCTCGTTTCCCCAGATGGACATCTTCTGGGAGAAGTGTCGGAGGTGTGCGGATGGGTCGGACAGTCCGTCATAGGGGACGAACCGCGGGACGGAGAACTTCCTGGGCAAGGGGGTGCGCTCGATCTCTTTGGTGAAGGGCGAGCCCCCCAGATCAATGTGACCGCAGATCTGCTTCTGGTTCCGCATGTCCAAGTTGTGCTGGAGAGCCAATTTGACACGTTTGTCAAACCGCTCTTGCTCGTCGTCCTTCTCTGGAGTCTGAGCTCGGGGCTTTCGCTTGGGATGGCTCGGGTACGACGGCTATGAGTTCGGCCATCGCGGCTATGGTGACTTCGGCTGTTGCTCGAGCCTTCGTCACGGATCTGGCTCCGTTTCTGGTCCAGATGATTTCTGAGGTCCTCGCGGGGAGGCTGGGCTGCCCTGCTGGGGGCGTCCTTCTTTTTCCCTTGAGGCTCAGAGACCTACCTCAAGGAGGCAGTTTGCACTGCCCTCAACTGCTGCTGGAGCTCGCGAATCAGCTGCCCTTGCTTCTGGAGTTGCTTCTGGAGGAGAGCAGCTTCGGGAACCTCTCCAGTGGCAGGGGGTTGGACGTGGCGCGTCTCTCCTACGGCCACGGCTTTGTCCTTCCGGGGACGCTCATGCTGACGCTCATTGCGTCTGGGTGGCGCGACTTCTTCTGACGAGGTCGAGGCCTCGAGTCCCTCTTGGAGTGGGAACTCGATAAAGAGCTGAGAGCCTAAGCGGCCCTCGCCTACAGTCGTGCCATGCACCGTACGGGAGCGTCCTTGGGGAGGGACGTCCGTTGGCGGTGGTGGCAGCTCGAGCGCTGCTCTTGAGGATTCTACGCCCTTCTTAGCTTTCAGAGGCATGGCTTCTGAAAGGTTGAGGTTAAGAAGGTTGGGAAGGTTTTGAGAGGTTGGGATATTACTTTCCCACAGACGGCGCCAATTGTAGGTGCAGAAAATAATGACCCACAATAAGGTGGTGCCTTAAAGGACTTATCCGAGAAGATGGTGATGACTGTATGTGACTGTATGCCGTCCGGAAGCCTGAAAGGGAATAGCAAACGGTCAGAGGACCCTGGCCTGGGCGGCGCAAGGCTCTCCGATGCCAAAGTCAGTGTGGGAACTGGAACAATGGAAGGAGAGGGAGAAGAGAGACAGAGTAAGGGCTCAGTGAATGAGATTGTGCGTACCTTGCATGGTGCATGGGGTTCTATTTGTAGAGGTTTGGATCGTATCTTTCAGAGGATATCCTGGTGTGGGTCCCATGTTCGACTGGGAAGTCATGATCAGCCCACAAAGTAATAAATGCAGTCTAATCCGGCCCACTCTGCATTCAATGCTAGTCGGGTCAGCCCACATTGCATTAAATGCGTGTCTTGTTGGGCTAGATTGTGTTGGGCGCCTTTGGCGGTTAGGGTACCATCGGATCTGCCCTCGGGCCTTGCCCTGATATGGCCTCAGCCGCTGGATGCCGCCATGTCAGTGATCTGGTGAAGATAGCGGACGGCTGGATGTCGTGTCTGTCCCGCTAGCTCGTGACCCTATCCCTCCACGTGCCTGATGACGTGGGGGATGAGGGGCGCAAGTGAAGGTTCTCTCTCGCTTCGGCTTCTGTCCCGGCTTCTTCAGCCGAGGTGGAGCTCTCTGCGGAGATGGCATCCGGGGTGGCCCGGCCGAGGTGGACTCCTTGCCGAGATGACGCCCGAGGTGGGCCAGTTCGGCGCTAAGGTCCCGGAGCTGCCTGACTTCGGCCGGACCTCCTGTCCTGGTAGCCGGGGTGAGATTGGTGCCACGTAGATGGCACGCGGATGGCACGTGAGAATGCTTAGCCCCATCTGATGGCTGTGATTAGCTTAATCTTGTGGCTCTGGAAATCTCCCCACACAACTTGGTTGTCCTGCATTGAGATTCCTTTTCAAATAAAGTTACATGCAACTGTTACACAAGTTAGTCATACAAGACCTCCATTGCATGTATATTCTGGATTTGATCAGATGCAAACTTTTTGCTCGCAAGCGGTGCGAAGTCAATCGTGGACCATTGGATCTTGTGGATATCCAATGGTCTTAAGGCCGAAACAAGAAACTTTTCGTTGCCTCCTCCTTTCAACATCTCTTTCCCGCTCAGGTTTTCACCAAAATGAGAAGCCACCCCGTCCCCGTCTCCTCTCTCCCTTCTTTTTTTCGTCCCTGAAAGCTCTCTTTGCCTCCTATAAGTGCATAAAATGTCACTCACAAAGATAGGGGGTGTAGCCGGAGCTCTTTGGTTGAACACCGATGCTTGCCTGAAGCCTGAGAAGGGGAAGAAGAACAGTAGGTCAGAGGACCCTGGCTGTGGGCGGCGCAGGGCTCTCCGATGCCTAAGTCAGTATGAGAACTGGACTAAGGATAGAGATTTTGGGGAAGAAGATGATACCAGCGTGTGGTTCTCTCGGAAAGAAGAGATCTGGCATATGGTTTTGTGTATGGTGGGTTGGATCAGATGTTCGATCATCTGCTTTCTGCGCCTGCTGCTCCTTATATGGACAGGAAGAGGGAGAGAGAGGGCTCTGTGCTATGACATGAAGTTTTATCGCAGTCCATCTGTCCCATCGGGACATACCCTGGCTCCTAGGGAATTGTGGATGCCGCTCTGTCAGAAGGCATGGGCGGTATGGGAGGCTCTGTCAGATGATATGGGCGGTGCCCTTGTCTTGTCGCACGTGCTGTAGCGTGCACCAGCGTCCAAGGGAGGACAGCTGTCAGCCCCTGCCTTGGCTAGTTCTGGCATCCTGACCTAGCTCAGGGTGTGTTGCCGAGGTCGGGGAGCTGAGGTCAGTGAGCCGAGATCGGGGGTGACATTGACTTGGCTGGAGACCTCGCAGGGATGCCGAAGTAGGAGGACTGGGATGAGGGCCCTAGCTAGACTGGGGATGCCCTGGCCGAGGTGGACCTAATGAGAGTATAGCCGAAGTGGAATCACTTCGCCTAACTGGATGCTGGCACCGTTGCCGAGACTGAGCTCTGCCGAGATGGACTAGCTGGTGCGGGAGTCCCGGATGCTGCATCTGACAGGGATCCCGGCGAGTTCGGGATTATCCCCACACAATAGCCCCCCAGCTTCTGAGCTCTGAGAGTACTCTCTAAGGTCGGAAGCTAAGAAGGGAGGAGCTGTTTGAGCTTAATAGTCTTCAGTGTCCGGTTTGTCACCAACTGAGAGATTGAGACGCGACCAGCTAGCTCGTCGCCAGAGGTGTAATCCCGTTGGAAGTATTCTAGTGACGCTGCCGAGGAGGCTAGCATTGCTACCAAGCTGAGGACTGGCACTGCTGCCGAGCTGGAGACTGGCACTGCTGTCGAGCTGGAGGAAGAGTTTCCTGCCGAGCTACAGGCTGCGCTGTTGCCGAACTAGAGACTAGCACTGCTGCCAAACTGGTGGAGACTGAGACCGAGGTAGGAGCACCTGGCCGAGTCCAACATGAGGCCAAGCCAGCGTGAGGTCGTAGCCTGCACGTGGACGGACCAGCAAGAGGTCGGGACCATCATGAGGCCGAACCTGCGTGAAGCACATAGCTAGCACGAGGGCGAACCAGCAAGAGGTCGGGGCGCGCCGGCAATCTGGCATGAGAGCTGAGATGCTCGCAAAGCACGAACTGGAGAAGACCCACTGGCTCGTCGCCAGGGGCGCGCCGGCAATCTGGCATGAGAGCCGAGATGCTCGCAAAGCACGAACTGGAGAAGACCCACTGGCTCGTCGCCAGGGGGCGCGCCGGCAATCTTGCATGAGAGCCGAGATGCTCACAAAGCACGAACTGGAGAAGACCGACTGGCTCGTTGCCAGGGGCAATCTGGCATGAGAGCCGAGATGCTCACAAAGCATGAACTGGAGATCCGAGACGTGACCAACTGGCTCGTCACCAGCAGTGCAATCTCGTAAACCAGCACGAGGCCGAACCTACATGACTTGGAGGCCAGCATGAGGGCGACACCATCGTGAGGCCGTGCCAGCACGAGGTCGAACCTGCATGACGTGGAGGCCAGCATGAGGGCGACACCATCGTGAGGCCGTGGCCAGCACGAGGCCAAACCTGCATGACATAGAGGCCAGCATGAGGGCGACACCAGTGTGAGGTCAAGAATCTGGCGCTGCTGCCGCGATGCACGTAGCCGAGACGCAAGAGATCGAGATCTGGCACACGGCCGAGATGTAAGAGCACGGGGCTCTGGATGACTGATGGCGGTAGAGGACCGTGCGATCAAGGCTGACAGCAGAGGACCGTGCCATCGAAATGATGATAGAGCGATCGAAGTCGGCAGTAGAGGGTCGTACCGGTGTCGTCGAAGCTGACGGCGCCATCGAAGCTGACAGCAGAGGATCGTGCCGTATGATGGTAGAGGATCGTACGATCGAAGCTGACGGGCCATCGAAGCTGAGAAAGGGGCTGATCACACCGTCGAAGCAGACAGCAGAGGACCGTGCCGGGAGACGGTAGAGGGTCGTACGATCAAAGCTGACGGGTGATCGAAGCTGAGGGATGATAGGAGGCATTAGTAGCCCCCCGAGCTTGGAAAGGATGTCTGCTTGAGCTGGATGAGTTGCTTGCCGAACTGGAGGAGACACTTGACCGACCTTGAATGAGGCCGACCTTCTCCATGTTTTGCTGGATGGCTTGCCTGACTCGCTGGTCAAGCCATTCTTTGAGGTTTGCGTCTTCCTCCAGTTTTCGTCTCGATTTCTTTAAGGGATTGGAGGATGGAACTGTGGTCGCCCCTTCTTCTTGTAGCTGCTGCTGAAGTTGATGGATCAACTCGTCCTGCGCTTGGATGACAAGGTTTTGGGCCCTAATCCTCGTGAGGAGAGAGTCGACATCGCCCATCTGATCCTGAGATGCATCTGGCTAAGAATCCTCTTGCCGGGAAAGCTCCAATCGAAGGTTATCTCGTCGGGAAAGTGTTGGGACCTCCTTAGAGGATGAACCTGACTGAGCTTCCGACCTTTGGATACTCGCTGGACCAAATTTTGCCCCAGACCTCCACTGGCGGGGGACCGGCGGCAGCCGCGCCGGCAGTGCTGATGGTTTTTCTTCCTTTCTGGTTCTTCGAGGCATGGTGTTTGGGGAAAGATGGCTTTTTGCTCGTTCCCCACAGACGGCGCCAATTGTAAGCGTATAAAATGTCACTCACAAAGATAGGGGGTGTAGCCGGAGCTCTTTGGTTGAACACGGATGCCTGCCTGAAGCCTGAGAAGGGGAAGAAGAACAGTAGGTCAGAGGACCCTGGTTGTGGGCAGCGCAGGGCTCTCCGATGCCTAAGTCAGTATGAGAACTGGACTAAGGATAGAGATTTTGGGGAAGAAGATGATACCAGCGTGTGGTTTTCTCGGAAAGAAGAGATCTGGCATATGGTTTTGTGTATGGTGGGTTGGTCGGATGTTCGATCCTTTGCTCTCTGCGCCTGCTGCTCCTTATAAGGACAGGAAGAGGGAGAGAGAGAGGGCTCTGTGCTCTGACAGGAAGTCTTATCGCAGTCCATCTGTCCTATCGGGCCATACCCTGGCGCCTAGGGAACTGTGGACGCCGCTCTGTCGGAAGGCATGGGCGGTATGGGAGGCTCTGTCAGATGATATGGGCGGTGCCCTTGTCTTGTCGCACGTGCTGTAGCGTGCAC
>CM022944.1:86832759-87024595 GCA_012931725.1 Litsea cubeba
CACTTGCCTTGGGTCCAATGCAAATCAAATTGAGCTCTAGACACCTCTTAAGTCACAATCAAACGCCTATACAAAAACCCCCAAATCCAAACCCTAGAATATCAAAATCCAAGTAAAACAAAACGAGATCTTTCAATAATCGAAATGGAGCTACCCTAGGGCTAAACAAACAAGATTATAAAACTTTTGGGAAGATCACTTACAAAGAAGTTCTTCAAAAAGCAAGGTTTTGTCCAAAGGAAATCTTGGAGTGGGCGGTTTTCTTCAAAAATGGTGTCAAGATGAAGCCCTTGAGATGAGGAAGAAGATTGTAGCCTCTAATTTTCCATTAGCACTAGCTTAGTGGGGGATTGAAGATGAAGAAGCAAAGAAAAAGGGTAAGGGAAACCCTTAGGGCTGGGATTTCTCTTCTCCTCTAGGGTTTTTGCCGGAAATGGGAAAAATGAAGAAGAAGCTTTCTATATATAGTAAGTGGGAGTGGGGCCTACAACTTAAAAGACTTATCGGGTTCGAAACATGGTTTTCGGGGCTTCAAACGAATTCGACGAAGAAGACAAAGTTGATCGGCAAAATTTCTAGTTTTCAAAAAGTATATATTTTGCACATTTTGGTGACATTGAAATCAGTGTCCAGATTTTGGGTAAAGAGACCATTTTGCCCTCAATTAGTGAAAAATCGGGTTTAAGGTCCTCGAATGAAAACGATGTCATCATGGAAGTTGTAGGGATTAACAAGATAAGTCCAATGGGGTTAAAAATACGATTCTTGGAAATCATCGGTAAACCCCCAATCTCACACAATTCGTAACAAGAACCCCCAAAGGGTCCCACAAATGAAAAGGCTCTCCAAATTTCCCAAAGTTATTATAAAAGCTATTCTAATCCCCAACTAATCCAAAAATCACTAAACACACTTAAACTAAAGCACAACTTAATCAACTCTAAACGAGGTCTCTCGGGTCGGGGTCTTACATATGGCCACCAGTACCCCTGGCTGACAGCCCGATATGCTAGCGACCGTCCACCGATGTGACTTCCGCAGATTCCTTCATGTATCTTGTATAGGAAGTTTTCGACCTTGTCCGGGTGGACGCATCAAAGGTAGGGGCCGGTGAAGGACTTCCTATAGAGTTTGCCTTCTGGACTCAACCAGAAAAGAGCCGCTTTGAGCCTGATCTGCTGAGCTTCGCTCTTGTCTTCGGGGAGCTGGTCATATTTAAGGAAGGTGACAATCGCGTCCATCCAGCTCGGGCCGAGGTCGGCGCATAGAATTTGCCGAGGCGGAGGGAGCTCCGTGCTTGGCCTCTCTAGCGATCCTACCTCGATAATTCTTTTCCTCCCGGCCTCAACCGCTGAAGCTAGGCTGGCGAGGGTGTCAGCATGAGAGTTGGAGTCTCTACCGATTCGCTTAACTTCGGCTTTTTGGAATTGCGAAAGGAGCTTTTTCGCGTATGCTAAGTAGGCGGCCATCCTGTCGTCGCGATCCTAGTAGTCTCCAGTCAGCTGGCTTGTTACCAATTGTGAATCACTGAAAACCGCCAGCTGTTGAGTTCCTAGGATTTTAGCACTATTCAGCCCGGCTATTAGAGCCTCGTACTCTGCCTTGTTATTGGATGCTTTGAAATCAAGGGTGAGGGCTTGCTCGATAACTAGTTCTTCTGGAGATTGAAGGACTACGTCGGCGCCATCCCTCTTGGAGGTAGAGGATCCATCAACGAAGACCTTCCAAGCGGAAGTGAGGAATCGGTTCCAGGTCTGCTCTTCTTCCGTCCCAGCGACTTCATCCTCATGCCTCATGCCCCCCAATTCGGTGTCGAGCGGGGTCGGTGCCGAACTTGGAGAGGTGAATTCGACGATGAAATCTGCTAGAACTTGTGCTTTGACCGCCGTTCTAGGTTGATACTTGATGTCGTATTGCCTTAGTTCAATGGCCCACTTCGAGATTCGGCCGGAGAAGTCGGCCTTTTTGAAGACCGCTCCGAGTGGGTGTTCCGTAACAACCACGATGGAGAAGGCTTGGAAATAGTGGGAGAGCTTGCGAGAAGTGCTGACGAGTGCCAATGCGAGCTTCTCCGTTGGGAGGTACCTGGTCTCGGTGTCGAGCATGATCTTGCTCGTGTAGTAGATCGGCATTTGTTGTTTGTCATCCTCTCTAATGAGGACCGAACTGACCGCATGATCCGAGACCGCGAGGTAGAGGTAGAGCACCTCTCCCTGTTTCGGAGTCGAGAGCAGGGGAGGTGAGGAGAGATCGGCTTTGAGCCTCTGCAGCGCTTCGTCGCACTCCGGTGTCCAATGGAATTTTAGATTTTTCTTGAGTAGTTGAAAGAAAGGCCTACATTTATCTGATGATCTGCTGACGAAGCGATTGAGTGCGGCAGCCATGCCGGTGAGCTTCTTGACCTGCTTCGTCGTCGTTGGACTTTGTATTCCAAGTTGCCGTGATCTGATCTGGATTGGCTTCAATTCCTCTTCTAGTGACTAGGCTTCCAAGGAATTTGTCAGAGCCGATGCCGAATGCGCATTTGGAGGTGTTGAGCTTGAGCTTGAACCTCCTCAGTATGTCGAACACCTGATTCAGGTCGGCCAAGTGGTCCCGGGACTGCTTGGACTTGGCGACCATGTCGTCAATGTAGACCTCCACCGTCTTACCTTGCTGGGCCTGGAACATCTTCATGACCAACCTTTGGTAGGTGGCCCCTACGTTTTTTAGTCCAAAGGGCATGACCTTGTAACAGTAAATGCCTCTGGGTGTTATGAATGCGGTCTTCTCTTCGTCAGGTTCTTACATCGGTATTTGGTGGTAGCCTCGGTAAGCATCGAGGAAGCTCATCCTGCCGTGGCCAGCAGTGGCGTCGATCAACTGGTCGATTTTGGGGAGTGGGAAGCTGTCTTTGGGACAGGCCTTGTTTCGGTCAGTGAAATCGACGCAGACTCTCCACTTCCCAATTTTCTTTTTGACGACCACTGTATTCGCCAGCCATCTCGGATACTTGACCTCCCTGATTGCCTCCGCCTCTAGCAGCTTTCTGACCTCTTCGACTACTGCCTCTGACTGTGGTACCCCCATCCTACGTGACTTCTACATTACTGGTCTGTGTTGAGGATCCACGCTGAGCCTGTGGCACATGACTGGGGGTCAATGCCGGGCATCTCGTAGGGGGTCCAAGCAAAGACCTCCTTGTTCCTGAATAGGAGACTGACGAGTTCGGCCTTCTCCGTCTCGGCAAGCTGACTACCAATTAAGAAGTGACGCTCGGGATCGGTGGAATCGAGCCTGACCTCGGTCAAATCCTCGATGCTTTTCTTCTCGGGATCGCGGCCGACCTTATCAAGCGGTCTTCCAGCTCGGCCATATTCACCTGCTGCGGCTCCTTTTCTCTGGGCACTACGGCCATTAGACATTGCTTGGCCGCCTGCTGGTCGCCCCTGATAGTGACCACCTTTATCCCAACATTCTTGTCCTCTAAGGGCAATTTGAGTCTCTGGTGGTGGGTGGAAGGTATTGTTTCCATGCTATGCAGCCATGTTCTTCCCATTATAGCATTATAGGGAGATAGCGCATCTACCACAAGAAAGTCGGCGGTTGTGGAGGCACCTTCGACTTGGATCGTGAGGGAGATCTTCCCCTTGGGATACACTGGTTTGCCGTTGAAGCCTATCAGGGGGGTCCGCGCTTCCTCCAGGTTTTCTTCTCTAAGGCCCATCCTCCTGAAGCAATCGAAATAAAGGATCTTGGAAGAGCTTCCGGGGTCGACGAGGATCCTTTGAACTATGCAGTTCTTGAGTTTGAGGGTAACGATCAACGGATTGTTATGGGGGAGTTGGACTCCTTCCAAGTCTTCCTCAGAGAATAGATCCTGGGCTTCTCCTTCCGAGCTTTCTTGAACACTGGTTCGAGCTCGGCAGTCATCACCCTTGGGGAGGGAGCAAGGTGGATGACGCTGATGAGTTTTTCTGACTCATCGCTAGAGTGGCCTCCGTCATCCTGGCGTTGAGCTCGATTTGTGTTTACTCCTCCTCCCTTCACATACTCCTTTAAGTGCCCTTCCTTGACAAGCTTCTCAATGTGTGATTTGAGGGAGAAACAGTCTTCGGTGTTGTGCCCATTCTGCTTGTGGTAGGCACAAGACTTACTGCAGTTTCGGCTGGCGGGGTTGCCCTACCTAGGCTGCGGCCAGCTGAAGTAGGGCTGGTCTTTAATCTTGTTCAGTATTTTGTGGATAGGCTCCACGAATACTATGTGGACACTTGGCCTGGACTTCTTGCCATCATCCGAGTTGGGAAACGAGGCTGCTGCCGAGCTGGTGGAAGCTCAGTATCGATTCATTTCTTCCCTCTAAAATGTCCTTTTTTCCTTTTTGGAAAAGGATTTCTTGGGGGGTGGCGGTCATGCTGGGTGGCTTGGTTTTCAGGTTTGGATAGGCCTTAGGAGGCGGATTTAGAGACGTCGAAGCTCTCATTGGCCCTGACCTCGTCCTGCTCTTGGGCAACGTACTTGTTTACCGTGGCCATTAGTGCTTCCACCGAGGTCATGGGGCTCCCGACTAGCTCTTTGCGAAGGTCATTGCCTGGCAACAGGGCGTGCTGGAAGGACATGATCGCTACTTCGTCATTGGAGTTCTCGATCTGGCTATAGACAGTCCAGAATCTCTTACCGAACTGGGTGATACTCTCGTTCCACCTCATCTTAAGGGCCATGATGTCGCCATCTGTCTTCGGGATGATTCTGTGGACTTGGAACTTCCCCATGAAGGAGTTCCGCAACTGGTACCAACTCGAGATCGATCCTTCTGGGAGACTGCAAAACCATTTGAGGGGGAGGTCTCCCAGACTCAACGAAAAAACTCTACAGTTCAAATGGCCGACATCGCCCCACACCGACATCTTCTGAGTGAAATGTCAGAGATGCGCTGCCGGATCCGAGGTTCCGTCATAATGAATGAACCTTGGGACACTGAATCTCTTGGGCAAGAGGAAATCCTTGACTTCCCGAGAGAAAGGAGAAGAGCAGGCTCGCCGGAGTCGTACGAATCCAAAGGATTGTAATAGAGAACTACCACATTGCGCCGGATAGCCTGTCTGACGAGCTTGTCGAGCCGCGCTTCTTCATCTTCTTTGTCCTCGAAGGGGGCTCTGACCTTCTCTTCGAGTGACTATTGCTGGAGCCCTCGTCCTGAGCCCGGCGCTGCCTCTTGCGCTCGAGGTGTTGCCTAAGGCCTATCTTGGATCGATGCCTGGGGTGGATCTCAGATCGATGCCTGGGGTCGATCTCAGATCGGTGGGTCGGCCTACTTTTGGAAGGTCGTGGGCCAACCTTTGCCTCGTACTCAGGCTACTGCCGAAGTCGCAGTTGGAGCTGCCGAATCAACTTTTCTTACTCTCGGATGAGGTTGTTTTGGGCCGCGACATCCCCATCGCCAGTGAAGTGACGGGAATGATGGGACTTACTGACTGCTACAGATTTGTCCCTTTGGGGACACTCTTGTCGCTGTTCATCTCGCCGGGGAGGCATAACCTCCTCCTCCGGGGATGAATCCTCGATTCGCTCCGGGAACGGGATTTGAACAAAGAGGTGTGCGTCAGAGCGCTCCTCGATTGCAACTGCACCAGACCTCGCCTTGGATCGCCTCTGAGGAGGAGCGACCGGCGACAGGCCCGGGGGTGGCGGGATCATCGCCCTCACGGATTCTCCGCCTTTCGCCTTTGAGGATTCTCCGCCTTTCTTAGCTTTGGGAGGCATGGTGTTTGGGAAGATCAGGTTAATGCTTCCCCACAGACGGCGCCAACTGTAAGTGCCTAAATATTACGGACTTTGTAATGGGGATTATGTCGAGTCCGATGCTCCTTCGAAGATGGTGAGTAGCCTGGAAACCTGAAAGGGGAGAAGATTAGGAAGTCAAAGGACCCTGGCTGTGGGTAGCAAAAGGCTCTCCGATGCCTAAGTCAGTATGGGATCTGAGCAATATGATAGAGATAAGGGAGAAGAGAGACAGAGTAGCAGCTCTCAGGTTGTGATCGTGCGTACCTATGATGGAGATCATTCCTCTATTTATAGAGGAAGAAGCCTACATTACATGGCGGGGCTCATGATGACGTCTTAGCACTCCCAGGGGTGTTGTCACGTCAGCCCACTATACATTAAACGGCAGTCCGATCAACCCATTATGCATTAAATGCTGGTCTAATAGGGCCTCACCATATCTGACTTTTGGGCCTTGTCCCATTGGGCCTGGCCTGGAGCCATACCCTGATGGGACGTGTAAGACCCCGACCCGAGAGACCTCGTTTAGAGTTGATTAAGTTGTGTTTTAGATTTGAGTGTGTTTAGTGGTTTTGATTAAGTTTGGGATTAGAATAGCTTTTATAATAGCTTTGGGGAATTTGGAGAGCCTTTTTACTTGTGGGACCCTTTGGGGGTTCTTGTTACGAATTGTGTGAGATTGGGGGTTTACCGATGATTTCCAAAAAGATCGTGTTTTTAACCTCGTTGGACTTATCTTGCTAATCCCTACAACCTTCATGTTGACATCGTTTCCATTCGAGGACCCTAAATCCGACTTTTCGCAATTGAGGGCAAAATGGTCTTTTTAACCAAAATCTGGACACCGATTTCAATGTCACCAAAATGTGAAAAATATATATTTTTTAGAAACTAGAAATTTTGCCGATCAACTTTGTCTTCTTCGTCGAATTTGTTTGAAGCCCCGAAAACCATGTTTTGAGCCCGAGAAGTCTTTTAAGTTGTGGGCCCCATCCTCACTTACTATATATAGAAAGCTTCTTCTTCATTTTTCCCATTTCTGGCAAAAAAACCCTAGAGGAGAAGAGAAATCCCAGCCCTAAGGGTTTTCCCTTACCCTTTTTCTTGCTTCTTCATCTTCAATCCCCCACTAAGCTAGTGCTAATGGAAAATTAGAGGCTACAATCTTCTTTCTCATCTCAAGGGATTCATCTTGACAGCATTTTTGAAGAAAACCGCCCACTCCAAGACTTCCTTTGGACAACACCTTGCTTTTTGAAGAACTTCCTTGTAAGTAATCTTCCTAAAAGTTTTATAATCCTGTTTGTTTAGCCCTAGGGAAACTCCATTTCATTTATTGGAAGATTCTGTTTTGTTTTACTTGGATTTTGATAATCTAGGGTTTGGATTTGGGGATTTTGTGTATTGGTGTTTGATTGTGGGCTTAAAACGTGATTAGAGCTCAATTTGATTTGCATTGGACCCAAGGCAAGTGGATGAAACGATTCTCATGTGTTTTATCATGTTTTATGCAAAATCTTGATTTGTCTTCATTAACAGTTTTAATGGTTTATCATGTTTGATAGTTTAGTATTATTGATTTTGAATGATGATTTGATGAGATAAGGAGGTCAAGGAATAGCCCAATTATTAATGAAGTTATGTTTGGAAGAAGGGGAAAGAAAGGAAATGGATAGGAGTTGGACAAGAGAAGAATTCAACCAAATGGGTTGAGATTCGTTGCAGGACCGATCGATCGCCCATCAGGTCCGATCGATCGGACTGTAAATAACTGAGAGTGTTTTCAGGACCGATCGACGCCCATCAGGTCCGATCAGATCGGACTGTAAATAACTGAGAGAGTTTTCAGGACCGATCGATCGCCCATCAGGTCCGATCGATCGGACTGTAAATAACTGGGAACGATTCAGGACCGATCGATCGGCCAATGAAGTCCGATCGATCGGACTGAAATGAGATGAACTGTAAATTAAAGGAATTGAGGGACTATTCTCCAAATTCATTTCAAGCCCATACTCAAGTCCAATTCAACTCTATCCCTTCGCTCTTATTTGAAGACATTGAACTTGTAATGATGCATTTTAAACCCATGAAAGATTTGGGTAAATGGTAATGGGTTGTAGTGGGGAGGTATTGTTTGGAGCCCCATGGTTATTTAAGGACTTGTGAAGTATTGCGTGAAGTCCGAAGGAAAGGGAAACTTATCATGGAGATTCTATGAGATTTTATAGATTGACCAATGTGTATAAGGACCCGGAATGTCCCTAACTCTTAAAGAGTACCAAAAATTTCATCATGATCGACATACGGGACCCTATTCACACTGATTCAATTCTAGAAACCCTATTGTTAGCCTGTAAAGGTATTGGAAACTATTTGTATTTGATTTTCAACCAATCCCCTATTTTGGATTTCAACCTGTGATTTGTGAGTACTCTAGAACCGAGAACATTGTGTTACCATATTGTTAATTTGATTAGACCCGTCCCGACTTTTATACGTTTTGTACCTATGGGTTCCCGCCCCGTTATGTGTATTTATTTGCTTTGATTTTCGCATGTTACCTATGAGTCGGCACCACTAAGCTTGGATAACCTTATCGGTTTGATCCACCGGTTTGGATATCCCCCTTCAGTTATACCCGCTGCAGCATGGTTCCCGCCTCGCCTCGATATACCCGGTTCGCTACCGTGGTCCCGCAGAGTATTATATGTATTTATTATATAAACATCGTTGATTCTCCTCACCTCGTGTGACTGAGGTCAATGTCCCGATGTGCTCTTATCACTTTTGTGAGAGAGGATTTAGCTTTGTGTGGTTGCCATGTTGTTAGTCCCTGAATCATTGGTACCTTTACATGATTTTATCGCATACGTATCTCTTTTAAATGATGCATTCATCTTTTATGAAAATTCATTATTTATCTAGATTCTACTATGTTTCTAAAGGCATCATTGTTTGAATATTGTTATATCTTTTCACCCACCTGCCAGACCGTCGTGTCTGATCCATTCATTTTGGTACTCAGGTCCCGAGCTTATTGCCATTGAGGAAGAGCCGGAGGAGGCGGTCGGTGAACCGCAGCGAGTGATTGAGTGGCAAGCCGATGATGTCATGTAGACATTCGGTCTTGCCTTGAGAACGATACACTTTGGGAACTTATGATATCTTTACTTTGGGTTTCCTTTGGTTGTACGGTCTTTGTTGACCGTTATTTTGGGGCATTATTCAACTGATATTTGTAAAAACACTTAAATTTACTTTTGGGGAAATATGCTTATGATCATTGCTCATTCTGATATCTTGTCATGTTAATCATAAATCAGTCTTGTTTATGGAATTGAATGGTATTAGTATGGTTTGCTACACGCTTCCGCAATCTTGAGAATATGTTTGATATGGTTATATGTGAGATGATGTGTACAGATAATCCTCACCGCGGAACCCTGTGGGAAATCACGTACACGGACAAATGTTCTTTTAATTCCGTGTGCTGTTTAGCCAAAGAGATGCACGTGGCGCGGCATCACCCCCGTGTCCCGATCCCGGACTCGGATCCTCCCCTAATCCCGGTCCGGGGTCGCGACAGGACTGGTATCAGAGCGGGACATGTTTCAGGCAATTAAAAGAAACTAGAAATCTTAAGTACGTGGCGAGGATTCGTTAGATAGAATCGTGTGAGCAATGTGTGACCACCCTGTACTTGATTTATATGTGCTAACAATTTGTTTTGCAGCGTTATGCCACCTCGCAAAAGAACGGCAAACAGTAATCACGTTGCCAGTAACAGTGAGAATACAGGGCCTACTGCAGAGGAACCACAAGACAACAACATGCAGAACCAATTCCAACAGATGATGCAGGCTATGATTGACCAACAACGCCTGGCAAATGAGAACCAGGATAGGCTCCAAGCACAAGCATATGAGACACAGACCAGATTGCAAGAACAGATGCTTAAGAAAGACGAGGATCATGCTAGGGAGATAGCTCAAATGCAAGCACAGTTGTTGGGGATATTAGAAAGGAGACCGGAACCAATCCCAGTTGCACCACCTGGTCCGGTAAACATTAGAGGGAATGATCCTAATGTGTTGTATGAGCGGTTCAGGAAGAGAGGACCGAAAGAATTTTTGGGGACTGAGGATCCAATGGCAGTAGATGATTGGCTTGAGCACACCGAAAACATATTTGAGATCTTCATATGTACAGGTGTAAAACGAGTACAGCTTGCAACCTCGATGTTCGCGGGTTTAGCAGATATTTGGTGGAAGACCATCAAGGCAGAATACAGGACAATGGCTGATGCAGAAGCTTGGGTTAACTTCAAGAGACAGTTTGGAGAGAAATATGCACCTGCACATGTCAAGAGACAAAAGGCAGCAGAATTTCAGCAACTTGTGCAAGGGAACATGGACGGTCCTCGAATACCTTACCAAATTCGAGAGATTGTCAAGGTATGCTCCAGAGCTGATAGACACGGTTGAGAAGAAGATAACCAAGTTCCTTGAGGGACTTCACCCGATTATTGAGAGGGATGCTACCGGGGTTGTACCACCCGTTACCTTTGAAGAAGCTGTCAAGAGAGCATACAAATTTGAGAACTTCCACAACAAGATCATTAAGAACCAGGGAAAGGGTCAAGGCCAGCAGCAAAACTATCAGCAAAGAAACAATCAGAACAAAAGGCCAAGGCAGGAGCAGAATGCACAGAATCCAGTGGTTTGTATCCACTGTGGGAAAAACCATGAGAGTGCCAATTGCCGTTTTATTACGGGAGCATGCTTTAGATGTGGCTCCATGAACCACCAAATGAAGGATTGTCCAAGGCCAGATAGACATAATAGGCAGCAGCAAGGAGCACAGCGTCAGGCACCACCTCAGAATGCGTTAGTGGTCCAGAATCAGGCAAGGCCACTACAACAATATGCACCTCAACAACAGTTTAGGCCACAGCAACAACAGCAACAACAGGCCCGTCAGCAAGGGCAAAATCAGAACCAGAATCAACGTCCTCAGAATCAGAATAGGAACGCACAACAAGGCAGGCAACAGCAAGGACAAAACAGGCCACCACAGAGAGCACAACTCTATGCTGTCAATAGAGCTGATGCAGAGGCTGAAGGCAATGTAGTGGAAGGTACACTTCTCGTCTGTGGTTTTGATGCTAGGGTTTTGTTTGACCCTGGTTCTACTCACTCATTCCTATCTCCAAAATTTGCTAAGTTGATTGATATGCATGCTAGAGAGTTGAGTTTCATTTTGACTGTGACTACCCCTTTAGGTAAGGAAGTTGTTTGTAGAACTTTTTACCCTAGTTGTCCAGTCATGATAGGAGAAGTAGTATTACCGGCAGATCTCATTTTATTGGAGATGCAGGATTTTGATGTCATCCTAGGGATGGATTGGTTAGCAGGATACCATGCTACTATGGATTGTTTCCATAAGACCTTAACTTTTAAGTTAGAGGAGACCCAAGCAGGGGTGTTGTTTCAGGGAGAGAGGAGTAATTCTGGTGCAGGGTTTATTTCAGCGTTGAAGGCTGATAGACTTCTAAAAAGTGGTTGTGAGGGTTATTTGGCATTTATCACGGAGGATAAACGGTCCCAAGGGGTGGAGGAGATCCCAATTGTTTGTGAATTTCCGGATGTTTTCCCGGAGGAGATACCAGGATTGCCACCCATTAGAGAGATAGACTTCACTATTGAGTTGGTACCGGGGACCGCTCCGATATCTATCGCACCCTACAGAATGGCCCCGGCAGAATTGGGAGAGTTGAAGATGCAATTGCAAGAACTCTTAGACAAAGGTTTTGTGAGACCTAGTGTGTCACCGTGGGGAGCACCAGTTTTATTTGTGAAGAAGAAGGATGGTTCCATGAGAATGTGTATTGACTATAGAAGATTGAACCAAGTGACCATCAAAAACAAATATCCATTGCCAAGGATAGATGAATTGTTTGATCAGTTGCAAGGAGCTGCTTACTTTTCGAAGATTGATTTGAGGTCAGGCTACCATCAGTTGAGAGTTAGAGATTCAGATGTACCAAAAACAGCATTTCGGACAAGATATGGACACTATGAGTTTCTAGTAATGCCGTTTGGTTTGACTAATGCACCGGCAGTTTTCATGGCATTGATGAACAAAATATTTGCGGAGTATTTGGATCAGTTTACAGTGGTGTTTATTGATGATATTTTAGTGTATTCCAAGACCAAAGAAGAGCACGAAGAACATTTGAGGATAGCACTCCAGCTTTTGAGGGAGAATCAGTTGTTTGCAAAACTTAGTAAGTGTGAATTTTGGTTGGACCAAGTCACATTTTTGGGTCATATCATCTCCAAGAAGGATTATCAATGGACCCGTCCAAGATTGAGGCAGTCATGAATTGGGACAGACCGAAAAATGCATCGGAGATCAGGAGTTTTCTTGGATTGGCAGGATATTATCGGAGGTTTGTGCAAGGATTTTCGTCGATTGCGTCACCTTTGACGAAGTTGACAAGGAGGAATACACCATATGTTTGGACGGACCAGTGTGAGGCTAGTTTCCAAGAGCTGAAGAAGAGATTGACTACAGCTCCAGTCCTCACTTTGCCATCTGGGAGCGGCGGTTTCACCATTTTTACCGATGCCTCCAATGTTGGACTTGGATGCGTGTTAATGCAAGATGGGAAGGTAGTTGCATATGGATCCCGGCAGTTGAAGGATCATGAGAAGAACTATGCAACACATGATCTCGAGTTGGCCGCAGTTGTTTTAGCTTTGAAGATGTGGAGACACTACCTCTATGGAGAGAAGTTTGAGGTTCACTCCGATCACCGTAGTCTACAGTACTTGTTTTCTCAGAAGGAGTTGAACATGAGGCAGAGGAGATGGATGGAATATATTAAAGGATTACTGATTTTCCAATCAAGTATCACCCGGGGAAAGCGAATGTAGTTGCAGATGCCTTGAGCAGAAAGTCAGTGAGCATGGCGAGTCTTCGGGGAACTTATGTTGTACAACAGTTAGAGGAGATGAGAGTAGATTTTCAGCCACTAAGAGAGGGTGTCATGTTGGCAAATATGTCAGTGTCAGAACCTTCGTTCATTCAGAAGATCAAAGCGAATCGGTTACAAGACCCAGAGTTGGCTAAGATTTCAGAACATATAGCAGATCGCCCAGATTTTTGTGTTGTAGATGGAGTTTTGTACTACCGAGACCGCCTGTGTGTGCCTAACTTGGAGGACTTGAGAAATGATATCATGATCTGAGGCTCACAATACCAAGTATTCCATACACCCAGGCAGTACGAAAATGTACCAGAATTTGAAGGGCAGATTTTGGTGGAATAACATGAAGAGAGAGATAGCAGCTTTCGTCTCTCGATGTATGACATGTCAGTTGATCAAAGCAGGAACATCAGAAACCTCCAGGGTTACTACGGCCATTAGAGATTCCGGAAGTGGAAATGGGAGCACATTACTATGGATTTCATCTCGGGGTTACCGAAGACTAGCAAGGGCAATGATGCTATTTGGGTCATAGTGGACCGTCTCACCAAGTCGGCTCATTTCCTACCGATGAAGACTGGAAAGAAAGATGCACATGTTACCTTTGGCACAGTTGTTTGTCACAGAGATTGTCAGTCATCATGGACAGCCAGTTTCCATCACATCTGATAGAGATAGCAGATTTGTCTCGAGATTTTGGAAGACACTTGCATGAAGTCTATCGGTACGAAATTACAGTTCAGCACAGCCTATCACCCACAGACTGATGGTAAGTCGGAGAGGACAATTCAGACACTTGAGGATATGCTCCGAGCTTGTGTATTAGATTTCAAGGACTCAGTGGGATGAAGCCTTACCGTTGTGTGAGTTCGCTTACAACAATAGTTTCCACTCGAGTATTGGTATGGCTCCTTTTGAGGCTTTGTATGGCAGAAGGTGTAGGACACCTGTTTGTTGGGAAGAAGTTGGTACTCGCAGTTTCCATGGCCCGACTATTGTTAGTGAGACAAGTGACAAGGTCAAGTTGATCCAAGAACGTCTGAAAGTGGCTCAGAGTAGACAGAAGAGTTATGCAGACTCTCACGGAAGGGATTTACAATTCAAAGAAGGAGATAAGGTTTTCTTGAAACTGTCACCCACTCGTGGAACTTTGAGGTTTGGACAGAAGGGCAAATTGTCTAGGAGGTACATTGGACTGTATGACATTGTGAGTAGGATTGGTGATGTGGCTTACAGGTTAGCCTTACCACCTGAGCTCTCCGGCGTACACATTGTTTTCCTTGTATCTATGTTGAAGAAGTACGTTCCCGACAGACTACACATACTCCGTTATGAGCCGTTGGAAATCTGAGAAGATGCTACATATGTTGAGAAGCCTAAGCAGATCATTGACACCAAGGAACAAGAATTGAGAACTCGGACTATTCAGTGGGTCAAAGTGCTTTGGGAAAATCATGGACCAGAAGAAGCAACATGGGAATTACGGGATCAAGTTCAGAAGAAGTACCCATATCTCCTACCGGAGGTGAGTTTTAATTTCCATTTGGAGGACCAAATGTCCTAAGGGTTGGAGGATGTAAGACCCCGACCCGAGAAACCTCGTTTAGAGTTGATTAAGTTGTGTTTTAGTTTTAAGTGTGTTTAGTGGTTTTGATTAGTTTGGGATTAGAATAGCTTTTATAATAGCTTTGGGGAATTTGGAGAGCCTTTTTACTTGTGGGACCCTTTGGGGGTTCTTGTTACGAATTGTGTGAGATTGGGGGTTTACCGATGATTTCCAAAAAGATCGTGTTTTTAACCTCGTTGGACTTATCTTGCTAATCCCTACAACTTTCATGTTGACATCGTTTCCATTCGAGGACCCTAAATCCGACTTTTCGCAATTGAGGGCAAAATGGTCTTTTTAACCAAAATTTGGACACCGATTTCAATGTCACCAAAATATGCAAAATATATACTTTTTAGAAACTAGAAATTTTGCCGATCAACTTTGTCTTCTTCGTCGAATTCGTTTGAAGCCCCGAAAACCATGTTTTGAGCCCGAGAAATCTTTTAAGTTGTGGGCCCCATCCTCACTTACTATATATAGAAAGCTTCTTCTTCATTTTTCCCATTTCTGGCAAAAAACCCTAGAGGAGAAGAGAAATCCCAGCCCTAAGGGTTTTCCCTTACCCTTTTTCTTGCTTCTTCATCTTCAATCCCCCACTAAGCTAGTGCTAATGGAAAATTAGAGGCTACAATCTTCTTTCTCATCTCAAGGGATTCATCTTGACAGCAGTTTTTGAAGAAAACCGCCCACTCCAAGACTTCCTTTGGACAACACCTTGCTTTTTGAAGAACTTCCTTGTAAGTAATCTTCCTAAAAGTTTTATAATCCTGTTTGTTTAGCCCTAGGGAAACTCCATTTCATTTATTGGAAGATTCTGTTTTGTTTTACTTGGATTTTGATAATCTAGGGTTTGGATTTGGGGGTTTTTGTGTATTGGTGTTTGATTGTGGGCTTAAAACGTAATTAGAGCTCAATTTGATTTGCATTGGACCCAAGGCAAGTGGATGAAACTGATTCTCCTGTGTTTTATCATGTTTTATGCAAAATCTTGATTTGTCTTCATTAATAGTTTTAATGGTTTATCATGTTTGATAGTTTAGTATTATTGATTTTGAATGATGATTTGATGAGATAAGGAGGTCAAGGAATAGCCCAATTATTCATGAAGTTATGTTTGGAAGAAGGGGAAAGAAAGGAAATGGATAGGAGTTGGACAAGAGAAGAATTCAACCAAATGGGTTGAGATTCGTTGCAGGACCGATCGATCGCCCATCAGGTCCGATCGATCGGACTGTAAATAACTGAGAGTGTTTTCAGGACCGATGGATCGTCCATCAGGTCCGATCGATCGGACTGTAAATAACTGGGAACGATTCAGGACCGATCGATCGGCCAATGAGTCCGATCGATCGGACTGAAATGAGATGAACTGTAAAATAAAAGAATTGAGGGACTATTCTCCAAATTCATTTCAAGCCCATACTCAAGTCCAATTCAACTCTATCCCTTCTCTTCTTATTTGAAGACATTGAACCTGTAATGATGCATTTAAACCCATGAAAGATTTGGGTAAATTGTAATGGGTTGTAGAGGGGAGGTATTGTTTGGAGCCCCATTGTTCTTTAAGGACTTGTGAAGTATTGCGTGAAGTCCGAAGGAAAGGGGAAACTTATCATGGAGATTCTATGAGATTTTATAGATTGACCAATGTGTATAAGGACCCGGAATGTCCCTAACTCTTAAAGAGTACCAAAAATTTCATCATGATCGACATACGGGACCCTATTCACACTGATTCAATTCTAGAAACCATATTATTAGCCTGTAAAGGTATTGGAAACTATTTGTATTTGATTTTCAACCAATCCCCTATTTTGGGATTTCAACCTGTGATTTGTGAGTACTCTTGAACCGAGAACATTGTGTTACCATATTGTTAATTTGTTTAAACCCGTCCCGACTTTTATACGTTTTGTACCTATGGGTTCCCGCCCCGTTATGTGTATTTATTTGCTTTGATTTTCGCATGTTACCTATGAGTCGGCACCACTAAGCTTGGATAACCTTATCGGTTTGATCCACCGGTTTGGATATCCCCCTTCAGTTATACCCGCTGCAGCATGGTTCCCGCCTCGCCTCGATATACCCGGTTCGCTACCGTGGTCCCGCAGAGTATTATATGTATTTATTATATAAACATCGTTGATTCTCCTCACCTCGTGTGACTGAGGTTAATGTCCCGATGTGCTCTTATCACTTTTGTGAGAGAGGATTTAGCTTTGTGTGGTTGCCATCTTTTTAGTCCCTGAATCATTGGTACCTTTACATGATTTTATCGCATACGTATCTCTTTTAAATGATGCATTCTTCTTTTATGAAAATTCATTATTTATCTAGATTCTACTATGTTTCTAAAGGCATCATTGTTTTGAATTATTGTTATATCTTTTCACCCACCTGCCAGACCGTCTTGTCTGACCCATTCATTTTGGTACTCAGGTCCCGAGCTTATTGCCATTGAGGAAGAGCCGGAGGAGGCGGTCGGTGAACCGCAGCGAGTGATTGAGTGGCAAGCCGATGATGTCATGTAGACATTCGGTCTTGCCTTGAGAATGATACATTTTGGGAACTTATGATATCTTTATTTTGGGTTTCCTTTGGTTGTACGGTCTTTGTTGACCGTTATTTTGGGGCATTATTCAACTGATATTTTGTAAAAACACTTAAATTTACTTTTGGGGAAATATGCTTATGATCATTGCTCATTCTGATATCTTGTTATGTTAATCATAAATCATTCTTGTTTATGGAATTGAATAGTATTAATATGGTTTGCTACACGCTTCCGCAATCTTGAGGATATGTTTGATATGGTTATATGCGAGAGGATGTGTAAAGATAATCCTCACCGCGGAACCCTGTGGGAAATCACGTGTACGGACAAATGTTCTTTTAATTCCGTGTGCGGTTTAGCCAAAGAGATGCACGTGGCGCGGCATCACCCCTGTGTCCCGATCCCGGATTTGGATCCTCCCCTAATCTCGGTTCGGGGTCGCGACAGGACTGGTATCAGAGCGGGACATGTTTCAGGCTATTAAAAGAAACTAGAAATCTTAAGTACGTGGCGAGGATTCGTTAGATAGAATCGTGTGAGCAATGTGTGACCACCATGTACTTGATTTATATGTGCTAACAATTTGTTTTGCAGCATTATGCCACCTCGCAAAAGAGCAGCAAACAGTAATCACGTTGCCAGTAACAGTGAGAATACAGGGCCTACTGCAGAGGAACCACAAGACAACAACATGCAGAACCAATTCCAACAGATGATGCAGGCTATGATTGACCAACAACGCCAGGCAAATGAGAACCAAGCTAGGCTCCAAGCACAAGCATATGAGACACAGACCAGATTGCAAGAACAGATGCTTAAGAAAGACGAGGATCATGCTAGGGAGATAGCTCAAATGCAAGCACAGTTGTTGGGGATATTAGAAAGGAGACCGGAACCAATCCCAGTTGCACCACCTGGTCCGGTAAACATTAGAGGGAATGATCCTAATGTGTTGTATGAGCGGTTCAGGAAGAGAGGACCGAAAGAATTTTTGGGGACTGAGGATCCAATGGCAGCAGATGATTGGCTTGAGCACACCGAAAACATATTTGAGATCTTCATATGTACGAGTGTAGAACGAGTACAGCTTGCAGCCTCGATGTTCGCGGGTTTAGCAGATATTTGGTGGAAGACCATCAAGGCAGAATACAGGACAATGGCTGATGCAGAAGCTTGGGTTAACTTCAAGAGACAGTTTGGAGAGAAATATGCACCTGCACATGTCAAGAGACAAAAGGCAGCAGAATTTCAGCAACTTGTGCAAGGGAACATGGCGGTCCTCGAATACCTTACCAAATTCGAGAGATTGTCAAGGTATGCTCCAGAGCTGATAGACACGGTTGAGAAGAAGATAACCAAGTTCCTTGAGGGACTTCACCCGATTATTGAGAGGGATGCTACCGGGGTTGTACCACCCGTTACCTTTGAAGAAGCTGTAAAGAGAGCATACAAATTTGAGAACTTCCACAACAAGATCATCAAGAACCAGGGAAAGGGTCAAGGCCAGCAGCAGAACTATCAGCAAAGAAACAATCAGAACAAAAGGCCAAGGCAGGAGCAGAATGCGCAGAATCCAGTGGTTTGTATCCACTGTGGGAAAAACCATGAGAGTGCTAATTGCCGTTTTATTATGGGAGCATGCTTTAGATGTGGCTCCATGAACCACCAAATGAAGGATTGTCCAAGGCCAGATAGACATAATAGGCAGCAGCAAGGAGCACAGCGTCAGGCACCACCTCAGAATGCGTTAGTGGTCCAGAATCAGGCAAGGCCACTACAACAACAGGCACCTCAGCAACAGTTTAGGCCACAGCAACAACATCAACAACAGGCCCGTCAGCAAGGGCAAAATCAGAACCAGAATCAACGTCCTCAGAATCAGAATAGAAACGCACAACAGGGCAGACAATAGCAAGGACAGAACAGGCCACAACAGAGGGCACAACTCTATGCTGTCAATAGAGCTGATGCAGAGGCTGAAGGCAATGTAGTGGAAGGTACACTTCTCGTCTGTGGTTTTGATGCTAGGGTTTTGTTTGACCCTGGCTTCTACTCACTCATTCCTATCTCCAAAATTTGCTAAGTTGATTGATATGCATGCTAGAGAGTTGAGTTTCATTTTGACTGTGACTACCCCTTTAGGTAAGGAAGTTGTTTGTAGAACTTTTTACCCTAGTTGTCCAGTCATGATAGGAGAAGTAGTATTACCGGCAGATCTCATTTTATTGGAGATGCAGGATTTTGATGTCATCCTAGGGATGGATTGGTTAGCAGGATACCATGCTACTATGGATTGTTTCCATAAGACCTTAACTTTTAAGTTAGAGGAGACCCAAGCAGGGGTGTTGTTTCAGGGAGAGAGGAGTAATTCTGGTGCAGGGTTTATTTCAGCGTTGAAGGCTGATAGACTTCTAAAAAGTGGTTGTGAGGGTTATTTGGCGTTTATCACGGAGGATAAACGGTCCCAAGGGGTGGAGGAGATCCCAATTGTTTGTGAATTTCCGGATGTTTTCCCAGAGGAGATACCAGGATTGCCACCCATTAGAGAGATAGACTTCACTATTGAGTTGTTACCGGGGACCGCTCCGATATCTATCGCACCCTACAGAATGGCCCCGGCAGAATTGGGAGAGTTGAAAATGCAATTGCAAGAACTTTTAGACAAAGGTTTCGTGAGACCTAGTGTGTCACCGTGGGGAGCACCAGTTTTGTTTGTGAAGAAGAAGGATGGTTCCATGAGAATGTGTATTGACTATAGAAGATTGAACCAAGTGACCATCAAAAACAAATATCCATTGCCAAGGATAGATGAACTATTTGATCAGTTGCAAGGAGCTGCTTACTTTTCTAAGATTGATTTGAGGTCAGGCTACCATCAGTTAAGAGTTAGAGATTCAGATGTACCAAAAACAGCATTTCGGACAAGATATGGACACTATGAGTTTCTAGTGATGCCGTTTGGTCTGACTAATGCACCGGCAGTTTTCATGGCATTGATGAACAAGATATTTGCAGAGTATTTGGATCAGTTTACAGTGGTGTTTATTGATGATATTTTGGTGTATTCCAAGACCAAAGAAGAACACGAAGAACATTTGAGGATAGCACTCCAGCTTTTGAGGGAGAATCAGTTGTTTGCAAAACTTAGTAAGTGTAAATTTTGGTTGGACCAAGTCACATTTTTGGGTCATATCATCTCCAAAGAAGGTTATCAGTGGACCCGTCCAAGATTGAGGCAGTCATGAATTGGGACAGACCGAAAAATGCATCGGAGATCAGGAGTTTTCTTGGATTGGCAGGATATTATCGGAGGTTTGTGCAAGGATTTTCGTCGATTGCATCACCTTTGAAGAAGTTGACAAGGAAGAATGCACCATATGTTTGGACGGACAAGTGTGAGGCTGGTTTCCAAGAGCTGAAGAAGAGATTGACTACAGCTCTATTGGAATTTGAGATGACTTGAGAAGTTTAATGAAGCATTGAAGTGTTTAGTATCTCAAGTAATCATTTTATGTTGGAATTATTGTCAACACAATGTCACAAGTGTGGTGTTGATTGTGTGGATTGATATAGCTTCAAAGAGAAAACAGAGCTAAAATAGTTCAGGAATTCAGAATTCCTGAAGCAGAGTGGTCGGTCGACCGGGCACCTCATGCGGTCGACTGGGCAAGAGAACTCTGCAGAAGAAAGTCCCAGTTAGCTCCCAGTTATTTTGTGCCACAGTGTGTCGCCGGTCGACCGGGGACCCCATGCGGTCGACCGAGCACGGGAACCAGAATTGCGCAGAAATTAGAAGTTGTGCACGAAAATTCAGGAAACTTATGTCTTTCATTTGGGACTCTTTCTAAACGAATTCTAGCCTAATTTGAACACTCTTAAGGGTTACCATAACCTATATAAAGGCTTGATTGGTTCGTTTTCAAGAGCACAGTACAGAAGAGAAGAGAGAACAAAAAGAGAGAGTTTTGGAGAGAAGAGTGATTGGAGAAGAAGGCTGTTGCTGTGTGCAGTTGTGTTGCAAGTTTCTACAGCAAGTGTGGACGAGAATGTGCTCATGAAGATGGTGATTCGTCCATAAGATAAGTGTCTCTCTGTTTATGCTTTTAATATCAATTTGTAAGGGATTGAGAGAGAGAGATTGTAGAGGGAAAAGGCTGTAGAAAAGTTCTCTACTTTTATTCTGTAGAACATCAAGTTGGTGCTTGGTGTTAGGGGTTTGGTGATCCTATCTGTTGGTGCAGATAAATTGTAAAGGGAGTAGGTGCTTCCTAAGATAGTTGGTGCTATCTGAAACTTAAGGGTTGGTGCTCTTTGTCGTTGGTGCGACTAAATAGATACAGACCTGTTCCGGATCGGTGTTCGGACAGTGTTTGAACCGTGGACGTAGCCTTTTGGTGAACCACGTTAAATCTGGTGTCCTTGTGTGATTTGATTTGCTTTTGTTGTTAAACTGGACCTGTTTTTAAGGGATCACTGATTCACCCCCCCCTCTCAGTGATCGCGATATCTAACAATTGGTATCAGAGCAAAGTTTCCCTTGATAAGCTTAACACGCTAAGGGTGATCTCTTGTCAAATCACATGGCATCCAATACAGGGAATAAGAAAGCACCTTTGTTTGATGGTTCTAATTACTCCTTCTGGAAGATCAGAATGCAGGCTTTCATCAAATCACTTGGCTATGATGTCTGGGAGACCGTTAGAGTCGGTTACAATATTGCCATCGTACCCACTGATGCTACAATGAAGAAGTTAGCAGACAACGACTCCAAGGCGCAGAATGCACTCTTTAGTGGCCTTGTGGACAGCGAGCTGGTCAAAGTAATTGCATGCAAAACAGCCAAGGAAATATGGGACAAGTTGAAAAAGCATTCATGAAGGAGATGAGAAGATCAAAGAAGCGAAATTGCAAACTCATCGCTCTCAATTTGAGTCTGTTCGCATGGAGGAAAGCGAGAATGTTGACTCGTATATGCAACGAGTGAATGAAGTCACGAATGACATTCGTGGACTAGGGGAGGAGATTAAAGAACCAGTCATCGTCAAAAAGGTTCTAAGACCTCTTCTTCCCCGGTTTGATTCAAAAGTCTCAGCCATAGAAGAAGCCAAAGATCTGAATGAATTTACCATGGATGAGTTGCATGGTTCACTCACTGCCTATGAGATGCGCATAGGTAAGACGTCTTCATCTGATAGAGAAGCGGCCTTCAAAGTTCAGAAAAAGGGAAAAGAGACTGCTGGTCATGATGCTGATACTGATGATGATGAGCTTGAGGCTCAATTAGTTAGAAAGCTGAAGAAAGGAAGCAATGGAAAGTATAAAGGGAAGCTACCCTTTAAATGCTTCAATTGTGGCGGTGTTGGTCACTTTGCTGCGAAGTGTCCGCTGAAAGAAAACAATGATGATGACTCTTATGTTGATAAGAGTAAATGGAAGAAAAATTTCAGAAAGAGGGGCAAAGCAAAAAGCTTCATTAGTCAATATAATGACAGCTCGTCTGGAACTTCAGACGATGATGAATCAGCCGAGGCAACTGAAGCTCTCTTCATGGTCACTATTGAAGAAGAAGAGGAGCAAGAGCCGGAAGAGGAAGAGGAGGCTGAGGTCAATCTTGAAGAAGAACTCATTGCCGCACTTGAGGAGCTTAGCATGGAACGAAAAACAAGTAAGAAAAATCTAAAACTTCTTCATGAATCTGAAAGTTCAGTTGTTGCTTTGAAAACTCAAGTTGAAGAATATAAAAGAATGGTGGAAGTCCTTGAAAATCAAATAAGTATAAAAAAGGAAGAGGCTATGAAACTTGAAACTGAAATCGCTAGAGCAAAGGCTGAAAACTTGGAAAGTCGCCAAAAACTCAAAGTGCTCCAAGCAATTGAAGGGACAATGAAACTCAATGAAATTCTGAAAGTTCAAAAGCCCTTCCACAATAAATTTGGTATTGGATTTGAGACCGGAGAGTCCTCTAAAGCTGTACCTTCTTTGTTTATGAAACAAAGTGCCATACCTCTCAAGGCTACAAAGCTTCAAATTCAGCCCAGTATTGAGATGGTCAATAAGAAAAGGTTTGTGGAGTTTAACAAGCCACCTAAGAAAGGAAGAATGTTCAGATTCTATGGTTATTGCTATCATTGTAATAGATATGGACATAAAAGAGCTGATTGTAGATTCTATGTTAGAAACAGTCCATTAGTGACTAGGAACCCTTTTTCAATCCTAAACAGTCACAAAATTGAGTGCTATAAGTGTTATAATTATGGACACTTGGCTAGGGATTGTAGGTTGCCTATTGCTAACCAATTTCAGGTTGAAAAGAAACCCAAGTTAGTTAAGGCATGGAGGGCAAAGAAAAGGGAAGATAATTCCAAGGAATCTCTCATTGTGCAAACGACATTCAATGCACAAAAGAAGGCAGCACCATGGGTCCTTGATAGTGGCTGTTCAAGCCATATGACAGGTGATAAGGAAAAATTCGTCAAATTACAGCACTATGAAGGCGGATCAGTGAAGTTTGGTAACAATGATGGTGCCAAAATCTGCGGAAAAGGTGTTGTTCAGCTAAAGGTAAACAAGATCAAATCAGACGAGGTCTTATATGTGTCTGGACTGAGACACAACTTGCTCAGTGTGAGCCAGATCTGTGACAAAGGCCACGAAGTTGTCTTCACTAAGAATGGGTTTGCTATCAAGAAGTGTAGCAACGGCAAAACAGTGGCTACTGGATCTAGGACTGCTGGAAATCTCTATACATTGTCAGATGGAGCTGAAAAGACTTGCTTAATGAGTCGGACAGAGGAAAGTTGGTTGTGGCACAAACGCCTTGGGCATCTAAACTTTGATAACATGTCAAAGATTTGCAACTCAAAGGCTGTCAGAGGTATGTCTACAGTTGAAAAGCCTTCCAACCCCATTTGCGATTCTTGCCAAAAGGGAAAGCAAACGAGGGTAATGTTCAAGTCAAAGGAGCATCATTCAAAGAAACCTCTTGAGCTAGTGCACACTGATCTCTGTGGACCGATGCGAACTCAAAGCACTAATGGAGATAAGTATTTTATGTTATGCATTGATGATTATACTTGTATGACATGGGTATTGTTTCTTAAGCATAAACATCAAGCACTTGATCATTTTAAAGTGTTTAAAGCACAGGTTGAAAATATGCTTGGAAAACGTATCAAGATTTTAAGGTCTGATCGAGGAGGTGAATTCACATCTGAAGAGTTCATTAACTATTGTGAGCACCATGGCATTCAAAGACAATATTCAGCCCCTAGAACTCCACAGCAAAATGGAGTCATGGAACGGAAAAATCGCACCGTGCAAGAGATGGCTCGCACAATGCTAACTGAGAGCAAGCTAGCTGACAAATACTGGAAGGAGGCAATCCATACGGCTGTATACATTCAGAATCGATGCTTGATCAGGCCACATGAAGACAAAACTCCTTATGAGCTATGGTTTGGGAGAAAAGCAACAGTCAAGCACTTCAGAGTCTTCGGTAGCAAGTGTTACATCAAACGTCTTGAACAAAATCCGGGCAAATTTGATGAAAGAGCTGATGAAGGTATATTTCTGGGTTACTCCTCTAGTAAGGCTTACAGATGTCTTAACAAAAGGACCAGAAAAATCATAGAAAGTGCCGATGTTAGAATTGATGAAAACCTTGATTCAAAGAATGTAACTCATTATGACAGTCCAATTTATGAGGACTCAAGTGAGATTGATGATGAAGTGGCTGAACCTAATGATTCTGAGAAATCAAAGGATGACTCAGAGGATGCTACACCTAGAAAGAAAAGCACTTGGGTAGAGCAACACCCTAAGGATCAAATCATTGGAGATCCTGAGGCCGGTGTTAAAACAAGACAAAGTGTAGTTAGCAATTACTCACTTGTGTCCACCATTGAACCCAAGACTGTGGCTGAAGCCAGTCTCGATGAAAGTTGGTTGAAAGCTATGCATGAGGAGTTGGAGCAAATTGAGAAGAACTCCACATGGGAACTAGTTTCTAGACCTACCGATAAGAATGTTATTGGTACTAAATGGGGTTTTCGGAATAAGCTGAATGAAGATGGTCAGGTCATACGAAACAAAGCAAGGTTGGTTTGTAAAGGCTATGCTCAAGTTGAAGGCATAGATTTTGAAGAGACCTTTGCACCGGTGGCTCGTCTGGAAGCCATTCGTATGTTTCTTGCATTGGCTGCATACAAAACCTTCAAGGTATTTCAGATGGATGTAAAGTCAGCCTTCTTGAATGGATTACTTGAAGAAGAGGTCTACATTGAGCAACCTGATGGTTTTCTCATTAGCAAGAATTCAGACCTAGTGTGCAAGTTGAAAATGGCTCTTTATGGGCTGAAACAAGCGCCAAGGGCGTGGTATGCAAGGCTGGACCTCTATCTCCGCAAGATCGGCTTTGGAATAGGACTGGTTGATAGCAATCTTTATGTCAAAATAGAGTTGAGCAAACAGCTGGTTGTCATTGTTTATGTCGATGACATAATCTTTGGTGGTAATGATGAAGAAATGTGCAGGAATTTTGCTGAAGAGATGAAGAAAGAATTTGAGATGTCAATGCTTGGAGAACTAAAGTTCTTCCTTGGTTTACAAGTTCAGCAGCTGAAACATGGTATCTTCATATCACAGATGAAATACATCAAGGAAATGCTGAAGCGTTTTAACATGGAAGACAGCAAGCCAGTGAGCACACCAATGACAACGAACACAAAGCTAAGCAATGATGATAGGGGTTCGTCCGTTGATCACACCACTTATCGTTCTATGATAGGAAGCTTGCTTTATTTGACTGCTACAAGACCGGATCTTCTGCAAGCACTATGTATGGTGGCTCGATTTCAAGCATCACCAACTGAGACGCACCTTACAGCAGTAAAAAGGATATTTCGATATCTGAAAGGTACCATGGAGCTTGGTATTTGGTATCCTAAAGGCAAATCCTTCACTCTTGTTGCATACTCTGACGCCGATTGGGCTGGATGTATAGATGATCGCAAGAGTCCAAGCGGTGGTGCATTCTATCTCGGTGAAAGGTTGGTGGCATGGCACAGTAAGAAACAAGATTCAGTATCCCTTTCTACAGCGGAAGCGGAATATATTGCAGCGGCAACTTGTTGTACGCAAGTGTTATGGATGCGGCAAATGCTCTCTGATCTAGGAGTTCCAACAACAGATCCTACGCCGATCCTCTGTGACAACACAAGTGCAATTCACATCTCTAAGAATCCTGTTCAGCATTCTAGAACGAAGCATGTTGCAATCCGCTATCACTTTCTCAAGGAAAAGGTTGCAGACGGTGAGGTAAAGTTGGAATATGTTCCAACTACTGAGCAAGTTGCTGATATCTTCACAAAACCTCTGCCAAAGGAAGTCTTCGAGTATCTCCGGAAAAAATTAGGAGTTACTCACTCTCCTAATCCTTAGGAGGTATGCTTGAAAGGGGGAGCAATGTATTCCTTGAATATCTTATTCGCTCCTTGGTTGGTCCCTTTGGACTTGTTGTCAAAGGGGGAGAATGTTATGCTAGGAGAAAGCCTTATGCTATAAAAAGTTATGCCATGATAGCTTGGGGGAGAGTGGTATCAAGATTGTGAATGTGAAGATCTTTTGAAGACAGGGAAGTGTTCCAAGTGTTGAAGTTCCAAGTGTTGCCAACAATTACAAAGGGGGAGATTGTTGGAATTTGAGATGACTTGAGAAGTTTAATGAAGCATTGAAGTGTTTAGTATCTCAAGTAATCATTTTATATTAGAATTATTGTCAACACAATGTCACAAGTGTGGTGTTGATTGTGTGGTATTGATATAGCTTCAAAGAGAAAACAGAGCTAAAACAGTTCAGGAATTCAGAATTCCTGAAGCAGAGTGGTCGGTCGACCGGGCACCTCATGCGGTCGACCGGGCAAGAGAACTCTGCAGAAGAAAGTCCCAGTTAGCTCCCAGTTATTTTGTGCCACAGTGTGTCGCCGGTCGACCGGGGACCCCATGCGGTCGACCGAGCACGGGAACCAGAATTGCGCAGAAATTAGAAGTTGTGCATGAAAATTCAGGAACCTTATGTCTTTCATTTGGGACTCTTTCTAAACGAATTCTAGCCTAATTTGAACACTCTTAAGGGTTACCATAACCTATATAAAGGCTTGATTGGTTCGTTTTCAAGAGCACAGTACAGAAGAGAAGAGAGAACAAAAAGAGAGAGTTTTGGAGAGAAGAGTGATTGGAGAAGAAGGCTGTTGCTGTGTGCAGTTGTGTTACAAGTTTCTACAGCAAGTGTGGACGAGAATGTGCTCATGAAGATGGTGATTCGTCCATAAGATAAGTGTCTCTCTGTTTATGCTTTTAATATCAATTTGTAAGGGATTGAGAGAGAGATTGTAGAGGGGAAAGGCTGTAGAAAAGTTCTCTACTTTTATTCTGTAGAACATCAAGTTGGTGCTTGGTGTTAGGGGTTTGGTGATCCTATCTGTTGGTGCAGATAAATTGTAAAGGGAGTAGGTGCTTCCTAAGATAGTTGGTGCTATCTGAAACTTAAGGGTTGGTGCTCTTTGTCGTTGGTGCGACTAAATAGATACAGACCTGTTACGGATCGGTGTTCGGACAGTCTTTGAACCGTGGACGTAGCCTTTTGGTGAACCACGTTAAATCTGGTGTCCTTGTGTGATTTGATTTGCTTTTATTGTTAAATTGGACCTATTTTTAAGGGATCACTGATTCACCCCCCCTCTCAGTGATCGCGATATCTAACAAGCTCCAGTCCTCACTTTGCCATCTGGGAGCGGCGGTTTCACCATTTTTACCCATGCCTCCAATGTTGGACTTGGATGCGTGTTAATGCAAGATGGGAAGGTAGTTGCATATGGATCCCGGCAGTTGAAGGATCATGAGAAGAACTATGCAACACATGATCTCGAGTTGGCCGCAGTTGTTTTAGCTTTGAAGATGTGGAGACACTACCTCTATGGAGAGAAGTTTGAGGTTCACTCCGATCACCGTAGTGTACAGTACTTGTTTTCTCAGAAGGAGTTGAACATGAGGCAGAGGAGATGGATGGAATATATTAAAGATTATGATTTTCCAATCAAGTATCACCCGGGGAAAGCGAATGTAGTTGCAGATGCCTTGAGCAGAAAGTCAGTGAGCATGGCGAGTCTTCGGGGAATTTATGTTGTACAACAGTTAGAGGAGATGAGAGTAGATTTTCAGCCACTAAGAGAGGGTGTCATGTTGGCAAATATGTCAGTGTCAGAACCTTCGTTCATTCAGAAGATCAAAGAGAATCAGTTACAAGACCCAGAGTTGGCTAAGATTTCAGAACATATAGCAGATCGCCCGGATTTTTGTGTTGTAGATGGAGTTTTGTACTACCGAGACCGCCTGTGTGTGCCTAACTTGGAGGACTTGAGAAATGATATCATGACCGAGGCTCACAATACCAAGTATTCCATACACCCAGGCAGTACGAAGATGTACCAGAATTTGAAGGGCAGATTCTGGTGGAATAACATGAAGAGAGAGATAGCAGCTTTCGTCTCTCGATGTATAACATGTCAGTTGATCAAAGCAGAACATCAGAAACCTCCAGGGTTACTACGGCCATTAGAGATTCCGGAATGGAAATGGGAGCACATTACCATGGATTTCATCTCGGGGTTACCGAAGACTAGTAAGGGCAATGATGCTATTTGGGTCATAGTGGGCCGTCTCACCAAGTCGGCTCATTTCCTACCGATGAAGACTGGAAAGAAGATGCACATGTTACCTTTGGCACAGTTGTTTGTCACAGAGATTGTCAGTCGTCATGGACAGCCAGTTTCCATCACATCCGATAGAGATAGCAGATTTGTCTCGAGATTTTGGAAGACACTGCATGAATCTATGGGTACGAAATTACAGTTCAGCACAGCCTATCACCCACAGACTGATGGTCAGTCAGAGAGGACAATTCAGACACTTGAGGATATGCTCCGAGCTTGTGTGTTAGATTTCAAGACTCAGTGGGATGAAGCCTTACCGTTGTGTGAGTTCGCTTACAACAATAGTTTCCACTCGAGTATTGGTATGGCGCCTTTTGAGGCTTTGTATGGCAGAAGGTGTAGGACACCTGTTTGTTGGGAAGAAGTTGGTACTCGCAGTTTCCATGGTCCGACTATTGTTAGTGAGACAAGTGACAAGGTCAAGTTGATCCAAGAACGTTTGAAAGTGGCTCAGAGTAGACAGAAGAGTTATGCAGACTCTCACAGAAGGGATTTACAGCTCAAAGAAGGAGATAAGGTTTTCTTGAAAGTGTCACCCACTCGTGGAACTTTGAGGTTTGGACAGAAGGGCAAATTGTCTAGGAGGTACATTGGACCGTATGACATTGTGAGTAGGATTGGTGATGTGGCTTACAGGTTAGCCTACCACCTGAGCTCTCCGGCGTACACAATATTTTCCATGTATCTATGTTGAAGAAGTACGTTCCCGACAGACTACACATACTCCGTTATGAACCGTTGGAAATCCGAGAAGATGCTACTTATGTTGAGAAGCCTAAGCAGATCATTGACACCAGTCGGACTATTTAGTGGGTCAAAGTGCTTTGGGAAAATCATGGACCAGAAGAAGCAACATGGGAATTACGGGATCAAGTTCAGAAGAAGTACCCATATCTCCTACCGGAGGTGAGTTTTAATTTCCGTTTGGAGGACCAAATGTCCTAAGGGGTGGAGGATGTAAGACCCCGACCCGAGAGACCTCGTCTAGAGTTGATTAAGTTGTGTTTTAGTTTTGAGTGTGTTTAGTGGTTTTGATTAAGTTTGGGATTAGAATAGCTTTTATAATAGCTTTGGGGAATTTGGAGAGCCTTTTTACTTGTGGGACCCTTTGGGGGTTCTTGTTACGAATTGTGTGAGATTGGGGGTTTACCGATGATTTCCAAAAAGATCGTGTTTTTAACCTCGTTGGACTTATCTTGCTAATCCCTACAACTTTCATGTTGACATCGTTTCCATTCGAGGACCCTAAATCCGACTTTTCGCAATTGAGGGCAAAATGGTCTTTTTAACCAAAATCTGGACACCGATTTCAATGTCACCAAAATGTGCAAAATATATATTTTTTAGAAACTAGAAATTTTGCCGATCAACTTTGTCTTCTTCGTCGAATTTGTTTGAAGCCCCGAAAACCATGTTTTGAGCCCGAGAAGTCTTTTAAGTTGTGGGCCCCATCCTCACTATATATAGAAAGCTTCTTCTTCATTTTTCCCATTTCTGGCAAAAAAACCCTAGAGGAGAAGAGAAATCCCAGCCCTAAGGGTTTTCCCTTACCCTTTTTCTTGCTTCTTCATCTTCAATCCCCCACTAAGCTAGTGCTAATGGAAAATTAGAGGCTACAATCTTCTTTCTCATCTCAAGGGCTTCATCTTGAAACCATTTTTGAAGAAAACCGCCCACTCCAAGACTTCCTTTGGACAACACCTTGCTTTTTGAAGAACTTCCTTGTAAGTAATCTTTCTAAAAGTTTTATAATCCTGTTTGTTTAGCCCTAGGGAAACTCCATTTCATTTATTGGAAGATTCCGTTTTGTTTTACTTGGATTTTGATAATCTAGGGTTTGGATTTGGGGGTTTTTGTGTATTGGTGTTTGATTGTGGGCTTCAAAACTTAATTAGAGCTCAATTTGATTTGCATTGGACCCAAGGCAAGTGGATGAAATGATTCTCCTGTGTTTTATCATGTTTTATGCAAAATCTTGATTTGTCTTCATTAATAGTTTTAATGGTTTATCATGTTTGATAGTTTAGTATTATTGATTTTGAATGATGATTTGATGAGATAAGGAGGTCAAGGAATAGCCCAATTATTCATGAAGTTATGTTTGGAAGAAGGGGAAAGAAAGGAAATGGATAAGAGTTGGACAAGAGAAGAATTCAACCAAATGGGTTGAGATTCGTTGCAGGACCGATCGATCGCCCATCAGGTCCGATCGATCGGACTGTAAATAACTGAGAGTGTTTTCAGGACCGATGGATCGCCCATCAGGTCCGATCGATCGGACTGTAAATAACTGGGAACGATTCAGGACCGATCGATCGGCCAATGAGTCCGATCGATCGGACTGAAATGAGATGAACTGTAAAATAAAAGAATTGAGGGACTATTCTCCAAATTCATTTCAAGCCCATACTCAAGTCCAATTCAACTCTATCCCTTCTCTTCTTATTTGAAGACATTGAACCTGTAATGATGCATTTAAACCCATGAAAGATTTGGGTAAATTGTAATGGGTTGTAGAGGGGAGGTATTGTTTGGAGCCCCATTGTTATTTAAGGACTTGTGAAGTATTGCGTGAAGTCCGAAGGAAAGGGGAAACTTATCATGGAGATTCTATGAGATCTTATAGATTGACCAATGTGTATAAGGACCCGGAATGTCCCTAACTCTTAAAGAGTATCAAAAATTTCATCATGATCGACATACGGGACTCTATTCACATTGATTCAATTCTAGAAACCCTATTGTTAGCCTGTAAAGGTATTGGAAACTATTTGTATTTGATTTTCAACCAATCCCCTATTTTGGGATTTCAACCTGTGTTTTGTGAGTACTCTTGAACCGAGAACATTGTGTTACCATATTGTTAATTTGTTTAGACCCGTCCCGACTTTTATACGTTTTGTACCTATGGGTTCCCGCCCCGTTATGTGTATTTATTTGCTTTGATTTTCGCATGTTACCTATGAGTCGGCACCACTAAGCTTGGATAACCTTATCGGTTTGATCCACCGGTTTGGATATCCCCCTTCAGTTATACCCGCTGCAGCATGGTTCCCGCCTCGCCTCGATATACCCGGTTCGCTACCGTGGTCCCGCAGAGTATTATATATATTTATTATATAAACATCGTTGCTTCTCCTCACCTCGTGTGACTGAGGTCAATGTCCCGATGTGCTCTTATCACTTTTGTGAGAGAGGATTTAGCTTTGTGTGGTTGCCATCTTGTTAGTCCCTAAATCATTGGTACCTTTACATGATTTTATCGCATACGTATCTCTTTTTAATGATGCATTCTTCTTTTATGAAAATTCATTATTTATCTAGATTCTACTATGTTTCTAAAGGCATCATTGTTTTGAATTATTGTTATATCTTTTCACCCACCTGCCAGACCGTCGTGTCTGACCCATTCATTTTGGTACTCAGGTCCCGAGCTTATTGCCATTGAGGAAGAGCCGGAGGAGGCGGTCGGTGAACCGCAGCGAGTGATTGAGTGGCAAGCCGATGATGTCATGTAGACATTCGGTCTTGCCTTGAGAACGATACATTTTGGGAACTTATGATATCTTTATTTTGGGTTTCCTTTGGTTGTACGGTCTTTGTTGACCGTTATTTTGGGCCATTATTCAACTGATATTTTGTAAATACACTTAAATTTACTTTTGGGGAAATATGCTTATGATCATTGCTCATTCTGATATCTTGTTATGTTAATCATAAATCAGTCTTGTTTATGGAATTGAATAGTATTGATATGGTTTGGTACACGCTTCCGCAATCTTGAGAATATGTTTGATATGGTTATATGTGAGAGGATGTGTAAAGATAATCCTCACTGCGGAACCCTGTGGGAAATCACGTGCACGGACAAATGTTCTTTTAATTCCGTGTGCGGTTTAGCCAAAGAGATGCACGTGGCGCGGCATCACCCCTGTGTCCCGATCCCGGATTCGGATCCTCCCCTAATCTCGGTTCGGGGTCGCGACAGGACGTAGCCGCTGGATGCCGCTCTGTCAAGGGAGAGGGGCGGCCAAGATGGCTTTGTCAGACTCAGCTGAATATCCGCGAAAGTACAGCCGTCAGCGTCCATCTCGGCTAACAGTCTGGCTCTGGTGCCGAGCTGAGTGGTCGAGGTGAAGACTTCGTGTAGAGGTCGGGCGTGCCCGAGACCAGAAACGGTCTCGGGCTCGGATAGCACATTGGTGACGTTCGCCGAGGTCAAGGCGTGATTAGCCGATACTAGTACCGAAGCTAATATAACCTCAGTACTTTGGGAGACATCCCCACATAAAATCCAAACCCCCAAACTAGACATGCATGTGACACATATGAAACAATGGAGCTCTAGATCATGGAGGAGGTGGAATGGGAGGAAGAACTCACCTCTAGCATGTCAAAGGAAGATGGAGAAATGGGCTTGACGGGCTGCCGGGTGTGGAATTACGTGAAAATGATGTATGTGGTGAAGAGAAGACGTGATTTTTGCGTGGCGAAGTCGTAATTTCGACTGGTGGCTTCAAGCTGTTGGATTTCGCAAGAAAATACAAAAGAAGAGAGAAAGAAGTTGAGCTGCAATAGCTTCAGGTCGTTCATGAGAGAAAGTGGTGGGAGGTGGGCTAGGTGGAGATATTTATAAAGTGGCTTGGGTTAGTTTGTGAGTTCACCACTATTCTAATAGGATTTTAGTTGTGAAAACGAAGGTCTTCGGGATGTCGGACGGACTCGGGCAAGAAGAACAACGGTAGGAAGTTATAAGAGCTTTCCAACTAGTATAAGATCAAGAATTTTGGAGATTGTTTGCAGAAATCACGATTTTCAGAATTATGGGTAAACACATCGAAAAGAGTGTCAGGTCAAACTATATTTTCAGGACCTCGAATGAGTTTGGATGGAACATGAAAGTTATGGGGAATAATGTTTTCTATAAAATGAACTCAACAATGAAATTTTTTAGAATTTATGAATGTCCCCCAGTCTTTTCCAAAATTACAAATAGGCCACAAAAGAGGGTCAAAGTAGACTCAAAGGCTCTCAAAACTTCTCAAAGCTATACAAAAACTATTCTAACATACAAAATAAATTGATTGGCCTCTAATCTAACTTAGTAACCCTAACCACGTAGTGCTAAACATAGGAGTTAAGGGTCAGGTTCTTAGACCTTGGTTGACGTCTAATAATGGAGCTCCCATTATTCACACAAAATCTGAATTTTTGAAAGTCTTTCTCTTTGACACATGGAGATCTCTGATGAAGCCCAAGATTGAAAGAATAGCACAACAAGACCCTATCAGTATGAAGAGATCTTTTCAAATTCAATTTCTTGCTCAAGATAGGAGATTAGCAAGGGATCAAAGGTAAGATGATGGAGTTCAAGTAGGAAATAAATCTACCAAAGGAGGTTCAAAAGAGCTATATAAGCAGGACTCCCCCCTATAGGACATCCCATGCCTTAGCCAAGCCAAGTATAGGACGTCCCACATTCCTCTTCTCTTCCCTCTTCTTCTCTTCCCCAAGCCAAGTATTTGATGTCCCACATTCCTACTCTCTTCCCTCTTCTTCTCTTCCTCCCTTCTGGGTAGTTCTAGTTCTAGTTCTCCACATTTTTATTTTTTAAAGGTATAGTTTTGGACCTCGTCCAAATAAAATTAATTAAGGAGAGGATTGTAAAGAAGATTATTTTAATGACAAATCAAGTGTTCCTCATTGCAATGGATGGCTAGATTTTATATGTTTTTTTTTTAAATTATGGTGAGTGTAAGGTGTTTGGTTAAATACCTGAAATAAATATTTTCTGTCAACTGGAGTTTGATGCATTCCTAATGTTTCTTATGGGTTTCTTTATATTTTTGGAATTGAGACTGAAAATGATTTCTTTTTTTTTTTTTTTTAGATTCAGAGTTAGTCTTGCTTAAAATATTTTGGGTTTCTTCATACAAACTAATTTCTTGTTGATTCACGCTGAGTTTTGTATAAAATATTGTCGGCTGTTTATATTTTAAAACCTTTCCACTATTGAGATTGAGTTCTCTTAAAATATCTTGCCCCCTCTTGTGCTTCTTTACAAATCTTTTTTCTTAGAGTTAGTAGTTATAGCCCTGAGGTTCTCTTGCAAATTGATCAAATTAAAATGTTGATAAATGATAGTAGGATATAGATGGTGTGTTAGAGCAAACTGTTCCTTCCCATTGGCGTTCAGAGTTTTATATTCCTCTTTGATACATATCATGTGGAATGATCTGAGTTTAGTTAGGAGAGTTTTACTGGAAATGTATGCCTGAACCTTATATTACTAATATAATTGAAAATGAAACTCATGCAAAAAAATATATAGTTAGTCCAATAAATTCAGATCTAGAACCTTTCATGTAATTGATATTAGCTGTAGCACCCTAAGTAAAATAGTTCTTTTGTTGTGTTCAACGAATCTAATATGTTTAGTTTCAGCCTTTCAGGGCAATCAAGTTTTAAGGATCCCAAGAAAATCTAATTACTTGGTTGTCCTGCATTGAGATTCCTTTTCAAATAAAGTTACATGCAACTGTTACACAAGTTAGTCATACAAGACCTCCATTGCATGTATATTCTGGATTTGATCAGATGCAAGCTGTTTGCTCACAAGCGGTGCGAAGTCAATCGTGGACCGTTGGATCTTGTGGATGATCCAATGGTCTTAAGGCGGAAACAAGAAACTTTTCGTTGCCTCCTCCTTTCAACATCTCTTTCCCGCTCAGGTTTTCACCAAAATGAGAAGCCACCCCGTCCCTGTCTCCTCTCTCCCTTCTTTTTTTCGTCCCTGAAAGCTCTCTTTGCCTCCTATAAGCGCATAAAATGTCACTCACAAAGATAGGGGGTGTAGCCGGAGCTCTTTGGTTGAACACCGATGCCTGCCTGAAGCCTGAAAAGGGGAAGAAGAACAGTAGGTCAGAGGACCCTGGCTGTGGGCAGCGCAGGGCTCTCCGATGCCTAAGTCAGTATGAGAACTGGACTAAGGATAGAGATTTTGGGGAAGAAGATGATACCAGCGTGTGGTTCTCTCGGAAAGAAGAGATTTGGCATATGGTTTTGTGTATGGTGGGTTGGATCGGATGTTTGATCCTCTGCTTTCTGCGCCTGCTGCTCCTTATATGGACAGGAAGAGGGAGAGAGAGGGCTCTGTGCTATGACATGAAGTTTTATCGCAGTCCATCTGTCCCATCGGGCCATACCCTGGCTCCTAGGGAATTGTGGATGCCGCTCTGTCAGAAGGCATGGGCGGTATGGGAGGCTCTGTTAGATGATATGGGCGGTGCCCTTGTCTTGTCGCACGTGCTGTAGCGTGCACGAGCGTCCAAGGGAGGACAGCTGTCAGCCCCTGCCTTGGCTAGTTCTGGCATCCTGACCTAGTTCAGGGTGTGTTGCCGAGGTCGGGGAGCTGAGGTCAGTGAGCCGAGATCAGGGGTGACCTTGACTCGGCTGGAGACCTCGCAGGGATGCCGAAGTAGGAGGACGGGATGAGGGCCCTAGCTGGACTGGGGTTGCCCTGGCCGAGGTGGAGCTAATGAGAGTATAGCCGAAGTGGAATCACTTGGCCTAACTGGATGCTGGCACCGTTGCCGAGACTGAGCTCTGCCGAGATGGACTAGCTGGTGCGGGAGTCCCGGATGCTGCATCTGACAGGGATCCCGGCGAGTTCGGGATTATCCCCACACAATAGCCCCCCAGCTTCTGAGCTCTGAGAGTACTCTCTAAGGTCGGAAGCTAAGAAGGGAGGAGCTGTTTAAGCTTAATAGTCTTCAGTGTCCGGTTTGTCACCAACTGAGAGATTGAGACGTGACGAGCTAGCTCGTCGCCAGAGGTGTAATCCCGTTGGAAGTATTCTAGTGACGATGCCGAGGAGGCTAGCATTGCTGCCAAGCTGAGGACTGGCACTGCTGCCGAGCTGGAGACTGGCACTGCTGTCGAGCTGGAGGAAGAGTTTCCTGCCAAGCTACAGGCTGCGCTGTTGCCGAACTAGAGACTATCACTGCTGCCAAACTGGTGGAGACTGAGACCGAGGTAGGAGCACCTGGCCGAGACCAACATGAGGCCAAGCCAGCGTGAGGTCGTTGCCTGCACGTGGATGGACCAGCAAGAGGTCGGGACCATCATGAGGCCGAACCTGCGTGAAGCACATAGCTAGCACGAGGGCGAACCAGCAAGAGGTCGGGGCGCGCCGGCAATCTGGCATGAGAGCTGAGATGCTCGCAAAGCACGAACTGGAGAAGACCCACTGGCTCGTCGCCAGGGGCACGCCGGCAATCTGGCATGAGAGCCGAGATGCTCACAAAGCACGAACTAGAGAAGACCCACTGGCTCGTCGCCAGGGGCGCGCCGGCAATCTAGCATGAGAGCCGAGATGCTCACAAAGCACGAACTGGAGAAGACCAACTGGCTCGTCGCCAGGGGCACGCCGGCAATCTGGCATGAGAGCCGAGATGCTCATAAAGCACGAAATGGAGAAGACCCACTGGCTCGTCGCCAGGGGCGCTCCGGCAATCTGGCATGAGAGCCGAGATGCTCACAAAGCACGAACTGGAGATCCGAGACGTGACCAACTGGCTCGTCACCAGCGGTGCAATCTCGTAAACCAGCACGAGGCCGAACCTACATGACGTGGAGGCCAGCATGAGGGCGACACCATCGTGAGGCCGTGGCCAGTACGAGGCCGAACCTGCATGACGTGGAGGCCAACATGAGGGCGACACCATCGTGAGGCCGTGGCCAGCACGAGGCCGAACCTGCATGACATAGAGGCCAGCATGAGGGAGACACCAGTGTGAGGTCAAGAATCTGGCGCTGCTGCCGCGATGCACGTAGCCGAGACGCAAGAGATTGAGATCTGGCACATGGCCGAGATGTAAGAGCACGGGGCTCTGGATGACTGATGGCGGTAGAGGACCGTGCGATCAAGACTGACAGCAGAGGACCGTGCCATCGAAATGACAGTAGAGTGATCGAAGCCAGCAGTAGAGGGTCGTACCGGTGTCGTCGAAGCTGACGGCGCCATCGAAGCTGACAGCAGAGGATCGTGCCGTATGACGGTAGAGGATCGTACGATCGAAGCCGACGGGTCATCGAAGCTGAGAATGCCGTAGGGGCTGATCACACCGTCGAAGCAGACAGTAAAGGACCATGCCGGGAGACGGTAGAGGGTCGTACGATCAAAGCTGATGGGTGATCGAAGCTGAGGGATGATAGGAGGCATTAGTAGCCCCCCGAGCTGGAAAGGATGTCTGCTGAGCTGGATGAGTTGCTTGCCGAACTGGAGGAGACACTTGACCGACCTTGAATGAGGCCGACCTTCTCCATGTTTTACTGGATGGCTTGCCTGACTCGCTGGTCAAGCCATTCTTTGAGGTTTGCGTCTTCCTCCAGTTTTGGTCTCGATTTCTTTAAGGGATTGGAGGATGGAGCTGTGGTCGCCCCTTCTTCTTGTAGCTGCTGCTGAAGTTGACCGATCAACTCGTCCTGCGCTTGGATGACAAGGTTTTGGGCCCTAATCCTCATGAGGAGAGAGTCAACGTCGCCCATCTGATCCTGAGATGCATCTGGCTGAGAATCCTCTTGCCGGGAAAGCTCCAATCGAAGGTTATCTCGTCGGGAAGGTGTTAGGACCTCCTTAGAGGATGAACCTGACTAAGCTTCCGACCTTTGGATACTCGCTGGACCAGATTTTGCCCCAGACCTCCACTGGCGGGGGACCGGCGGCAGCCGCGCCGGCAGTGCTGATGGTTTTTCTTCTTTTATGGTTCTTCGATGCATGGTGTTTGGGGGAAGATGGCTTTTTGCTCGTTCCCCACAGACGGCGCCAATTGTAAGCGCATAAAATGTCACTCACAAAGATAGGGGGTGTAGCCGGAGCTCTTTGGTTGAACACCGATGCCTGCCTGAAGCCTGAGAAGGGGAAGAAGAACAGTAGGTCAGAGAACCCTGGTTGTGGGCAGCGCAGGGCTCTCCGATGCCTAAGTTAGTATGAGAACTGGACCAAGGATAGAGATTTTGGGGAAGAAGATGATACCAACGTGTGGTTCTCTCGGAAAGAAGAGATCTGGCATATGGTTTTGTGTATGGTGGGTTGGTCGGATGTTCGATCCTTTTCTCTCTGCGCCTGCTGCTCCTTATACGGACAGGAAGAGGGAGAGAGAGGGGGCTCTGTGCTCTGACAGGAAGTCTTATCGTAGTCCATCTGTCCTATCGGGCCATACCCTGGCGCCTAGGGAACTGTGGACGCCGCTCTGTCAGAAGGCATGGGCGGTATGGGAGGCTCTGTCAGATGATATGGGCGGTGCCCTTGTCTTGTCGCACGTGCTGTAGCGTGCACGAGCGTCCAAGGGAGGACAGCTGTCAGTCCCTGCCTTAGCTAGTTCTGGCATCCTGACCTAGGTCAGGGTGTGTTGCCGAGGTCGGGGAGCTGAGGTCAGTGAGCCGAGGTCGGGGGCGACCTTGACTCGACTGGAGGCCTCGCAGGGATGCCGAAGTAGGAGGACTGGGATGAGGTCCCTAACGGGCTGGGGATGCCCTGGCCGAGGTGGAGCTAATGAGCGCATAGCCGAAGTGGAATCACTTGGCTGAACTGGATGCTGGCACCGTTGCCTAGACTGAGCTCTGCCGAGATGGACTAGCTGGTGCGGGAGTCTCGGATGCTATATCTGACAGGGATCCCGGTGAGTTCCGGTTTATCCCCACACACCTCCCATATCCATCGGCCACAGGAAAGGAAGTTCAAGCATCATCCCCGTCTTCTTGAGATTTGGTTAGTCTCATCTTTCTTTGTCTTCCTGCCCTTCTCTGCCATCTCCCCTTGCCTGTTTCTCTCAATCTCAACAAAGATGTCTCCCTCGATCTCTTTCTCCGATTTCTATCTCATATTCCACTGGCGGCCTGTTAGGTTGAAGCTCATACACCATCTCCACTGCAATGACTATCACTGAACTCAAAACGCCGATCACCCCTTGTGACCTCGACGCTGTTGCCATCCGTCGCCTTGACTCTTTCCTGTTAATCTTCCCCTGGATTCTGGCTTATGTTTTTGGGTTAAAGAAGGATGGCATTGTGATTGGAAGTTAAATCGATGGGATGGGGATTTCAGCTATAACCACGGCATCCCCAAATCATGACATGCCTAAAGCCCTAAATCACATAACCTTAAACCCTCAAATTTCAAAAAACACTGTCTACATTTAGATCGGGTATTATTCTTTTTTCTTTGTGTTTGATTGATTGTCCAACCCAGATTGTGTGATTGATCAATCAACCATGATACTAGAAGGTCATGACACGTTAAACATGCCGATGACAAATGGTTTCTGGTGTGCAGAAATCACAACACTATATGCTCAGTGTGCCAAATGTGGAATTCAATATCACATGACTATTAGGCAAAGAATCAGTCTTCCCAAGTAGAGCCTCTCTTTTTTGGAATTTTATTTTCTATTTCAATCATGGTTTTACTATATTATTCAACATTATTTGTGATTTATTTTGTATACTTATGTCAGTGGGTGTAGGTGCAGAAAATAATGACCCACAATAACTGGGGAGCCTTAGAGGACTTATCCAATGATGGTGATGACTGGGTGCCGTCCGAAAGCCTGAAAGGGAAGAACACACGGTCAGAGGACCCTGGCCTGGGCGGCGCAAGGCTCTCCGATGCCAAAGTCAGTGAAGGAACTGGAACAATGGAAGGAGAGGAAGAAGAGAGGCAGAGTAACAGCTCTATGAGTTGTATTGTGCGTACCTTGCATGTGAAATGCAGTCCTTTTTTATAGACCATTTGGAAGATATCTTGGACGATATCTTGGCATGGGTCTCATGATTCGACTGGGAAGTCATGATCAGCCCACGTTGCAATTAATGCGGTCCAATCTAGCCCACTCTGCATTAAATGCGCGTCGGATCAGCCCACGTCGCATTTAATGCGCGTCTTGTTGGGCCAGATCATGTTGGACGCCTTTGGCGGTAGGGGATAATCGGATCTGCCCTCGGGCCTTGCCCTGATGTGGCCTCAACCGCTGGATGCCGCCCTGTCAGGGATCTGGCGAAGATTGTGAGCGGCTGGATGTCGCGTCTGTCCCACTAGCTCGTGCCCCTATCCCTCCACGTGCCTGATGACGTGGGGGATGAGGGGCGCAAGTGGAGGCTCTTTCTTGTTTCCGCTTCCATCCCGGCTTCTCCAGCCGGGGTGGAGCTTTCTGCCGAAATGGCACCCGGGGTGGCTCAGTTCGGCGCTAGTGGCCCGGAGCTGCCTGACTTCGGCCGGACCCCCTGTCCTGGTAGCCGGGGTGAGCTTGGTGCCACGTGGATGGCACGCGGATGGCACGTGAGAGTGCTTAGCCTCATCTGATGGCTGTGATTAGCGTAATCCTGTGGTTCTGGAAATCTCCCCACACAATTGCCCCCTAGCTTTTGACCTCTTGAGCGCCCTGGCCTTTAGGGGTTGAAAGCTAGAAGACTCGCCTGGGGATGCGATGGTCATTGCCTGGTGTCGCTTCAACTGTCCTGAAGTAATGAATGCTCCGTCCTGTCTGTACTGGGAAGCGAGTCGACGGTTTACACGCATCGCCTCTTCACTGATTGCGCTGTCTTATTGATGGAATAGGCGCGGATCGCGAAATCCGTCCTTTCGAATTTTCGAAAGCAGCGCGCGCCGAGGGTTTCTTCTCCATAAATAGGGTCGTCTTCTTCTCTTCTCGTTTCTGATTTCTTTTCGCCTTCGCCCTCATCTCCGATTTCTGCCCTGCTGCTCAAGATCCTTCTAGCGAGGACGACCGTAGGGCGTGTCTGGATCTGTACTCGAGTCGCCTCTTTTCGTCTCTGTAAGTTGCTTCACGCCTCTGTGTAGCTTTTTCCTAGGGTTTAGCAGCCTTTAGGGTTTTTTCTTTTGCTGTATCCTTCTTTCTAGACATGGGCACCCCTAGATTCAGTTTAGACACCGAAGAGGGTATAGCCAGATTTAGGGCTGCCTTCGACATTCCGGAGCGGGTCCTACTCAAACCGGCGGACTCCGTCGACTATGCCACGATACGCTGGTCCGGCGGCTGGATGCCGTTCCCTCTGATCTCTGTGATCGAGGGCGGGGTCAGATTCCCCCTGCACCCTCTACTTAGAGCTTGCCTCAGTACCTGGTCCCTTACCCCGTGCCAGCTGATGCCCAATGGCTATAAGGTCATCATGGGCACGGCGAAACTGAATGAGGTTCTGGGGACCGACCTAGGTGTCCATGATATCGAGGACACCTATGATATCTGCAAGGCCGGGGAAGGGAAATATTATCTCCGGGTGAAGCCGCAGTGAAGAGGCTTCGTCCTGGCCTTGGAAGATTCAAGTAAGAATGCCGAAGAAGCCTTCTTCTGCGTCTCGGGGGACTGGGAGTTCGGCGACGGCGAAAGTAGGAGGCTATCGGTCCCGCGCCGCCCCGGGACAGTCCCAAGTAAACATCGCTCCTTTTTACTCATCTTCTTTGCTTGATTTCGACGATGCCGAGCTGATTCCTCTATTGTTTGTTATGCAGAGGCAGGTGCGAGACGACGCCGAGCTGCGAGTGAGGGCTGGAGGAGGAACCCCGACGACATCAACAAGGTCGAGAGGTACAAGGGGCACGAGACTAGGTCGGCCTGGAAGCTGCTCGGATACACGCCGAGATACTGCGGCCACTACCAGAGGACCGGGGTACCCGAGGTGGACGAAGCGCATCCTGATCGTCCAACCGTCTCCCTTGCTGTACCTGCCGGGATCCCCTTGAGCGATCCTGCCGCTAGCCGAGCCGCGTCTGGGTCCGAGGCGTCCACTTCTAGTTCGGAGCCGCCGAACCTGAGGCAGATAGTGGACGCTTACTCTTCTGATCAGGAAGAAGATATGGCGGGAAGGTCGAGGGAGCCTGCCGTCAAGGACCTGGCGGCCAAGTTCAGGCGGGGGTCCTCTTCCTCTGCGACGCCATCTTCTGCCAGCACCCGAGCAGCTTCGAGCTCGAGAGGTGCTGGCGACACTTCCGCTCCTGCTCCGAATGCGGGAGTTCGGCGACGTTCGCCGGAGCGCCCGAGGGAGGGGTCCCCGCCCAGGAAGAAGTCCAAGGCGGGGGAGAAGGACCTGGGGGCCGAACAGCCTCCGAAGGGCAAAACCCCTGCGCGGGCCCCCGGAGCCAAGGCCCCAACTGACAAGAGTGCACCGGCTTAGAAGAGTGCACCAGCTGAGAAGAGCGTGCCGGCAGGCAGGGCGTCAGGTGGGACGACTCGCGAGCACAGCACCTCGGCGGGGCAAGGATCTGGGTCGTCCTCCGGACCCCGAACTGCCCCAGCGCCATGGAGGCCGAGGATGGAAACGCAGCCCGGCAAGCCTCTGAACGTCGAGGATCGGCTGCTGGGGAATGCCGACGTCATCGGGGCTCTCGCCAAAGTCTGTGCTCTGCCACGGGATATGGAGACGCACGAGAGGTTCGATAGCGAGAGCCTGATGGTCTCGGCGATTCAGGCTAACCTCCTGGTAAGTGCTTTCAGTGTTTTCCTTCCAAGTAATCTGACTCGACTGCCCCAGCTTGACTCATCTTTCTCCTTTTGCAGAACGTGCAGAGGCTCCTGACCGTGGTGGGGCGGAGTGATAGGAATGCTGCACGGGTCACTCAGCTGGAGTCCGAGAGGGACAAGCTGAAGAAGGAGCTGGAGGAGCTGCAGGCGGGAATGGAGCGGATGAAGAAGGCCAGCGCTGATGAGGCTGCTCGGCTGGCATCGGCTCTGGCTGATGTCGCCGAACTTACATCGAAGGCCAATCATCTGAAAGGCGAGGTCTGGGCGAGGAACAAGAAGACCGCCGAGCTGGAGTCGGAATTGGCAAGATTGAAGGCCGAATCGATGGCTGAGGGGACGAGGCTGCGCGGGGAGGTGCTGGCTGGGCGCGCCGAAACGGTAAAGTTGAAGACGGCGAACGCCGAGCTAGAGAAGGAGAAGGCCTCTCTTCTAGCCGAGGCCCAGTCCGCCTTCCAGGATGGGGTGGATCACGCCACTGAGCTGTATGAGAAGCAGGTGGAGGAGATCACCGCCATCCTGTTCGAGGAAGGATGCCTGGCCGCACTGAGACGTGCGGGGGTCCCTGAAGACCATCCTGTCTATCGGGACGTGCCGAAGTACTCGGACTCGGCTCCTGAGCCGAGCTCCGCTCCCGCAGCCGAAAGTGCCCCAGTTGAAGCTCCTGCAGTTGCTCCTGCTGCTGACGACGCTCCAGCTGCCCCGGTCTTGAGCGACGCCCCGGTCACCAGTGATGCTTCGGCCGTGCCTCAGGGTGAGACCTCTTCTGCTCCTGGTTCGGGTGAGGTACCGGTCAAAGCCTCCTCTGCCAGCGACGCTCCAAGAAAGGTCACGGTTTTGGCCGAGTCCACTGGTCCAGCAGATACGGTGATCGACCTAGTGGAGTAGCCGAAACCACAGTAGCCGGGCTCCTTGTTATTTCTGTCTTCTTGCATGTAATATTTTCGCTTTTCAGCTTTGTAACACTCTGTCAATTCAATGAAAGTCGGGCTTCTTTACTGTGCATTTTTCTCTGCATTTGTTTCTCCTTCATTTCTGGATGTGCATTGAATGGTGTTGAATGCCTTTACTGTGACGTGTGACCCTCGAGGTAGAGAGAGTCAAACGGTCCTCATACCTGTCTGTGCCGATTCTCCGTATTCTGGAGGCCATAAATAGCAATAAACATGGTGGCACGGCCTATGAGGGAAACGGACGGATGTCTCCACTTGGCGTCATAGGGATCGCTGGTCAACAGTCGTGCATCCCGAGTAACGCGTGAGAGACTTCGCCCCCATAACTTCCTTCGGAGGCAGAGCCCTTCTTCTTCCTATAAGTAGGGGCGACAGGCTTGCCATGGGCGATGAAAAGAACAGAACGTAGGATAGCTTAAATCACATAGACATAGGAACCATGGCTGGTAGACATTCTGCAATTTTCGATCCGGGGGGGACCCTTGCGCCTGTGGACGGCTTTCTCCAAGGGGGGAAGCCCGTCGTGGTCTGCGTGCTCTCTGAAGGAACTCCCCGTGGACCACACGCTCTCTGAACGCGGGTTCATGGCCGACCGTCCCTGGTCAGGTTGCGGGGGACACCTCTGCAACTGCGGGATGGTCGGGCCCTGGGTGTCTGCCCATTCTGCAGGGTCTGGCATGGCATCGAGCTCGCGCCCTGTCAGAATGGTAAGACTAAGGGTGGAGTTGAGGCCCGCTGGACCTGGGGGCTCTTCAAATTTTGGTCTCACTGACCGGAGGGTGTTGAAGAGCTCAGCGAGGTCCAGGGCCTCCGGACTGGAGGGGCTTCTGCAATTGCTCTGGTCTGACCAACCACAGCGTATTGTAGAGCTCACTGAAATTCAGGATCACTCAAAACCTCCAGTCTATGATCCGGCATCTTGGAGTCTGCAGCCCGAAGAGTCGGCGAAGATCAGAGTTTCCCAGCTTTTCTTTATTTTCTGCTTTTCAGAGGACCGCGATCCTCCTTTTTGTACTTTGCTTTCTGTTCTGTAACTCTTGTAATAAAGCAACTTTCAATGAATAAAAAGGATGAACTTTGTGATCATTCAAACTGTGTGCAGCGCCTTTGCGTTCTTTTTTACTTTTCATGTACTGTTCTGGAACACAAGTGCTTTTGTGCTGCTTTTCTGTGTTTGAGTGCTGGCACAGTTCTCTCTCTGAAAAGCTGACCTTGGCCGAAATGGCTGGCTTTGGCCGAGACGAGCTGCTTGTGCCGAAGTGGAGTTGTCATTCCGCTGGTCTCGGCTATGGGAGCGTGAGCTCGGCAATGATCTTTGAGGGGTGTAAAAACCCTGATTTTAGGAATTCGGCCGAGTGTCTGAACTCGAGGCCTCCTTCCAGGGCTACGAACCCTTGTAGAATGGGATAAATCCCTGATTTTAGGAATTCGGCCGAGTGTCCGAACTCGAGGCCTCCTTCCAGGGCTGTTAACCCTTGAGTGGGTTCAAAACCCAGGACTTTAGGAATTCGGCCGAGTGTAAGAACTCCAGGCTATTTCCAGGGCGTAGACCCCTGAGTGGGTTCAAAACCCGGGACTTTAGGAATTCGGCCGAGTGTAAGAACTCCAGGCTATTTCCAGGGCGTAGACCCTTGAGTGGGTTCAAAACCCGGGACTTTAGGAATTCGGCCGAGTGTAAGAACTCCAGGCTATTTCCAGGGCGTAGACCCTTGAGTGGGTTCAAAACCCGGGACTTTAGGAAAGGCTGAGTGTAGGAACTCCAGGCCATTTTCAGGGCGTAGACCCTTGAGTGGGTTCAAAACCCGGGACTTTAGGAAAGGCTGAGTGTAAGAACTCCAGGCCATTTCCAGGGCGTAGACCCAGTGCTGCCGGAATCAGTCAGGGAGAGACGACAATTTGATGACAAGGCGAAAGCTGCTTTTATTGATTCTGAGATTCAATACATCCTTAGAAATAAAATTTCTTCAAGTGGGATGCATTCCATGGTCTCGGCAGTGGCTTGCCTTCTAAGTCTTCGAGCTTGTAGGCTGACTTTCCTGCCAGTGAGACTATTCTGAACGGGCCATGCCAGTTCGGGGCCAGCTTCTCTTCGTTCGGCTCTCTGTCAGCTGGCAGGGTTTTCTTTAGAACCAGCTCTTCCGTGGAGAACTTCCTTTCTCTGACATTTTGATTGTATGCCCTGGCTAACCGCTGCTGATAGTCGGTCAGTCGCAGGGCTGCTGCTTCTCGTCGCTCGTCTGCCAACTCCAGCTCTATTGCCAGGTTTGTCTCATTTCGGCCTTGGTCGACCAGCTCTGTCCTCAGGGTAGGAAGGCCGATTTCCAAAGGAATGACTGCCTCCATCCCGTAAGCCAGAGAGAAAGGTGTTGTCGAGGTGGACCTCCTTGGAGTTGTTCTGTATGCCCACAGCACGCTCGGAAGCTCCTCTGTCCATCTGCCCTTTGCCTTGTCCAGTCGCTTCTTCAGGCCGTCCAGGATCACTTTGTTGGAGATTTCTGCCTGGCCATTACTCTGTGGATATGCCGGAGTGGAGTAATGATTTCTGATGCCGTGCTCTTGGCAGAAGTCTTTGAAGGACTTGGAGTCGAACTGAGTCCCGTTATCCGAAATCAGGGTCCAGGGGATGCCGAACCTCGTAAGGATGTTTTTCCAAACGAAGTTCCTGGAGTCCCTGTCCGTGATTGAAGACAACGGTTCAGCTTCTATCCATTTTGTGAAGTAGTCCGTAGCCACTATCAGCCATCTCTTGTTTCCTGGAGCTCGGTGAAGAGGCCCCACAATGTCCAGGCCCCATTGAGCGAAGGGCCATGGGCTGGAGAGGGGACTCAGATCTTGTGCTGGCTGATGGAGGGAGTGGGAGAACTTCTGGCACTTCTCGCATTTCCTGGCGTAGACCTGCGCGTCTTTCTGCATGTAGGGCCACCAGTAGCCCTGGCTTATTGATCTGTAAGCCAGGGATCGACCTCCTATGTGACTGCCGCAGATTCCTTCGTGGATCTCATACAAGAAGTCGTCCACCTTGCTTGGATGGATGCATTGGAGGTATGGACCTGTGAAGGATTTCCTGTAGAGTTTGCCTTCGGGAGAGAGCCAGAATCGCGCTGCCTTGAGTCTGATCCTGTGGGCTTCAGCCTTGTCCTCGGGGAGCTGGTCGTCCTTCAAGTAGGCGACAATTGGATCCATCCAGCTTGGGCCGAGGTCAGCACAGAGGACAAGCCGAGATGAATGGAGTTCTAGACTTGACCTTGATACTGACCCAACCTCGATGGTCCTTTTCTTCCCTGCTTCGACAGCGGAGGCCAGGTTTGCAAGCGCATCTGCGTGCGTGTTGGTATCTCTAGATATTTGCCTGACCTCGGCTTTCTGGAAATGAGAGAGCAGTTTTTTCGCAAGGGCTAAGTAGGCCGCCATCCTGTCGTCCCTGGCCTGGTAGTCTCCAGCGAGCTGGCTAGTTACCAGTTGAGAGTCGCTGAAGATCACCAGGTGCTGGGCTCCGAGGATTTGGGCGCTGTTCAACCCTGCAATCAGTGCTTCGTACTCTGCCTCATTGTTTGTCGCTTTGAAGTCTAGAGTGAAGGCCTGCTCTATGACCAGACCCTCTGGCGATTGGAGAACTATGCCGGCGCCAGCTCTCTTGGAGGTGGACGACCCGTCGACAAAGATCTTCCATGCCGAGGTGGGAGACTGCTCGACCTCAGTTTCTACTGGCTCGTGCCCCGTGCCCCCCAGTGCCGTGCCGAGCTGGGTCGGAGCCTGGTTGGGGGAGACGAATTCGACAATAAAGTCTGCCAGAATCTGGGCTTTGATCGCAGTTCGGGGACGGTACTGTATATCATACTGCCCCAGTTCAACTGGCCACTTTGATATTCGCCCTGAAAAGTCAGCCTTCTTGAACACTGAACGGAGCGGGTGCTCCGTGATCACCACAACAGTGTGGGATTGGAAATAATGGGAGAGCTTGCGGGAGGCACTGACGAGAGCCAACGCAAGCTTCTCCAATAGAAGGTACCTGGTCTCGGCATCGAGCAGGGTCTTGCTCGTGTAGTAAATTGGTTTTTGAATTCCCTCGTCCTCCCTGATGAGGACGGAGCTCACTGCGTGATCCGAGACCGCCAAATACAAATACAGAATCTCCCCCGGAGTTGGGGTGGAGAGTAAGGGTGGTGACATTAAATAGGCTTTGAGCGCGGCCAATGCCTGGTCGCACTCGGGGGTCCACTGGAATTTCAAATTTTTCTTTAAAAGCTGAAAGAAAGGCCTGCACTTATCTGATGACCGGCTGATGAAGCGGTTGAGTGCTGCGGCCATTCCTGTGAGCTTCTGAACTTCCTTCGTGGTAGAGGGGCTCTGGATGCCCTGAATTGCAGTGATCTGGTCCGGATTAGCCTCTATCCCCCTTCGCGTTACCAAGCTGCCGAGGAACTTGCCAGAGGCTACGCCGAAGGCGCACTTGGAAGCGTTTAGCTTGAGCTTGTATGCGCGAAGGATGTCGAAGATTTGGCCGAGATCCGCCAGATGATCGCCGGAGTGCACTGATTTGACGACCATGTCGTCGATGTAGACCTCTACCGTCCGGCCGAGCTGAGCATGGAACATTTTTGTGACGAGGCGCTGATAGGTCGCTCCCGCGTTCTTTAGCCCGAAGGGCATCACCTTGTAGCAGTAAGTGCCGCGGGGGGTTATGAATGATGTTTTTCCTCATCAGGCTCGTAGAGCGGGATCTGGTGGTAGCCTCTGTAGGCGTCGAGGAAGCTCATTCGGTCGTGACCGGCGGTGGCGTCGATCAGTTGGTCAGTCTTTGGAAGGGGGAAACTATCTTTAGGGCAGGCCCTGTTCAAGTCTGTGAAGTCCACGCACACCCTCCACTTTCCAGTTTTCTTCTTGACCACCACCGTGTTGGCCAGCCACACCGGGTACTGGACTTCCCGGATGGCTCCTGCCTTTAGCAGGTTGTCGACCTCTTCGACGACCGCATCTGTCTGCTGCAGCCCGGTCCTACGGGCCCTCTGCACTACCGGCTTGTGGTCGGGGTCCACATTCAGCTTGTGGCACATGACCTCAGGGTCGACTCCAGGCATTTCGCTTGGGCTCCAGGCGAAGACGTCGACGTTCTGCATCAGGAACCGCGAGAGTTCGGCCCTTTCTTCGTCTGGTAGCTGGGTGCCAACCAGGAAGAACCTGTCTGGATCTGCCGGGTTTAGCCTGACCTCGGCCAGGTCCTCGATGCTCTTCTTCTCGGGATCTCGGCCGATTTCATCGAGGCCTTTCTCGAACTCGGCGAGGTTGACGCGCTTTGGCTCCTTCACTGCCGGGACTGCGGCCAGCATACACTGCCTGGCTTGCTGCTGATCCCCCTCCACTGTGACTACTTCCATCTTGCCCTCCTTGTTCTCAAGGACGAACTTCAGCTTGTGGTGGAGGGAAGAAGGGACTGCTTCTAACTTGTGGAGCCACGTTCTTCCTAAAATGACGTTGTAGGGAGAAGGGGCATCCACGACTAGAAAGTCGGCCGACACGGAGGCTCCGCCAACTCGGGTCTCCAGGGTGATCCTGCCCTTGGGGTAGACTGGTGTGGCGGACAACCCTAGCAGGGGTGCACGGACCTCCGTGAGGTCTGCTTCGGAGAGTTTCATCTTCTTGAAGCAGTCGTAGTAGAGGACCTCGGAGGAGCTGCCGGAGTCGACGGGGATCCTCTTCACTGTGAAGTCTCTCAGCTTCATGGTGAGGAGCAGGGGGTCGTTGTGAGGGAGCTGGATTCCCTCTAGGTCTCTGTCCGAAAACGAGATGGCGGGTCGGTCGCGGTGGGCTTTCTTGGATGCCGGAGCGAGTTCGGCTTTCATTACTTCCTTCCCGTGCGAAGCCCGCCTGGCTTCGGCACGGGCCTGGGAGCTGCCCCGGGATGAAGAAGCGGGAGCTGAGGACGCCATATGGATCACGTTAATGATCTTATCTGAATCCTCACTGTCTGGAGCCTGGGCTGCGCTCTGGTGAATCCGGCCCTCGCTGCCGCCGGCATCACCTGCCTTGACGAATTCTGGAATGTGGCCCTCTTCGGCCAGCTTCTCCAGGTACCACTGCAAAGTCTTGCAGTCCTCGGTCTTGTGCCCGTTACCCCTATGGAAGGAGCAGTAGAGCTTGCTTCGGCTGCCGGAGGTGGGCTCATTCTTCAAGGGCTGAGGGTACTTGAAGAACGGATTGGACCTGATCTTGGTCAGGATGCGGTAGATCGGCTCCTTGAAGATGACGTTAACGCTCTGAGTGGCGCTGGAGGGAGGTCTGGGCTTCCAGGCTCCCCCGGATCTGGACGACGCAGGCTTCGCCGAACTGGAGACCCAGGCCTGCTTGGGCTCCTGCTTCTGGAAGGGCCTCCCGCCTCTCTGCCGAGGCTGGCTACTCTTTTGCCCGGGATCAGGACGCCAATTGTAGGTGCAGAAAATAATGACCCACAATAACTGGGGAGCCTTAGAGGACTTATCCAATGATGGTGATGACTGGGTGCCATCCGAAAGCCTGAAAGGGAAGAACACACGGTCAGAGGACCCTGGCCTGGGCGGCGCAAGGCTCTCCGATGCCAAAGTCAGTGAAGGAACTGGAACAATGGAAGGAGAGGAAGAAGAGAGGCAGAGTAACAGCTCTATGAGTTGTATTGTGCGTACCTTGCATGTGAAATGCAGTCCTTTTTTTATAGACCATTTGGATGATATCTTGGATGATATCTTGGCATGGGTCTCATGATTCGACTGGGAAGTCATGATCAGCCCACGTTGCAATTAATGCGGTCCAATCTAGCCCACTCTGCATTAAATGCGCGTCGGATCAGCCCACGTCGCATTTAATGCGCGTCTTGTTGGGCCAGATCGTGTTGGACGCCTTTGGCGGTAGGGGATCATCGGATCTGCCCTCGGGCCTTGCCCTGATGTGGCCTCAACCGCTGGATGCCGCCCTGTCAGGGATCTGGCGAAGATTGTGAGCGGCTGGATGTCGCGTCTGTCCCACTAGCTCGTGCCCCTATCCCTCCACGTGCCTGATGACGTGGGGGATGAGGGGCGCAAGTGGAGGCTCTTTCTTGTTTCGGCTTCCATCCCGGCTTCTCCAGCCGGGGTGGAGCTTTCTGCCGAAATGGCACCCGGGGTGGCTCAGTTCGGTGCTAGTGGCCCGGAGCTGCCTGACTTCGGCCGGACCCCCTGTCCTGGTAGCCGGGGTGAGCTTGGTGCCATGTGGATGGCACGCGGATGGCACGTGAGAGTGCTTAGCCTCATCTGATGGCTGTGATTAGCGTAATCCTGTGGTTCTGGAAATCTCCCCACACAGTGGGACTGATTTATGGTTGATTCTTACATATACTTTTCCTACCTTATATTTGGCAGAGATTCATTGTATAGAGACAGAGTGGTGGTAATTTGGTTTGGAAAAAAGGGCAGCATGTTAAGAAAGATGGGATCACAGTGGGTCCATAGCACGTTGAGATGAATAGATATTTTATAGTTGTAATTGATCTGTAGCGTGTTCTGAAACATGGAATGAAAGTGGGGTTTCAATACATTTTTGGAAGTGAAATCTGAATTTTTGATCTATAGAGATGGGTGTTTTGTTTGTCGAAATTGGTGGTTTGACACTGTAGAAAAGAGTTTGTTTACTTTTGTAAAAATATTTGGTTTGTATTTGTAGAAATAGATGATTTGAGAGTTGTATGGATTTGAAAATTGTTTCAATTATCCACAAATGTACAAACACTTGTAAGGATCCGAACACATGAGGACCCAACCTCAAAATCCAAAGAATAAAATACATGTACAAACACGTTTAACACAATAAAAATACATATATCACCAAAACCGACTAATCCATATACAACACTCTTCACAACATTTCATTACAGCAACTACCATTTCCAAAGGAATTCAAACTTCACTTCTACATTGATAAACACATGAAATACAAACTCTACTCCTATTACAGGCATCAATAACCATTTCATGTATCATTTGTTAAAACCATTTCATGAATCAATCATGTGCCTTCCTAAACCAAAGTCATCCAGACACTTCAGGTGTTTCTCATTGGGACCAAACAGGGAATACATTCAAATGGGTATTCAGGTTTTAACTATCAAGTTCCAACATTAGTTTAGACATTCCAAAATATACATCCATCCATTCATGATAATATCAAAATATACACTGCGAATTTCCAGACTACCTTCCACTGTTCTCAAAGACATGCACGAGCATTTTGGAATCCATTCGCTGGCATTAGAATTCGACAATGAAACCCTATAAGCCAAAGCCATTGATAATGTCAAAACTCTAAAGGGATTGTTTCTTTGCATTACAATAGAAAAATTCAAAATGAAGGAATTGGGATGAGAGCAAATGCCAAAACTGAATAAAAAACACAGGTTTAGGTTTAAGAAACTTTGGCCTAAGTTTGTGGCTCTCAACATGTCAGAGCATATGTCATAACCAATTTCTCACAAAAGATTCAAATGCTTTATCCAATGAATTATTCGTATGTAGTCTCAAATCATGCCTGTTGACTTCATCTTAAAAAAAAAACCCACTTTTTCTACTTTGATCAGAAATTTAGAAAAAAAAAAACAATGCTCTGAAAAGAAATTTAGAGGATCAGAAATATGAGATAGAAAATTACTACTTTGATCATAAACTTGTTTGGTATCACTACAACAATTTGCACTTTTACCGGCGTTTTTTCCTGGTGCAATCATTAAACGCAGGGGAAAGTATAACTTTTACCGGTGAAAAAGCCTTTTTTGCCGGTAAAAGAGTAAGTTTTCCCTGCGATAGATTTTCACTGGCAAAGGTTCTAATTTTTCCGGCGAATCCTTGTTTTCGCCGGTAAAGGTTAATGTTTTACCGGCAAAAATTTTTTATCTCCGGCAAATATTATATTTTTTCGGCAAATTTCACCTGCCAACTCGTTTAGCCACCTATGTTTTATTTTTGCTGGCGCGTTAATTGTGCCCGTAAAGGTTTTTATCTAATATATTTTTGTATTGTTTATAGTGCTCCGGGAATAGTATTACTTAAAAATCCTAACCGCAGATCCCATCTCTTCATACTTAAAGATAGTGCTTCTTCAAAACCCTATCCAAAGACAAAACGAGAAGACGGGCGCAAACAGATGACGAGGCCATGGTCGAGAAGAAGATGGGAAGAAGGTATTTGTCACGTCCCCAAAATAAGAATCGGGGAAAAACGTGAAAAATTAAATCAAATTCAACTTTATGTGTTTAATGCAACACAAGCTTCCAAAAGTGGACCCACATAATTCACAAACCGTGGTGAGTCCAAATAAAATTCCATTAAATTCAACGGAAGCATCATTCAATTGGTATTTAATGATCATAAATAAGATCCAACACGAAAATCAAATAAACATTCATAGTTAAAGTTGTAGAATGAATTAAATAATTACTAAAGAAAGTTTATCATTAAAAGAAAGTTCATCTAAAGAATTGCTAAGACGGCGTTCTCTCTAATGCAGGCTCAGACGGCTCCGAAACCGTCTCCGGCATCCCACTCGGGTTCATCAGTTGGCTCAAACATTTGAAATGTTTGATCCTCCTCCGTTTCCTCGGTTAAGTAGGGCTCAGTACCTATGCACCAAATGTAGTAACGTAAATAGCAAGAACATGATCATAATTCGAAATTAAGATACGATATCAAAACGAGTAAAAACAAGTGAGATTATAAGAAACAATAATAAAGATAAAGACAAGAAAGAACGTATGACATAAATCCAAAAGACACCAAATGGAGCAATATATAATTCACACGGAGACAAGTGTCCCCATTGTGGGTGGTCAACCCTACATAATCGGGAAAGCCCGTCCACAACGTCGGTGGTCATAAACCGATAGATAAACAAATATCAGGATAATCTGTTCACATTCAAAGCAGATTATAAGTGATCCGGACACATCGGTGATCAACCGTCCACATACGATCTGCAGTCGTTCACAAATGACCCACATAAAGGAAAACATATATGCATAATAGACCCAAATAATAATGCTCCGACACAAGAGTCCTAAGTCAAAGTAAAGTGCTGGCCATTTCACATTCCATATCATAATCAAATCGTCATACAAAATTTGCCAAGCCACTTTATAGTCCATAACACAATAGGGTATGCTTCTAAAGGAATACATATCCTAAACCAACATATACTTGCAAATACAAAGGTTAAGACATAATGTAAATCAATCCTAAGGTTAGACGTATATTCATATACCCGTCAACACATAATAATAACGCTAGTAAGTTAAGGACGTTATGTCACACCCCGAAATCGGGCCCTGCAGTGATCCGATCTTGGAATGCGAAATTTTGGAATAAATTTGAAACTTTTGTTATATTTCCTAAGATCCGCGTGAATGAGGATAATAAAATTCCATCACGATCAGAGTATATTTTCGCGGAAGCTAATCATGGTGTTACGACCCGGAGTCCGTGGCCATCGGATTCCGTGTCGCACTCGACCAATATCATAAAACCATCATAAAAGCCGACTGGCACAAATCATAATTCAAAGGATACTGAGCTGGTAGTAACAGGACTATTTATTTCCCACATATTCAAATTACAATTAACAAGTGTCTTAATTATAAACCCTAAGAAAAAGGGCTAACCAAGCCATACAAAAATACCCATCTAACCAGAAATACTACCCCCAATATTTAGATACGAACTCCGGTGCCAAACTTGACATCTAGATGATATCAATGGGCAGCCTCACGTTAGACCGGCGGCTCCACCGCCTCCTCCGATCAAACACCTAAAAATAGAAAGAAACTGGCACTAAACAAATAGGGTCAGACACGACGGTCTGGCAAGCAAATAAACAAGTAATATGTAACATGGGCATTTATAAAACCTTATGGAATCTTTGTAAATCCATTTAAAGAGTCTAAACAAGAATAGCAATAAATCATGATAAAATGATCAAAAGACCGAACATAAATATCAAAGCAAATAAATGAACAGTCTCTGAAGTATAAATATCTCGAAAAGATAACAGCCTACATAAAACATTTAATAATTGGAAATACATTTAAAATCCTGAATAATAGAGACAATACGGTAAAAGATCGATTTCATAAACATTAACAAATTCAAAGAATATAATGAGTATAAACAATCAAGAATCCTAAAATGAATTAATAACAGATAAAACATTGGCAACCACACATAGCTATATTCTCCTATTACTGAAGTAACAAGAGCAGACAGAACCGTAGCCACTACACGTGGGACCGGAAACAGAATCAGAACCGTAGCCACTACACGTGGGACCGGCAGATAAACAAAGTTGCCATGGTCGGTACAGACAGAATCCAAACTGCAGCTGGCATACAAATTAAAGTTCCTAAGCCGGGTGATCAGCCCGACAAGGTCACCTAAGCCTAGTGGTGCCTTTAGTTTTTAAAACCTGAACCAATACAAATCAAAATACTAATCCCTTTGGCTCATGGGCTCACACCACAGGGCTCTGGCCCCATCTCGCCTCGAGGTTTTATTTTTGAAATCATAGTCTCTTTGGCTCATGGGCTCGCACTACAAAGCTTTGGCACCGTCTTGCCTCGAGGTTTTATTTTCAAAATACTAGTCTTATCGATGAAATCCCGAATGTGGCGAACCACTCCAATCTCCTTTCAAATCGATTCGGAGAAAACATACGAATTTCCATGGTAAACTGCTCAAATACACATCAAAGTGATTTGTATAAAATCATACGATCAATCCTTTCGAACATGGAAAACCACATGATTTTATAACAAATCACCGATGCTATTCAAATTAGTTTACCGAAGAATACAAATACATTCTCTGACTTGAAATGGAATGGAATAGTGTAGAATGACTTAATGACTTACCAAGGAATCACCTCAATGCACATTTAACCTTTAAACCTTGATTAATAAAAGAATATGTTTGATGCCAATGAAAATCCACAACATTTAAATGATAAAGTGCGCATTGAGACTTGAAAGATTCCCGTGTAATTTCACATATGCTCATTCTCTCATTGTTCTCATTCCCATTTCACAATTTTCAAGTATCACAAGTAATCCCAAACTCTTTAAATCAGGCCCACAGCTCGCCTTAACCCAAGCCCAAAACAGTCCACCCATTTAGCCCAAAACAACCCTTAATTGGCTCAAGAAACAGGTCCCAAAAACCGACCTTGAATGGCCCACGAAACAGGTCTTGAAACAGCCCAATATCAGGCCCTGAAATGGCCCAATATCAGGTCTTGAAATGGCCCAAAAACTGACCTTGAACAGGCCCAAAGAAGTCTCGAAAATAGGCCCAAAATCTGATTTTAAACGGACCCAAAAATCAACCTGAACCAGGCCCCCAGGCTGGGCTGGGCTCACTCGAGCGACCCAAGGCCCGCTCGAGTGAAGCCCAGACAGAGCCTGGGTCACTCGAGCTACCCAGTGGGTCGCTCGAGTGAGCCAGGTAGAACTTGGTCCGCTCGAGCGGCCCATTGGGTCGCTCGAGCGGACTGGGCTCTGTCCAGTCCGGCTCGTTGGGCATTTTTTCTCATTTGTTTCCATCATTTTTTATTCTTTTTCATTCCTTTTCTTTCATACAAATTTCCAACATCAATTGGGCCCTTTCTTGACCTCTTCAACTCATCAAATCACCATTCATAATCCATCCAATTAATCTAACAAACACTTTTAAATCAAAGCTTTTTCCTCCATTCTTTGAGCACAAACACTTTGACAAGAAGAAAGCTATATTTTTAGATGACCAAGGTAGAAACAAACTTCCAACACATTGTAAAACAATAACATAAGAGGAAAACAAGCAAAACATTACTGCATTTGTCCAAAACAGATCTATGAAGCATAAAAAGATTAGAACATAGCATGAAACATCATGATATGAAACAAAGTAAATGAAATCATCATATTAATTGGAAATCCACTTGCCTCAAGCCAAGATGAAAGCTAAGATGCTCTCTAAACAATGCTCTAGGGTCTCAAGCTCCCAATCTACAAAAACCCCCAAAAGTTTCCCAAAAAAACCCTAAAAATCAATCTTTGCAAATCACCAAGGAAAGCTCTTGTATATGGGATGAAAACACTCCCAATGAAGAGGAAAACAAGGATCTCAAGTTTGGAAAGCCATTGCTAACCTTGAAAAGCTCAAACGAAGAAGAGAAGCTTGGATGAGAGCCTTGCCCTAGCTCAAAACCTTTGAAAAAGACATCTTTGGGAAGCTTGAATGAAGAGGAAGAACTTTAGGAGATCAATCCTCCAAGAAAACTCCAAGAGATTGGTGTTTCAGATGAGAGAGAAAGTGTGGGAAGAGAGGGAAAGAGCCCTAGCTCAAAACCTTGCAGGAAAAAGAATTGAAGGAGAAGAAGAGGGTTCCTCTTTTTATAAGATGAGTTTTGTGGGCCCCGATCTTCACAAGGCTGAAAGTGGCATTTGCGGGCCCCGAATGAAAACGACGAAGAAGACAAAAATGATCAGCGAAATATTTACTTTCCAAAAAGTATATTCTCCCCAAATTCTGAAATTTTGAAATTTATGGACAAATTTAGTGAAAATGTCATTTTTGCCCATTTTTCTCGAAAAACGCGATTTCTGAGAATCAAATTAAAATGGTCAAAACATGAAAGTTGTTCAACTCAATAAAATGAGTCAAAAGGAGCAAAATTTGTAATTTTTACAAAATAAGAATAATTTCTCACAAAAATACATTTTACAAAGACCGGGTCAAACTAAAGTCAACGGTCTTTAAAATCTCCAAGGCTATGAAAAATCTAGTCAAACTCAAAGACAAAGTCAAAACCAACTCAAATCTCGCTTAAAAAGCTAAACCACGATTAAAACAATACTAAACAGAGAAATTGGGGGTCGGGGTCTTACACGTTACATCTCTCGAAATTCATGGTGCATAGATCCAATGAAGGATTTCCAATAGAGATGTATTGAACCTTTCTCGCTAGAGTTCATTAAAGTCATAACAGGTAAATGAATCCTACGTCCATAAGATACCATATGCCCAAAGATAATTTTTATGTCAAGTCCAGGTAGATAATTTAAGGTTATTAAATCCATATAAAGTCCCATACATGATATCATAAATCCCAGAAATAATCAGAGCCAAAACAATGGAAAATAAACACAAATTGCCTAAGTACACTGAACGTTCGAACGTACGAGACCAACGTTCGAACGTTCAGGGCCTCGGGTTTTTGGCTCAAACATGAGGGAAATCAAATGTTCGAATGTTCATGAGGCACGTTCGAACGTTTGATGCCTCGGGTTTTTGGCTTAGGGTAAGCAGACTCGAACGTTCGAACGCACGAAGGGAGCGTTCGAACTTTCGATAGCTCTGCCATTTGGCTCAGACGATTCGGAACTCACTCGTTTGAACATTCCAATGCAACGTTCGAACGTTTGACGTTTAGAATGTTGTCCGAGTTCGTAAAGTCACAGAAATTGGGGTTTTTCCCCTTTTATCCATTTTCCTCTCTTTTTCCAAAAGAGAGTACAGTCTATCCAAATCCACACGAATCACATCCATTTGAAAATAAATGGAATCCACATTTCTATTACGCAAACTACCAATTAACCCAAACATCCATTTTTAAATCCCTAATATATCATTATCATTTAGAAATGGGTAAATAAACAAACCTATATCATTAAATAGGAATCAAAGATCAAATAACGCATTCAATAACAAATTATAGTAATGTACTTGCCTTAGATCCAAAGTTGAAGAAGAGTGCAATAGGTTTCCTAACCAAAACCCAAATCGAGATTACTGGGGTGCTCGATCACAATTCTAACACAAATCTGACATAAAAGATGGGATAGAAATGCTCAGATGACCAGATCTATGGTATTCCTACCCAAAACCTAACATTGGAAAGACTAAGAAGATAACCTAAGAGTATAGATCTATTCCTAATGGTTTGAGGAGAGTGTTACCTATGATAAGAAAGTTGAACCAAGAATGATGGTATCCCCTGATCTTGATTTCGATGGTTGGATCCTAAAGTTGCAGACGCTTGGGAAGTTGAAAGAGGAAGAAGATAAACAGGGAACGAGAAGAGTTGGAGAGATAAATGCGAAGAGATAAAGACGTGCGGTTATTTAAAAGAAGGGATTAGGTTAAGAGAGTATTGGGCTTAAGTCATTGGGTCGGGTCAAACTACGGGTCAAGTCATCTACCCATTAACCCAACTCACCAATCCGCGCATTTAATCTAATGTGTGCCCCACTTAATCCTAACCACTTAAATAACTAAAATACATTCAATTAAAATAATAATAATATCTAATTAAAATATATTAAATATATTAATAGTGAGACCGGGATCTTACATTCTCCCCCCCTTAGGACATTTGATTCTCCAAATAAAAATAATACCTCTGGAAGAAGAAATGGATACAACTTCTTCACTTGGTCCCGAAGTTCCCAAGTGGCTTCTCAAGGACTATGGTGCTCCCATTGGACTTTCACCCAATGTAACGTGTGAGTCCTGAGGACTTGCTCATTCGTGTTGATGATCTGAGAAGGCCGCTCAATGTACGTAACATCTTGTTGCAATTCCAATGGTTCGTAGTGTAACACATGCAAAGGGTATTTGATATACTTTTTCAACATCGAGATATGAAAAACATTATGTACTGCTGACAGCTCTGCTGGTAAGGCCAATCTGTAAGCAACTTCTCCAATCCTCTCCAAAATCTCAAATGGGCGTATATATCTCCGAGATAACTTGCCTTTTGCCCAAATCTCAATGTTCCTCCCATCGGTGAAACCTTTAGAAATACATGCTCACCAATCTCGAACTGAAGATTTCTTCTCTTCATGTCTGCATAACTCTTCTACCGGCTTCTAGCAATTTTCAGCCGATCATGAATTTGCTTCACTTGCTCACTGGTATCACTAACAGTAGATGGGCCATGAAAACTTCTGACACCAATCTCTTCCCAACATATTGGAGTTCTACATCTACGTCCATACAACGCTTCAAATGGTACCATACTAATACTGGAGTGATTACTATTATTATATTCAAACTTGCATAATGGGAGACTTTTCTGCCAGTCCTTCCCAAACTCGAGAACGCATGCTTGCAACATATCCTCAAGTGTCTGATTAGTCCTTTCAGTCTGACCGTCGGTCTGAGGATGATACGCTGTACTGAAATTCATCTTCGTGCCCAAAGCTGCCTGAAGTTCTGTCCAGAATCTACCCAAGAATCTAGAATCTCTGTCTGATACAATCGATAGAGGAGCTCCATGAATTGTGACAACCTTCTCCATATACATTCGAGCTAATTCATCTCGAGGTGTCTTCATGTTCATTGGTAAGAAATGTGCCACCTTTGTCAATTTGTCAACTATCACCCAAATACTATCTCTATTATGAATCGATGGCATTCCAAAAATAAAATCCATCGTTATGTGTTCCCATTTCCAATCGGGCACTTCCAATTGCTTTAAATCATGGGGGTTGCTTCCGTTCTGCCTTTACTTGCTGACACACCAAGCATCTTGCTGTAAATCCTGCTACTTCCTTTTTCATGTTATTCCACCAATAATGATTACGCAGGTTCTGGTACATCTTTGTACTACCTGGATGAATAGTATAACGGGATTGATGCACCTCCGTCATGATCTCATTCTTCAACTCTTTTATGTTTGGCACACATAACCGGTCTTGAAAATACAACACACCCTCCAACAATCTGAAATCTGGTCTGCTGTCAATCTGTTCATTCACTCTAGCTAGCTCTGATTCCTCTACCTGCCTACTTTTGATCCTATTTAAGATCTCTGGTTCCCAAACAAACATGTGAGCCAACATAACCTTGTCATCAATTGGCTGCAAAGTCACTCCTAAATCAAGGAAAATTTCTGCCCAAGACCATTCTGCTCTCAAACATGCATTAGTTGCTATTCTTCGACTCAATGCATTAGCCACCATATTGGCTTTCCCGGGATGATATTTGACTGGAAAGTCGAAATCCTTCATGTATTCCATCCACCGGGTATATTTCATGTTCAATTCAGGATGAGTAAACAAATATTGGAGACTTCTATAGTCTGAATGAATTTCAAACTTCTCACCGTACAAGTAATGACGCCACAACTTCAATGCCATGACTACTGCTGCTAGTTCCAAATCATGAGTGGCATATCTTTTATCATGTTCTTTCAACTGTCTAAAGCCACAAGCCACTACCTTCCCATCTTGCATAAGCACACAACCCAATCCAACCTTCGAAGCATCTATGTAAATGACAAATCTACCATTCTCTGTAGGAATGTGAGCACTGGAGCAGTAGTCAACCTATTCTTTAACTCCTGAAAACCTGCTTCACATTCGTCAGTCCACACGAACGGTACATCTTTTCGTGTTAATTTGGTCAATGGAGCAGCAATGGATGAAAATCCTTTTAGAAATCTCCTGTAGTAACCTGCTAAACCTAAGAAACTATGAATCTCTGTAATAGACATGGGTCTCTGCCACTTGACCACTGCTTCAATCTTTCCCGGATCTATTGCCAATCCTTCTTTGCTGATGATGTGACCCAAGAAAATAACCTGATCAAGCCAAAATTTGTACTTACTTAACTTGGCATAGAGTTGATGATCTCTTAAAGTCTGCAATGCTGACCTCAAATGCTGCTTGTGATCTTCTCGAGACCGTGAATACACTTATACGACATCTACGAAAACAACGATGAACTGGTCGAGAAATGGAGTAAACATCTTATTCATCAAGGCCATAAGTACTCCCGGAGCATTAGTTAATCCAAACGGCATTACTAAAAACTCGTAGTGGCCATATCTCATCCTGAATGCTATCTTCTGAGTGTCCTGATCTCGAACTCTGAGCTGGTGATATCCCGATCTCAAATCTATCTTTGAGAAATATTCAGCTCCTTGAAGCTGGTCAAACAATTCGTCAATCCTTGGGAGATGGTATTTGTTCTTGATTGTGATCTGATTGAGTTGTCTATAATCAATACACATTCTCATAGAACCATCCTTCTTCTTCACAAATAGGGCCGGTGCACCCCAAGATGATACACTTGGTCTCACAAATCCCTTATCCAACAAATCCTGCAATTGATTTTTCAACTCTCTGAGTTCTGCTGGGGCCATTCTATATGGAGCTTTAGAAATTGAAGCTGTCCCTGGTACCAATTAAACAGAAAAATCTCTCTCCCTAACTAGAGGTAAGCCTGGAACCTCATCGGGGAAAACATCAGGAAAATCACAGACCACTGGAATATCCTCCACCCCTTTTGACGTTTATCCTCTGTGATAAACGCCAAGTATCCTTCACATCTAGATTTCAACAATCTTTCTGCTTTCGTTGCTGAGATTCGGCATGTCTGAATCGATCTCCTTTGCCCAACGAATTCGACAGTATCCGAATGCAACAACAACTTGATGGTTTTGTTAAAATAGTCCATCACTGCTCTATAGGTTGCTAACCAATCCATACCCAGTATGACATCGAAGTCCTTCATCGTTAAAAGTATTAAATTGGTAGGTAAAATAAAATCACCAACCTGAACTCGGGTACTCGAAAAATACTGGTGACAACGGACCTACGTGCCCACTGGGGTACCGACTACTAAAGCAACATCTAATCTCACTACAACATCATGGATATGTCTAGCAAAATCATGAGAAACAAATGAATGTGTAGAGCCAGTGTCAAATATGGCCTTAGCTTCTACCTTTGAGATTAGAACAATACCTTCCACCACCTCTGTAGAAGCATCTGTATCCTCATGAGTAACTGCATATACCATGCCCATCTGCTGCACTGGCACTGGCCTCGGTGCTCTTGGTTGGCCCACTGGTTGTTGTTGCCTCTGTTGCTGGAATTGTCTCTGTTGTACCTGAGCCGGCCTCTGCTGTCCTAGAGCTGGTCTCTGCTGCTGTGGCACTGCACCCCTATATTGCTGGTACTGAGGAGCTAGTGCTCGTTACATCTGCTGCTGTGGGGCCTGATAAATCTGCTGTGGTCCCTGCAGAGGTGCTGCTCTCCAAATCTGCTGCGCAGGAACACGATAAGCTACTGGCTGGGATTTTGGGAATTGACTACCACCATTGGGACAATCGCGAACTTGATGTCCGAACTATCAACAATGAAAACATACTGTAGTCTCCTTGTAGCATTGCTCAGTAGGATGATTCTTTCCGCATCGTCCACACAGTTGTCTCTGACCACCTGAGGGTTGACCTTGAAACTTTTGTTTCTTCGGGTTGCCTTGGCTAGAAGGCTGCTTTGACTGATATTGCTGACATTTGGATTGTCTCTCTGCTGATTTCTTCCTTAGTGCACCTTCACCCCAATATGCACTCTTTACCATTTCTTGGAATGTCGGGAGTTGATTGTTTCCAATCATCATGCAAACATTAGCTGATAAACCATCAAGAAAACATCTGATTTTCTCTTCTTCAGGAACAATTAGCGTAGGAGCATACTTAGCCAATCTAGTGTACTGCTGCTCATACTGCTATACCGACATGTCAACTTGAACCAAGTTTTGGAAATCTCTCTTCCACTGGTCCTTGACATACTTAAGGATGAACTTATCCATGAATTCCTTGGTAAAAGTTTCCCATGAAATCTCTTCAGCCACTGCATCTGCTTGCACCACCATCTTCAACGAATTCCACCATTGAAAAGCTATCCCTTTAAACATGTAGGCTGCTAAGTTAACTCACTGCTTCTGAGTACAGCGGAAAACTGCAAAGATCTGCTCCAACTGCTCTATGAAATCATCTGCTGCCATTGGATCTTCTGACCCATGAAACTCAGGAGGAACCCTCTTCCTAAATTTCTCGTACAGGTCATTAGGATCTACTTCCTTTAGAGGCATGACCACTTGTACTGGCTGGGCTACTCTGTCAGTTAAAGCTATGATCTGAGCTTGGAATGCTGCACTATCATTATCTACTTGTGCTCTCTCAGCATTTCTCTCTTCTCTTTCTTGTTGCTTCTCTGCAGCTCGTTCAGCCTGAAGTTAGATCCAGCGGTTGGAAGAGTTCTAACTCTTCGTTCCCTAACTTTTTTGATAGCAGGGAGTCTTCTGATAGTGCGACCCAGGAAGCCAGGGCTCAGGATCCAAGTTCGAAGAAGATCTTGGCTATGCAAGAAGAGTTGAGAGATTTCTGTGCGAGTACAAACGCCATATGTCCTTACATTGCATTGCGGAGAGATCTCACTGTTTACCTCACTTATTGGCTTGGTGATGCTGTTTTTGCTGGAGGAGATGGAACACACATCAGGCCGCATTGTATTTTTCCGGCTTGTCAGATGGCATTTGGAGAGCAGCTTGCTTTGGTGCCAGCTCTTTACTCCTACCTGTGTACCAGGCTGTTGCTTTTTTGGTTCAGCTTGGGCTTCCCATGAACAGGGTATTTTCAGCCCACATCTTTTATTCATGGTATGTGTACAACTGTCATGGCTTCCACCGGCTGGGTGCTACACAGGATGATGATCCTCTGATGATTCGGCTAGCTAAGGGCAAAGCCATGTCCGAATCACTTTTGTTTACCCGCATGAGGATCCGATTGTTCAAGGACGTCGAGATGGGGCAGTCTTCAGTGAAGTTTTCTCCGGAGTTGCGGAAGAAGGCTTTTGATTTTGGTGCCTCCCGAGACTCTACCAGGGCGGGGTCGGGAAGGCATTACTCCTTGACGAACGCAGAGAAGGAGTGGCTTTTCAGCATACGTGTCGGCACGATGGTGTACCGTAGACATCTTTTCATCGACATCCAGCCGTATGTACCCTCTCGCTTTGTTTTGCAGTTGGGCTTTTCTCAAGCCGTTGTTGGTGCGCCTTCAAGCATGGTGAAGCGCTTTGGAGGTTTACAGGACGGGAGAAATGCATGGGCTTTCTATAGTGCTGAAGACACTACAACCATGATCTCTTATCCTGTGTTGTCGACTTCCCGGACTGCCGGCTTTGCAAAGTGGTTCGCGGAGAGCTTTTCGGCATATCGGGGGCTTTCCAAGAAGGAGCTTGATGTGAAGCTGGCATCTGGAAAGGGCCTTGGAAAGTCGGATGGCATCCGGCGAGAGGAAGTTTGGGCCTTGCTTTCTGGAGAGAAGCACAAGATAGGCTTTCTTGGTGACCAGGGCGTCATTGGTTCTGAAGTTGTTCGAGAAATACCTGATGAGGCTTTAGAGCAGCTAGAACAGGAGGAAGCCGAACTTGATGCTTGGATGCAAGCGGCACAAAGGCAAGCTTCCGTGGAGTCTACTGATAAGGGTAGACCATCCAGTGAGGAGTCAAGTGGGAGACCTGACTCTGATAGCGGGGCAGGTTCCTCTAAGAAGCGAGCCTGCAGGAGTAAGAGGAAGAGGAGTCATCATCACAACAAGGGGCAATATGAGGGCTCTCCTGACATAGAAGTCCCTCTTATTATTAATGAGGATGTGCCAGTGGATGCTGACGAGACTCCAGAGAAGAGAAGCCGAGAAGAAGAGACCGTTGGTGAAGGTATGATTCTTCCTCTTTCTCTTTCCATTTTTTTTTCATGGGATTTTTCCATATCTTGATTTGTTTTCTCTCCATGCTGCTCCTTTTTTTTTAGCAGAGGAAGATTTGGCGATGCCTGAGGTTCCAACCGATGAGGTGGTGACAGATCCTGTCGGGGCACCTGAAGAAGAACCGAGGGACTCTGGAGTGAATCCAAAATCTCCAATTGGTATAACTTCTTTTGCTTTCTTTTTTTTTGTGTCTGTGACTTGGTTTGCTATCATTTTTCTTGTCAGCTGACTTGCCACAAGATTCCGATGACTTTGAACCATCGATGGACGCAAATGTTGATGATGCTTCCGATGAGTTCATGGAGGAAGAGAGTGTTCCGCCAGTCGTCGAAGAAGGTATTTTGTAGTAATAACCCTGATAATGATTTTCAAACAGGATCATATTCATACCTTTTTGTGTTTCTTTGGCAGGTTTTGAGGTGACAGCGGAGAGTCCGTTGCTTCCTTCAGAACCAGAGCAAGGGATGCCAGAGGTCGATCCAGAGGTAGAGGCTCCTGGGACCAGTTCTGACACCGTTGAGGAGATACCTTGTGCTGAAATTCCTTCTCCAGCAGCTCCAACTGGAAAGAGTTCTTTTGTTCCTCTTCCAACGGGGCATGGCATGGGCAGCCGACCGACGGAGCAGGGCGAATCTTCAGCTGGGCCATCTCTTCTTTTTGCGAAGAAGGTGGTGGTGCGGGTTCTGAGCTCTTGGATTGAGACTCTCCTTGCTGGACACTTGGATGCTGGATTTGGCATCCAGCATGTGCGTGAGATTCTTGGTGATGCCGAAGAGGCTGGTCTGGATGTCACAGGTGCCAGGGCAATCGTTGATAGAATCATTGTGTTGGGTGACAAATGGTTTGAGGCCATGGGTTTGGGTGATGACCAGTTCTTTAAGGAGATGTTCCTGGATCCTGCTGGTAAGGCTAAGTCTGACCTGGATGAGGCTACACAAAGCAGGAAGCAGATAGTCCGAGAGAAGAACTTAGAAGAGCTAGCCATCATTGGGCTGACACATGACCTTAACATCTTTGATAGGGAGGTCGATGAGGCCAGGAAATGTCTTGAGCATCTGCAGGCACAAGTCGCTGCCAAGTGGGCTGCAATAATAGAGGCTCGCGACAGGGAGAGTGCTCTGATTCGCCGGGTTGTCGATGCTGATCGAGTTCTTGAAAGGAGGTCTCAAGAGAACAAACAATGGCGAATTGCTCGAGATAAGCTTCCCGGTGTGAAAGAAGGATTGCAGCATTCTCCAGCATCTCATGGCCAGTTCCTGAAGAAGCGTGCCTTGGAATCCCTGACGGCTGAGGCCAAAAGTTTGCTTGAGGGGCTGAAATCTTGGCTGGAGACCATTTTTGGTTGAGCTCCTTTTTTTTTTTTTTTTGTAACAGAAACTATCCTTCTCTCCTTTTTTTGGTACCACATGTATTTTTTGGTACTCTCTTTTTTTGTAGTGCTTGGGAACACTTTTTTTTTTGTACCGCATGTATTTTTTGGTACTCTTTTTTTTTTTGTAGTGCTTGTGAACACTTTTTCCTTTTTTTTTTTTGGTACCACATGCATTTTTTGGTACTATTTTTTTTTGTTTTGTTTTCCCTACGCTCACTTAAATCTTTTTGTGATGAAAGTAATTGCTAAATGGGATGTTTTTTTTTTCCCTACGCTCACTTAAATCTTTTTATGATGAAAGTAATTGATAAATGGGATTTGATCAAAAGCTTGTCATTTTGTGAAAATCTTTTGTCAAATGATTCTTTGGCGTGGGAGCCAGAAATTTTTTTTTTGTGGCATGGAAGCCGATTTTATGGCATTAATGGCCGGGTTTTTGAAAGCCAATTTTTGGTTTGTGGCATTGATAGCCGGTTTTGTTTTGTGGCATTGATAGCCGATTTTGTTTTGTGGCATTGATAGCCGGTTTGTGGCATTTATAGCCAGTTTTGGTGGCATTTATAGCCAATTTGGTTTTCAAAAATGCAAGTATCGAATAAAAGTCGCCTCCCTGCTGAATGTTCTTGCAAGTATCGATGGAATATCATATCCTTGCTCATTCGGTTGTGAGCATCGATGGAATGTCGCTTCCTCGCGGATTTGGGTGCACGTATCGATGGAATGTCGCATTCTTGCTTTTCAAAAAATTTTGGTTTTGCAGGTACTGACTTGATGTCGTTTCCCCACGATTTTTTGAAATTTGTGGTTTTCTCGAACCTTTGGGTCATGGATATCAACTGAAATGTCGCGTCTGCATGGTTTTTTTTTTTTTTAGGTTTTTTCGAACTTTTGAAATTTGGGTTGTGGATATCAACTGAAATCTGCATCTCCACGGTTTTGGATTTTGCAAGTATCGACGAAATGTCGCTTCCCTGTGATTTTGGAAGTGTCGAACGTGGTTCGCATGCTTCCGATTTGTGCGAGTATCGACTAAGCGTCGCTTCCCCATGACTTTTTGAAAAACCATTTTTTTTTTGTTTAAAGACACGAGGGTCATAGGTTTTGACCTAAAACCATTTAGGCGGTAAAAGGTCGGGTGGACTAGGGTGAAAATCCCTGAATCTGGATTTTGTTTCAAAACATGAATTTTGGGTTCAAGGGTTGAAAATTTTGGTCAAGTTAGGGAAAGGTTCCTAAACTTGGATTTTTGAACAATGAAACAATGAAAGTAAGCATTGTTTAAATTTCTAGAAATTTCAACATTTGATATGAAAATTCTAAAAAGAGGTGGGTTTAACGAGCGTGTACCTGGAAACCGATTTTGGCCGTGCAGGCATTGCTCTTACCCAGTTGGGTAAGTCTTCAAGGGTAGTACCGCTTTAAGAACTTGCCATTGATGGGCAGCATACATCTGTCACCTTCCATGTTTATGAGTGCGTATGCGCCGTTAGAGAAAACCTTGTCGATGACGGAGGGTCCCTCCCATTTTGGCTCAAACTTGCCTTTGGACTTGTGAGCGAAGACCATTGGTCTTTTTACCACAAGAACCAAGTCACCCTTTTTGTAGGCGCGTTGCCTGACCTTTTTGTCGAAAGGTCCTGCCATGCTTGCTTGGTAAAGTTCAATGCTTTGTTGAGCTTCAAGTCGTCTCTCATCGAGGTTGTCCAGCTCATGGAGTCGCAATTTGACATTGCTTTCTTGAGTCATGTCATTTTGTAAGGATACCCTCAAGGAAGGAATTTGAACTTCCATGGGCATGACAGCTTCGCATCCATTAACCAAGGAGAATGGTGTGCTATGGGTTGGTCCTCGAACGGTGGTTTGATAGGCCCACAAATCTTCAGACATTTTGTCGCTTTAGTCTCTTTTGTGACTAGAGACCATCTTCTTGAGGATTTTGCAGAGTGTCTTGTTGAAAGCTTCTACTAATCCGTTTGCTGCCGGATTGTATGGAGTCGAAGGACAGCTTTGGATTTTATATTTGTCGCAGAACCTGTAGAATCGATGATCCCGAAATTGTGGTCCGTTATCATGGACGAATCTTTTGGGTATGCCGAAACGACAAATGATGTTGGTGCGCAGGAACTGAAGGACTGATGTGGTCTTCATTTCGTTGAGTGCAAACGCTTCTGACCACTTGGAGAAATAATCCGTAGCGGCGAAGATGAAGCGATGACCTTTGCTCGAAGGGGGAGAAATAGGACCTATGATGTCCATACCCCAGGCTTCGAAAGGCCATGAAATCGCTGTAGGATGTAGCCATTCTGGAGGCATGTGAATGTAATCTAAATGAACTTGGCATTGTTGGCAGTGCTTAGCAAATTTGATTGCGTCAGCTTCCATGGTAGGCCAGTAATAACCTAACCTTTTTATCTGATCATAGAGCTTGGGACCAGCTTGATGAGCTCCGCAAAGACCAGCATGAACTTCTTTGAGTGTTTCTTCAGCCTCTTGTTGTGACAAGCAGCGTAGAAGTACTCCGTTGAAGGATTTCCTGTAAAGGATTTTTTGAAGGAATATCCAAATGAAAGCTTGGGGTTCGCCTTTGGATGCTTACCCGTTCTTTTAGATCTTCAGGTAGGATTCCGAACATAATGTAATCAATGAACGGATCCCTCTAGTTGCCGACTGAAGGTTGAAGGATTGAAATCCGACTTCCAATCACTTGGTGGCATTCAGCAACTGCTTGATGTGTGTTAAGAGGAGGAAGGATTCTTCTTTCGCACACTGTGATTTGCATGTTTTCCCCTTCCTAGATTGCCATAGATGCGGCAAGTCCAGCCAGGGCATCTGCACGTATGTTTTCACCTCTACGAATGTGGGTGATGTGACAGATGTCAAACTTTTGCAGAAGCGATTGTGCTCTGTTGTAGTAAGGCAGCAAATCTGGCTTCCTGACTTCAAATTTCTGATTCATCTGGTTGACGATCAGTTAGAGTCTCCAAAGACTTCCAGCATGGTGATACCAGATTCGATGGCAAGTTCCAGTCCTAGGATCAGAGCTTGATATTCAACTGCATTGTTTGTGCATGGTTCCAATAGGGAGAAAGCGTGTGGAATCATGTATTTGTTGGGGCTAACAAAGAGGATGCCAACTCCCAAGACCAGCTGTCTTTTTTCATTTGTCCTGGTTGCACCGTCAAAGTACATGTCCCAGGAGGCAGTTTGCGAGAAAGTCTCCACATTGTAGACTGGTTCGTCTGGGAGATCATCTCTGAGTGGAGAATCTTTAGGCAATGGATGCTCTGCGAGAAAGTCCGCTAGAGCTTGCCCTTTGATCGCCTTTTGCGGTACATACCTGATATCAAATTGTGACAGAAGGATGGACCATTTTGCCAGTCTGGCATTGAGAGAACCTGCCTTTGTGACAAGGACCTTTAAGAGGTTGACCCTCAAGACCAGGTAGACTGTGTTGGAAAACAAGTAGTCACGCAGCTTTTGTACGGCGAACATCACTGCAAGACATTCTTTTTCGACTGGAGAGTAGTGATGCTCTGCACCTACTAGCATGCGGCTGAGGTAATATAGAGCATTAGCATGCGGCTGAGGTAATATAGAGCAGCTTCTTTTCTTTCATCATTTTCTTGCGCAAGCAGAGCTCCCAGAGAGTGATCAAGGGATCTTGTGTACAAGATGAATGGTTTTCCAGTGGTAGGAGCAGCAAACATTGGAGGTTTTGTCAGGTATGACTTGATATCTTAGAAAGCAGCTTCACAGTCAGCATCCTGTTAGATATCGCGATCACTGAGATGGGGGGGGGGGGGTGAATCAGTGATCCCTTAAAAACAGGTCCAATTTAACAACAAAAGCAAATCAAATCACACAAGGACACCAGATTTAACGTGGTTCACCAAAAGGCTACGTCCACGGTTCAAAGACTGTCCGAACACCGATCCGGAACAGGTCTGAATCTATTTAGTCGCACCAACGACAAAGAGCACCAACCCTTAAGTTTCAGATAGCACCAACTATCTAGGAAGCACCTACTCCATTTACAATTTATCTGCACCAACAGATAGGATCACCAAACCCCTAACACCAAGCACCAACTTGATGTTCTACAGAATTAAAGTAGAGAACTTTTCTACAGCCTTTCCCCTCTACAATCTCTCTCTCTCAATCCCTTACAAATTGAAAATTAAAGCATAAACAGAGAGACACTTATCTTATGGACGAATCACCATCTTCATGAGCGCATTCTCGTCCACACTTGCTGTAGAAACGTGCAACACAACTGCACACAGCAACAGCTTCTTCTCCAATCACTCTTTCTCTCCAAAACTCTTTCTTTTTGTTCTCTCTTCTCTTCTGTGTACTTGAAAACGAACCAATCAAGCCTTTATATAGGTTATGGTAACCCTTAAGAGTGTTCAAATTAGGCTAGAATTCATTTAGAAAGACTCCCAAACGAAATACAAAAGATTCCTGAATTTTCGTGCACAACTTCTAATTTCTGCGCAATTCTGGTTCCCGTGCTCGGTCGACATCATGGTGTCTTCGGTCGACCGACGACACACTGTGGAAGCAGATAACTGTCGTGCTCGGTCGACCGCATGGGGTCCCCGGTCGACCGGCGACACACTGTGTCACAAAATAACTGGGAGCTATCTAAATCTGTTTTCTGCAGGTTTCTCTTTCCCGGTCGACCGCATGAGGTGCCCGGTCGACCTGCCACTCTGCTTCAGGAATTCTGAATTCCTGAACCTGGTTCAGCTCTGTTTACTTTGAAGCTCTATCAACACCACACTATCAACACCATACTTGTAACATTGTGTTGACAATAATTCCAACATCAAATGATTACTTGAGATACTAAACACTTCAATGCTTCATTAAACTTCTTAAGTCATCTCAAATTCCAACAATCTCCCCCTTTGGAATTGTTGGCAACACTTGGAACTTCAACACTTGGAACACTTTGAACCAATTGACCTTCATGAAGATTCTTCAGAACCATAGACCAACAGAATCAAGATCTTCACATTCTTGATACCAATCTCCACCAAGCTATCATAGCACAACAACTTCTTCTAGCATAGCTTTCTCCTAGCATAACATTCTTTTCTCCCCCTTTGACAACAAGTCCAAAGGGACCAACGAAGGAGCGAATAGTATATTCAAGGAATACAGTGCTCCCCCTTTCAAGCACATCTCCTAAGGATTAGGAGAGTGAGTAACTCCTAATTTTTTCCGGAGATACTCGAAGACTTCCTTTGGCAGAGGTTTTGTGAAGATATCAGCAACTTGCTCAGTAGTTGGAACATATTCCAACTTTACCTCACCGTCTGCAACCTTTTCCTTGAGAAAGTGATAGCGGATTGCAACATGCTTGGTTCTAGAATGCTGAACAGGATTCTTAGAGATGTGAATTGCACTTGTGTTGTCACAGAGGATCGGCGTAGGATCCGTTGTCGGAACTCCTAGATCAGAGAGCATTTGCCGCATCCATAACACTTGCGTACAACAAGTTGCCGCTGTAATATATTCCGCTTCCGCTGTAGAAAGGGATACTGAATCTTGTTTCTTACTGTGCCATGCCACCAACCTTTCACCGAGATAGAATGCACCACCGCTTGTACTCTTGCGATCATCTATACATCCAGCCCAATCGGCGTCAGAGTATGCAACAAGAGTGAAGGATTTGCCTTCAGGATACCAAATGCCAAGCTCCATGGTACCTTTCAGATATCGAAATATCCTTTTTACTGCTGTAAGGTGCGTCTCAGTTGGTGATGCTTGAAATCGAGCCACCATACATACTGCTTGCAGAAGATCCGGTCTTGTAGCAGTCAAATAAAGCAAGCTTCCTATCATAGAACGATAAGTGGTGTGATCAACAGACGAACCCTTATCATCTTTGCTTAGCTTTGTGTTCGTTGTCATTGGTGTGCTCACTGGCTTGCCGTCTTCCATGTTAAAATGCTTCAGCATTTCCTTGATGTATTTCATCTGTGATATGAAGATACCATGTTTCAGCTGCTGAACTTGTAAACCAAGGAAGAACTTTAGTTCTCCAAGTATTGACATCTCAAATTCTTTCTTCATCTCTTCAGCAAAATTCCTGCACATTTCTTCATCCTTGCCACCAAAGATTATGTCATCGACATAAACAATGACAACCAGCTGTTTGCTCAACTCTGTTTTGACATAAAGATTGCTATCAACTAGTCCTTTTCCAAAGCCGATCTTGCGGAGATAGAGGTCCAGCCTTGCATACCACGCCCTTGGCGCTTGTTTCAGCCCATAAAGAGCCTTTTTCAACTTGCACACTAGGTCTGAATTTTTGCTAATAAGAAAACCATTAGGTTGCTCAATGTAGACCTCTTTTTCAAGTAATCCATTCAAGAAGGCTGACTTTACATCCATCTGAAATACCTTGAAGGTCTTGTATGCAGCCAATGCAAGAAACATACGAATGGCTTCCAGACGAGCCACCGGTGCAAAGGTCTCTTCAAAATCTATGCCTTCAACTTGAGCATAGCCTTTACAAACCAACCTTGCTTTGTTTCGTATGACCTGACCATCTTCATTCAGCTTGTTCCGAAAGACCCATTTAGTACCAATAACATTCTTATCGGTAGGTCTAGAAACTAGTTCCCATGTGGAGTTCTTCTCAATTTGCTCCAACTCCTCATGCATAGCTTTCAACCAACTTTCATCGAGACTGGCTTCAGCCACAGTCTTGGGTTCAATGGTGGACACAAGTGAGTAATTGCTAACTACACTTTGTCTTGTTTTAACACCGGCCTCAGGATCTCCAATGATTTGATCCTTAGGGTGTTGCTCTACCCAAGTGCTTTTCTTTCTAGGTGTAGCATCCGCTGAGTCATCCTTTGATTTCTCAGAATCATTAGGTTCAGCCACTTCATCATCAATCTCACTTGAGTCCTCATAAACTGGACTGTCATGATGAGTTACATTCTTTGATTCACGGTTTTCATCAATTCTAACATCGGCACTTTCTATGATTTTTCTGGTCCTTTGTTAAGACATCTGTAAGCCTTACTAGAGGAGGAGTAACCCAGAAATATACCTTCATCAGCTCTTTCATCAAATTTGCCTGGATTTTGTTCAAGACGCTTGATGTAACACTTGCTACCGAAGACGCTGAAGTGCTTGACTGTTGCTTTTCTCCCAAACCATAGCTCATAAGGAGTTTTGTCTTCATGTGGCCTGATCAAGCATCGATTCTGAATGTATACAACCGTATGGATTGCCTCCTTCCAGTATTTGTCAGCTAGCTTGCTCTCAGTTAGCATTGTGCGAGCCATCTCTTGCACGGTGCGATTTTTCCGTTCCACAACTCCATTTTGCTGTGGAGTTCTAGGGGCTGAATATTGTCTTTGAATGCCATGGTGCTCACAATAGTTAGTGAACTCTTTAGATGTGAATTCACTTCCTCGATCAGACCTTAAAATCTTGATACGTTTTCCAAGCATATTTTCAACCTGTGCTTTAAACACTTTAAAACGATCAAGTGCTTGATGTTTATGCTTAAGAAACAATACCCATGTCATACGAGTATAATCATCAATGCATAACATAAAATACTTATCTCCATTGGTGCTTTGAGTTCGCATCGGTCCACAGAGATCAGTGTGCACTAGCTCAAGAGGTTTCTTTGTATGATGTTCCTTTGACTTGAACATTACCCTCGTTTGCTTTCCCTTTTGGCAAGAATCGCAAATGGGGTTGGAAGGCTTTTCAACTGTAGACAAACCTCTGACAGCTTTTGAATTGCAAATCTTTGACATGTTATCAAAGTTTAGATGCCCAAGGCGTTTGTGCCACAACCAACTTTCCTCTGTTCGACTCATCAAGCAAGTCTTTTCAGCTCCATCTGACAATGTATAGAGATTTCCAGCAGTCCTAGATCCAGTAGCCACTGTTTTGCCGTTGCTACTTTTCTTGATAGCAAACCCATTCTTTGTGAAGACAACTTCGTGGCCTTTGTCACAGATCTGGCTCACACTAAGCAAGTTCTGTCTTAGTCCAGACACATATAAGACCTCGTCTGATCTGATCTTGTTTGCCTTTAGCTGAACAACACCTTTTCCGCAGATTTTGGCACCATCATTGTTACCAAACTTCACTGATCCGCCTTCATAGTGCTGTAATTTGACGAATTTTTCTTTATCACCTGTCATATGGCTTGAATAGCCACTATCAAGGACCCATGGTGCTGCCTTCTTTTGTGCATTGAATGCCGTTTGCACAATGAGAGATTCCTTGGAATTATCTTCCCTTTTCTTTGCCCTCCATGCCTTAACTAACTTGGGTTTCTTTTCAACCTGAAATTGGTTAGCTATAGGCAACCTATAATCCCTAGCCAAGTGTCCATAATTATAACACTTATGGCACTCAATTTTGTGGCCGTTTAGGATTGAGAAGGGGTTCCTAGTCACTAATGGACTGTTTCTAACATAGAATCTACAATCCGCTCTTTTATGTCCATATCTATTACAATGAAAGCAATAACCATAGAATCTGAACATTCTTCCTTTCTTAGGTGGCTGGTTAAACTCCACAAACCTTTTCTTATTGACCATCTCAATACTAGGCTGAATTTGAAGCTTTGTAGCCTTGAGAGGTATGGCACTTTGTTTCATAAACAAAGAAGGTGTAGCTTTAGAGGACTCTCCGGTCTCAAATCCAATACCAAATTTATTGTGGAAGGGCTTTTGAAATTTCAGAATTTCATTGAGTTTCATTGTCCCTTCAATTGCTTGGAGCACTTTGAGTTTTTGGCGACTTTCCAAGTTTTCAGCCTTTGCTCTAGGATTTCAGTTTCAAGTTTCATAGCCTCTTCCTTTTTGATACTTATTTGATTTTCAAGGACTTCCACCATTCTTTTATATTCTTCAACTTGAGTTTTCAAAGCAATAACTAAACTTTCAGATTCATGAAGAAGTTTCAGATTTTTCTTACTTGTTTTGCTAAGCTCCTCAAGTGCGGCAATGAGTTCTTCTTCAAGATTGACCTCAGCCTCCTCTTCCTCTTCCAGCTCTTGCTCCTCTTCTTCTTCAACAGTAACCATGAAGAGAGCTTCAGTTGCCTCGGCTGATTCATCATCGTCTGAAGTTTCAGACGTGCTGTCATTATATTGACTGATGAAGCTTTTTGCTTTGCTCCTCTTTCTGAAATTTTTCTTCCATTTACTCTTATCAACATAAGAGTCATCATCATTGTTTTCTTTCAGCGGACACTTCGCAGCAAAGTGACCAATACCGCCACAATTGAAGCATTTAAAGGGTAGCTTCCCTTTGTACTTTCCATTGCTTCCTTTCTTCAGCTTTCTAACTAATTGAGCCTCAAGCTCAGCATCATGACCAGCAGTCTCTTTTCCCTTTTTCTGAACTTTGAAGGCCGCTTCTCTATCAGATGAAGACGTCTTACCTATGCGCATCTCATAGTCAGTGAGTGAGCCATGCAACTCATCCATGGTAAACTCATTCAGATCCTTGGCTTCTTCTATGGCTGAGACTTTTGAATCAAACCGGGGAAGAAGAGATCTTAGAACCTTTTTGACGATTACTGGTTCTTTAATCTCCTCCCCTAGTCCATGAATGTCATTCGTGACTTCATTCACTCGTTGCATATACGAGTCAACATTCTCGCTTTCCTCCATGCGAAGAGACTCGAATTGAGAGCGATGAGTTTGCAATTTCGCTTCTTTGATCTTCTCATCTCCTTCATGAATGCTTTTCAATTTGTCCCATATTTCCTTGGCTGTTTTGCATGCACTTACTTTGACCAGCTCGCTGTCCACAAGGCCACTAAAGAGTGCATTCTGCACCTTGGAGTCGTTGTCTGCTAACTTCTTCGTTGTAGCATCAGTGGGTACTACGGCAATATTGTAACCGACTCTAACGGTCTCCCAGACATCATAGCCAAGTGATTTGATGAAAGCCTGCATTCTGATCTTCCAGAAGGAGTAATTAGAACCATCAAACAAAGGTACTTTCTTATTCCCTGTATTGGATGCCATGTGATTTGACAAGAGATCACCCTTAGCGTGTTAAGCTTATCAAGGGAACCTTACGCTTTGATACCAATTGTTAGATATCGCGATCACTGAGAGGGGGGGTGAATCAGTGATCCCTTAAAAACAGGTCCAATTTAACAATAAAAGCAAATCAAATCACACAAGGACACCAGATTTAACGTGGTTCACCAAAAGGCTATGTCCACGGTTCAAAGACTGTCCGAACACCGATCCGGAACAGGTCTGAATCTATTTAGTCGCACCAACGACAAAGAGCACCAACCCTTAAGTTTCAGATAGCACCAACTATCTAGGAAGCACCTACTCCCTTTACAATTTATCTGCACCAACAGATAGGATCACCAAACCCCTAACACCAAGCACCAACTTGATGTTCTACAGAATTAAAGTAGAGAACTTTTCTACAGCCTTTCCCCTCTACAATCTCTCTCTCTCAATCCCTTACAAATTGAAAATTAAAGCATAAACAGAGAGACACTTATCTTATGGACGAATCACCATCTTCATGAGCGCATTCTCGTCCACACTTGCTGTAGAAACGTGCAACACAACTGCACACAGCAACAACTTCTTCTCCAATCACTCTTTCTCTCCAAAACTCTTTCTTTTTGTTCTCTCTTCTCTTCTGTGTACTTGAGAACGAACCAATCAAGCCTTTAGGCTAGGTTATGGTAACCCTTAAGAGTGTTCAAATTAGGCTAGAATTCGTTTAGAAAGACTCCCAAACGAAATACAAAAGATTCCTGAATTTTCGTGCACAACTTCTAATTTCTGCGCAATTCTGGTTCCCGTGCTCGGTCGACATCATGGTGTCTTCGGTCGACCGACGACACACTGTGGAAGCAGATAACTGTCGTGCTCGGTCGACCGCATGGGGTCCCCGGTCGACCGGCGACACACTGTGTCACAAAATAACTGGGAGCTATCTAAATCTGTTTTCTGCAGGTTTCTCTTTCCCGGTCGACCGCATGAGGTGCCCGGTCGACCTGCCTCTCTGCTTCAGGAATTCTGAATTCCTGAACCTGGTTCAGCTCTGTTTACTTTGAAGCTCTATCAACACCACACTATCAACACCATACTTGTAACATTGTGTTGACAATAATTCCAACATCAAATGATTACTTGAGATACTAAACACTTCAATGCTTCATTAAACTTCTTAAGTCATCTCAAATTCCAACACATCCCAGACAAAGTTTACACCTTTTTTCATTAACCAAGAGAATGGATGGCATTTCCCCGAAAGATTGGAGATGAACCGTCTGATGTAGGCCAATCTCCCTTGAAGCCCTTTGAGTTCTCTCAAGGTTCTTGGAGAGGGCATTTCTAGAATGGCTTTGACTTTTATGGGGTCAAGCTCTATTCCAGCTTTCCGAACTAGGAATCCGAGGAACTTACCCGACGAGACGCCGCAGAAGCATTTCAAAGGATTCATTCGTAGTTTGTGTTTGCGAAGCCGAAGGAAGACTTCTTGAAGGTCTTCGAGATGATCTTCTTTTCTTTTACTTTTGACGGCGAGGTCATCAACATAATATTCAATCGTCTTGTGCTGCATATCTTGGAATATCTTCATCATAGCCCTCTGATATGTGGCACCAGCATTTTTCAGACCAAATGGCATGACAGTGTAGCAATACACGCCAAATGGGTTCCGAAAGGATGTATGCTTTTCATCCTTAGGATGCATCTTTATCTGATTGTAGCCAGAGGTATTATCAATCATTACCTCTAGTATGGGGAGTGGAAATTCGTCTTTAGGGCATGCGCCATTTAGGTCTCTATAGTCAATACAGACCTTGATATGCCCGTTTTTCTTTGTCACGGGGACAATGTTGGCCAACCATTCAGGATGTTGTTCCTCACGGATGAAGCCGACGCTTTTGAGTTTTTGAACTTCTTGTTCAATTTTATCCATCACATCTGGACAGAATCTTCTTTGGCCTTGCTTGACAGGCTTGATGTCTTCTTGAAGATTGAATTTGTGGAGCGCTATTTTAGGGTCTAAGCCAGACATTTCAGCTTAAGACCATGCAAAGCAATCAACGAACTCACGAAGAAAGGCGATATACTCGAGTAATTCATCATCCTTTATATTCTTGCTTATGAATACAGGACGTGGGTTATCTGGTGTTCCCAAGTCTATCTTTTGAACAGGATCTTCTGTTGGAAGGTTCGAAGGTGGTTCCTCCATAATATTTTCGGAGGCTTCCAGCTCAACGAAACCTTCTAGAGTTTCAAGGGCATTTCCAGACCAAGGTTTTATTCCTTTCCACGGGTCTTCTTGATCGGCGATTTTCCCAAGGCTTGCTATGAGATGATCCCAATCGCCTGTTGAAACCGGGTCGAAGTAGGCTACTTGTTTTGGAGATGAGGTTCTTCTGGGTCAGAAGACCACATGTCTGTACCATCGGACAACTCCTCTTCATTCTCAGAGAAATCATGCCAATTGGATGAGCTTCCTGGATCTTTGTCAGGTGACTCATCAAAGAGATATCCAGGGAGATCGATGTCTTCATGGATACGAGATGTTAAGGCTTGGTCAGTAAATTGACTTTTAAGCCTTTGTGTCAACTGTCTCAGGGGAGTGTCGGGATCATACCCTAACCCGTGTGAAGACTTTTCTACATAGCCGTAGAGTCTCCAATCTTCCAGCTCGCTTTTGGTCAAGACGGGCCCCAATGGCGTGAGAATACCGTGGCCTTCTCCCAAACCGACTGGGTTTTGAGCGTCATAGCCCATTTTCTTCATAATAGCTTGTGCCACAGAACTATATAAGGATAGTTGAGGCATAGCTTCATTTTGGAAAGGTTCAAGCATGGAGTTTGATGAAGAAGCATCCGATCTATGGAAGAAGATCGGTTTTTCCTTTGCTGAAGTTGCTGAAACAACGAAGGAAGCTGACGCAGGATCTTCTATGTCAGAAGTTGTCTCCATTGGAGTAAGAGCAGGCTGAACTTGCTAAGTGTCAGCTTGGATTGACGATGTGTCATCTTCTGGCTCTGAATCCGAATCCGTGTTTTGCATGATAGACACGAAAGAGACAACAAATTTGCCCCCAGGCTTTTGCTTTGCCTTATTCACTTTAGTTGTGATGACCAAAGGCTTTGAAGGTTTGAGGGAGATGATGAAGGGAGTTTGAATGCTCTCTTCGGATTTACCGGATGGTTTGTTTTCTTCCGGCGATTGTTGAGGAGCCTTGCCTTTATCTTTCTAGAGATTTTTTGCAAAGGGTGCTGTGTGCTTCTCCTCTTCTTCTTTTTCACCTTCATACATTTGTGAGTCTACGAAGTGGACTTCTTTACCTTTGAAGGGTTTTCTGTCTGCAAAGACTCGATGTATCATGCCGTCGTTGCCAACAAACTTAATTCATTGATGTAGAGTTGAAGGGACAACGCCATTCTCGTGGATCCAAGGGCGTCCGAGAAGGATGTTGTAGCATGAAGGGGTTTTTATTGCATACACTGTGACCTCATAGATAAGATCACCGATCTACAACTTGAACCTGATTTTGCCGATAGGCCTTTGAGTACTCCCATCGTATCCGAAGATAGATACAGATGTGTGGCTCAGCTTGCTGGGTGGGATGCCCAACTCTTCGAGAGCCGATGTGGAGATGAGGTTGAGTGCTTACCTGGGTCGATCTGAACTCTATGCATAGGCATTTCCTTGATGTACCCTGTGAAGTACAGGGGTCGGTTGTGACTGGTTTCGCCAAGTAGGAGGTCGTCCTTTGTGAAGGCGATGGTTGCACTGGCTGTTTTTTTAACCGAGAGGAATTCAATGCATGATCCCTCAGTTTTCTTCTTTTCTCCCTTTGAGGAAGCTTCTGAGTTTTTGACCCGGTAATCCATTTCAATTTGGAGGACTTGCGGGGCATGTTTGTAGACATCCTCATTCAGCTTTTGTAATTCTAAAATGAGATTATCACGAGTGTGCAGAGACATTCGCAACAAATCTAGGATGTGCAGACGTGTAGGTATGTGCTTGAAGTGTTCAATCAAGTCATACTTGAAAGCCTCCTTAGGGCCTGCATGTTCATCATTGTTGCCACTAGGGGCGCTTACAACATCTTTTCCCGAAGGATTTATATATGTAAAGGAGGATTGGTTGTAATTTTTGTGGTAGTCCCCACCAGAGCAGGTGCCTCTACCAACTTCGAGAGCTTCTTGAGAAGGGTCTTCATTTGGAAGATTGTCTTCAGGATCAAGAGGCTGTTGTTTTTCATTTGCTGAGGATGTATCAGCAGCAGAGTTGCCATCCTCAGTGATTGTGTTGCATGGAGCATTTTCTGAGAACAAGTCCTGAATAGCATCCAGTAACCTTTCTTCTTCGTTGACCAATTCATCGTCCCAAGCATCAATAGCTGGGAGTTCTTCAGTCCGGAAGGGTGTGAACTTTGAAGTCACAGCCTCAGGAGAAAAAACCTGAGAGGTGTCATCTCAGTGAAAGTCACGTGAGATGAGGTGGCTCCAGAAGATACATTGCTAGGTGTCGCCGGAGTGTAAGTGATCTCATCAGACGATGCTTCGGAAGAGCTATAATCCCGAATTATCACATTACAGGAAGCTCTGACAGGAGACGTTGCCTGATCGGAGTCAGACTCATCCTCGGATGTAAGAGGATCGTCTATCCAGCAATTTCCTCCATTTTCAGGAGTTAAGGGAGGATGTACCTGATGGTCTTCAGGGACTTCAGGCTCTGGATTGCGAGGAAGCTCATTGACGCGGTCTTGCTCTTGTTCTAGAGCGAGACGCTGCAAGATCCTTGCATATTCTTCAAGATCAGGCATGGGAGCCAAATCTTCTTCTTCATCAACTCTTTGTGGCTCAACATGGTTGATTTCCACAGGAGCAATGAGAGGTGTTGGGTCAGCAGCATTTTCTTGTACAGCCTCTTGATCTTCTTCATCATCAGACCAGGATCCTTGTGGCTGTAGGGGGTTATACTAGATTACTGGCATAAGATGAGTCTCAGGAACCCATTCTTCATCGGAGAGGTATTCTCCTGTTTCAAGGGACTCCTCCCACTCGTCTATGTAGTTGGATTCGAATCCATCATCGGTGTCGCTGGACTCGTATCCATCAATGGAGAATCCAACTACCGAATTGCAATAGTATGATGCCTCCTGCGTGGCTTCTTTGAATTGAGGTGGCATGAAATCACTGAGAGTGAATTTTCTTACACCCTTTGAAGTCTCTGGAAGGGATGTTTTTGTTGCCTCCAGTGAAACGATAGAGGAAGCCTCTGCCTTTTCTTTGACTTCTTGTTTTGGCTGGCTCTTCTCTAGCCTTTTGAGCTTGAGGAGATATTTCCTAGCCTGCCTTTGCTGTTGAGCTGTAGGCTTTGTTTTCACGACCTCCAAATTTTCATCTTCAGGAGATCGGGATGTACCCATATGGGTTGTCCGTCTGGTGTCGGGTAAGGAACCAGTTCCTCAGACGCTTGGATTGAGTTTATCACCTTGAAGGAAGTAGTGATCTTCTTCTTCGGTGATTTTGATGTTTGTCCACATGTCACCATGTTTGACGGAGGCAGACCCATAGTTTTTGTCAAAGGTGATGACTCCGTTTTTCCACATCTCGTTTATTTTCTCCCTCACAACGAAGCATTGATTGAGAGGATGCGAGATCATCTGATGGTATGGACAGTACCGAGGATCGTTGGTTTTGCCAACATCACCCGGTCTTTTTGGTTCAGGCAAGGTGAGCTTGCTGTTTAACACAAGAGCCCCGAAGATTTCATCAACATCTTCATTAAACCGGTATTTCTTTTCTACTCGTTCTTTGAAGGCATCTGAGAGTTCAGGTCTCTTACCAGCAGCTTTGTTTTCAGCTTTCTTTGGTGGCCGAGGAGCTGACTTGGTCTGCACATTGAGGACCTCTTTCTTCTTTGGTTTTGAGGTTGCAATGGCGGTTGGCTCTTTTCTTGATGATTTCTGACTGTTGAGGTCTTTAATCACCGTTTCAGCTTCCATGGAAGCTTCTAGGAGTTCTCCCAGGTTTTTTGATTTGTTGCCGATGATCATGGAGCGGATTCTAGCTCTCATGTTGTTTCGGCAGATGTCGACTAGCGACGCTTGTGGCAATACATCAGAGCATTTGTATGCCATTGCTTTCCACTTGTGAATGAAGTCATATGTTGACTCATTCTCCCCCAGTTTTAGGCTGCACAGCTGAGCCATAGTAGTAGGATGATCCTCACCTTTGAAGTGAGTCAGGAAGCGTGTCTCTAGCATGGCCCAATTTTTGATGGAGTCCTTCTGACAGAGTGGAGTACCAATCGAAGGCTGTACCTTTTAGGGTACTTGCAAAGAGGCGGATCTTGAGTGCATCTTGATCCGCGATAGCTCCCGTCAAGATCTTGAAGTGGATGATGTGCTGTTTGGCCTATCCTTTCCCCGTATATGTTTGGAGAGTAGGATGTTTGGATTTTGTGGGGAACGGGACCGAGTCCATCCATAAGGGATATGGTGGCTTGATCCCATGCTCCTTGAGTATATCCTCTTTTTCTTGCTTTTGCGAGGATACCGTCTACGTCCTTTTTAGTAAGGGCGCGTGACTCATTTTTTTCTATATTTACCTCATCGCTTGATGATTCAGAGGAGGTTCATTGTTCGCCTAATTTTGGAAGGCGAGGAGAAGGTTTTCCATCAGAGTTTCAATCCTCTACTGGCCTTGTTCCAACTACTGGATGCGGGTGATCGGATCATCTTGAGGTGGATTGCAGGGTGGTGGCTCAGAATTTGTAGCCAAGACGTTTATCCTTCGTGATTCGAACGAAGAAACTGTCCTGGTAACTGAGCTGGGGCTCATTCTTTTTGAAGAAGAGCTTGAGGAAGGATCACTCTGCCGTCCTTTCCTTGAAGGAGCAGGGGATTCTTCTGAATGACTTCTTGTCCTGGAGACGCTGCGGGTCATCGGACGTCAGACATGGATTTTTGTTACTGACTTTTGGCGTCTTCTGGTTTTTCCAACCATATGGACAGCAGCAACTTGGTTGGGTCTTTCTTTTTCGACCCATTTGGGAGAGACTTGAAGTGTAGGAGGCTGGGTCCTTTGCTTCTCTAGTCTCTTTTACTGATACGACGCGCGGCGGCGTATACGACGAGTAATTTGAGCTTCAGTCAGCTCTGGCTGGGCTTTGACGATGAAGGATGTGCTCCCTCGGGTGCAGCAGCTGAGCCTGTCTTCTTTGTAGCTGGGCAAGGACAGGATGTGAACCCGGTCCTTCGCCTGTTGCAGCGAAGCTTTGAATTTTTTAAGTTCAGCCCCAGTAGAGATGAAGGGTCGAACTGCAGGTTTGTAGACCTTAGCAGGTGCTTGCAGAGGCCTTGTGATGCATGACTTGATTTTGGGCTTGTAGGAACAAGCCGGTTCATGCTGGGTTGACTTGGGAGTCAGGTTGGAGATGGGTCTCTCCTCTTTCATGTAAGCAAGAGGGTAGAACTGGTTCTCCTTGAGTGGGGCTAGTAATGCTGGCTTGGTGGATGTTGGGACCTTCTTTGTTTTGGTGAAGGTCTTGGGGACCAAGTATTGGGATAGACCTGGTCGTTTGCTGGTCGAGGCTTCATGGGGCTGCCACGAGCTTCGGGCCTTCTGGTGCTCGCCTTTGGTGTCACGGTAGTGACACGTTGAGAGGCAAGTTTTTATTTCTTAGAAGGAGCAGTTTGCTCCTCAGAAAGTGGGAATGGTCCCAGCGTCCCAAAGATGATAGTCCGGGGAGTCGAGGTCGACCCAGAGTTCAGAGAGTTGCCGAGAGAGTTGACGCTTCGGCAGCTGATGGGGTGCTTGTAGGTGCGCGTAGTTTGCTTCTGTTGAAGCATAAGTTGGTGCTTGTTCTTGTCGAAGGTAATGGTTAGTGAAGCTGGCATTGTTAGTTTTCGAAAAGTTTCTGAAACAAGACCACAACCATTAGTAATCACAAGAATATAATGATCATAAATGGGAAGTTCTATGGTTTTGTCTTTTCAAATTGCTCGAGGGAGATGACCCAAGCAATATGAAGAAGGTAGAAAGCCATAGAGTGTACAACTGTTCTGATCGCAGGTATGGTAAGCTCAGAATGAGCGTCCCAGTGACTGCTAGAAGCAATTGTGAACTTAAATTCAACTTATTGAAAAGCAGAGCTTGCTCGAGGTAAGAAGAATATAAAGTTGGAGTTACAAATGTGCCGGTCGCGAATACAGTAGACCCTGAAAGGGCGTACTAGTACCGCTAGACACAAATGTTTTGAGACCGCATCCATGAGATGAGATTCTCTATTTTGAAAGGTCGAGATTGGATTCATCAAAGAGAGCAGATGGTATTCCGATCCAAATACGGTCTCAGCGATTTTCGCGAGCGCCAGTATTCAGAAGGAAATGAACCATAATTTCTCAGATCTGAATCCAAAAATGACGAGTTTTTTTTTTAAAGGCCAATATCGGGTTCACAAAGAGAGCAAAAGACACTCCAATCTGAACACGGGCTCAGCGATTTCCGCGAGCGCCAGTGCTCATAAAGGAGAAGACCAAAATTTCTCTAATCTGAACCCAAAATGACGGAAGTTTTTTTTTTAAAAAAAAATTTTCAAGAAATTTTTTTTTAAAAAAAAATCCTTTTTTTATATTTTATATTTATTATTATTTTTTTTTAAGATTTTTTTTGAATTTTTTTTATTTTTATTTTTTATTTTAAAATTTTTATTTTAAAAAAATTTATTTTGAAAATTTTTTTTATTTAAAAGACGAAAAAGTACACATAGGCCTCCTAACCCGGTCTTATGAAATCTCGATTGATAGAATTGCCCCCAGATAAGGGTAGGATTACTTAATGAACCCTTTTGGAGGACCCTTGCCTAGAACAGTCAAGCTGTCTCCACACTCTGGACAAGGCTTTTCTTGAATCAACTATGATCAAAGAACGCAGTTGGTTTAACCTTAGTGTTCTATGTCTTCTTCTTTTATATATATATACATTTTTTTAAGGTCTTTAATGAACTCATCGAAGAGAAACGATGGCCCAAAACCTTAGTCGAACAGGCTCAACATTTCTGCAAGCACGATAAACGATAGGAAAAGATCAAGGTTTCTCAATTTTGAATCCAAAATGAAAAAAGTTATTTTTTATTTTTTTTAATGAACTCATTGAAGAGAAACGATGGCCCAAAACCTTAGTCGAACAGGCTCAACATTTCTGCAAGCACGATGAACGATAGGAAAGGATCAAGGTTTCTCAATTTTGAATCCAAAATGAAAAACCTGGTTTTTTGCTATTTTGTTTTTTTTTTCTAATGAACTCATCGAAGAGAAACGATGGCCCAAAACCTTAGTCGAACAGGCTCAACATTTCTGCAAGCACGATGAACGATAGGAAAGGATCAAGGTTTCTCAATTTTGAATCCAAAAATCCGATTTTTTATTTTTTTTAATGAACTCATCGAAGAGAAACGATGGCCCAAAACCTTAGTCGAATGGGCTCAACATTTCTGCAAACACGATGAACGATAGGAAAGGATCAAGGTTTCTCAATTTTGAATCCAAAATGAAAAATCTGATTTTTTTTAATGAACTCATCGAAGAGAAACGATGGCCCAAAACCTTAGTCGAACATGCTCAACATTTCTGCAAGCACGATGAACGATAGGAAATGATCAAGGTTACTCAATTTTGAATCCAAAATGAAAAATCTGATTTTTTGTTTTTTTTTTTGTTTTGTTTTTAATGAACTCATCGAAGAGAAACGAAGGCCTAAAATCTTAGTCGAACAGGCTCAACATTTCTGCAACCACGATGAACGATAGGAAAGGATCAAGGTTTCTCAATTTTGAATCCAAAATCCGATTTTTTGTTTTTTCTTTGTTGAAAAGAGAAAGAGTGGAAATAAATTCAAAGAATTAGAAATTCCCAAAAAATCTCATCTCAATTTTTTTAGATGCGGAATCCAACATAGGCCACCAATTAGAAAGTAGCCAAGGAATCAAGAAAAGAAGTATAAGCATAGAGCAATAGATATGATATGCAAATATTTCATTTCTAGCATCGTGTTCTCAAATGAACGAGTCCCACCGGGTGTGCCAGCTTGATGGACCAGCGCATTCTGCTCGCTCGGTTCTACCGAGGTCGGCGGACGTGGGAGTCCGTTTGGGTCCGACCCTTTCGTAATCGGAGGGGGGGGGCAGAGGCGTGCATCAACATTTCTTTTGTGTGGGTGTGCCAGATTTTCTATTTTACTTGGAATTGCAAGTGGTGATCCGGAGATCAACCTTCGCAAGTAAAAAGGAAATCAACTTCTTTTAAGTTTTCCATTGCACATATATTTAAGAAAAGAGACATTTTCTTGATTTGCCATGAAAGGCGATTTTTTGGCATTTATAGCCGATTTTGGCGTTTATAGCCAATTTACAATCCTTATCAATAATGAAAGACAAGAGTTGTGATTTTTGTCTCTTTTGAAAAAATACAAACTACAATCAAAAGCAAGAAAATGAGGATCTAACTTCTCAGGAGATTGTGAGGGACCCGTTCAGATTGACGGTCGCAAGCCATATGTGGACTTCGCCATCATCCATGCAGATGAGAACAGAGGATGCTATTGATTCGCTTGGCTTGGCTATAACCTCAGGTTTCTAGAGGACAAAGACCAAGAGGAGGTCCTATGTCCAATAAAAAGCCAAGTAGACGGGCTGAAAAGCCACGTCTAAGCCATTGGAGGCAGAAGGAGAAGGCAAGGACCTTGGGGGGGGGGGTACCCCCAAGGGACTTTTGTCACCTTGTAGCGGTGGTCGGTGTAGAACTTCCGTAGAGTTTTCTCTCTTTCTTTCTCTTAGATTTCTGATGCCTTTTTCTGTCTGAATTTTCGGATTTCCTACAGTCTGTTGTGTGTTTTCTGTGCCGTCCTTTCTTCTTGGAGTGCTCTCCTATGTAAAGGCTTTTTGGTAGCAATTTAGGAGGGTTTATGGGCTTTTATTATCATTAAGCCGCATAATGGGAGGAGTTACAGGATTTAATTCCTTTAGTTTGTAACTCCTTTTTCTTAGCTTCTGATTGGCCGGAGGAGATTGAGGGCATTTAATCGACTTTATTCGCCATGATGGGAGGAGTTTCATGGTTTAAATGTCATGAGTCTCTTGACTTGTAACTGCCAGATGCTTGCTTCTGATTGGGCCGTCCAAAGAAATGGATTAATGACCGTAATAAAGCTAGTTAATTAATCGCATTAAGTGGTCGCCGAGCAGTTGAAGAGTCGCGGGTCGTGCTGCGTCTTTTGGGATTTTTCTGGGATGATCATCAATGGATCTTCATGTAGATCGACATTGGATGACCATGTAACTTCAGGTATTGTTTGCCAACAGCGGGTCGGTGCCATCTGTTCTGTCGATTTCTTGATCGGTCGGGTAGAAATCACACTTTTTTGGTTGACCAGTTGGCGATCAATGTTGATTTCAATACTCTTGATGATTGACCTATGATTTTGACGGATGTCAGAGGATTTGGTGTCTCAAAAGTATGAATTTTGGAAAATACCAGAGGCCAGACGATTTGAATAGAGAAAAAACGGCGAAAAACTGGGGTTTCCGGGGCCCTCCCGGCGATCCCGGGCTCCAGGGTCGCAGGGGCTGGCGACCCTGGGGGTTTTTCCCCCTTTTGTCCCGTTTTGTGTCTGTTTTTGCTGTTTTTTATAATTTTTTCTTCTGTATTTTTCCTTGACATTTTTGATCATTTATTGGCCTGATTTCCCTATAGAAAACCTGATGAGAATCCTTGCATTTTGTTTTGCAAAGTTTCCAATTTTCTGAGAAAGCCGAAGACTTTGTCGCACAGAGCTGCCGATTTTCCGTCAGAAGCTGAAAACTGGGTCAAACGATGCGGAATGACCTGAAATTTGGGGTGAAGCCTGCTGAAGTAATAAATAAGACCAACCATAGGCTTTTGTTTGAGTTTTGAAGCCGTTTGGGGTCCTATCACCAGTAGACTTGCTTTTACCGCGATGAAGATGTCGCGGCTTAATGTGCGGTCAACTGATGTCCGATTGACTTGAAATTTGACAGGGAACCTATTGGAGTCATTTTAAGATGATCCACAGGCTTTATCTTGGAAACCATGGTCCCAGGGAGTTTCGCCGCCGAGAGGCCTGATTTAGTTGTTTGAGGGTTGATGTAGGGTCAAACATTGTCGGTTTGAATCGGAACTTGACGTGGAGCCTTTTGGATGTATTTTGAGACTATCTATCGGCTCTGATCGAAGATTTGGTGTCTCCGATGCTTTCGCCGCCGGGAGCTCCTTTTCAGCTGCGGATAAGCGAAGTTAGGCCAAATGATTTTCAAAATGCCCGAAACTTCTTGTATACTCCTCTTTTGGCTGTCTTGAAGGATCTTGCAGTTTTTGTTTGATTCTGATAAGATTTGATTTTTTGGAAGTAGCATTGCCTATTTATGGCAGGTTGCGACTTCATGTAGCTTTTTGGATCTTGAAGAAGCAAGGTGACATTTTTGGTGTCAACATCCATGAACCACTTCGCGAAGCTAGTAGTCCGGAAAGTCGACAACACAGGATAAGAAATCATGGCAGTAGTGTCTTCAGCACTATAGAAAGCCCATGCCTTTCTCCCGTCATGCAAACCTCCAAAGCGCTTTCACCATGCTTGAAGGCGCTCCAACAATGCCTTGAGAAAAGCCCAACTGCAACACAAAGCGAGAAGGCACATATGGCTGGATGTCGACGAAAAGATGTCTAGGTACACCATCAGTGTCGACACATATGCTGAAAAGCCTCTCCTTCTCTACATTTGTCACGGAGTAATGCCTTCCCGACCTTGCCCTGGTAGAGTCTCGGGAGGCATGAAAATCAAAAGCATTCTTCCGCAACTCCAGGAGAACGCTTGACTGAAGACTGCCCCATCTCGACATCCCAGAACCGTCGGATCCTCATGCGGGGCAAACAAAAGTGATTCGAGCACGACTTTGCCCTTAGCCAATCGAATCATGAGAGGATCATCATCCTGTGCAGCACCCAGCCAGGACAGTGGTATACAAACCACGAATAGAAGATGTGGGCTGAAAATACCCTGTTCATGGGAAGCCCAAGCCGAACCAAAAAAGCAGCAACCTGCAGTTCGGTACACAACTAGGAGTAAAGAGCTGGCACTAAAGCAAGCAGCTCTCCAAACCCCATCTAACAAGCCGGAAAAATACAATGTGGCCTATTGTGCGTTCCATCTCCTCCAGTAAAAATAGCTTCACCTAGCCAATAAGTGAGGTAAACAGCAAGATCTCTCCGCAGTGCAATGTCAGAGCAGATGGCGTCTGTACTCGTGAAGAAACACCTCAACTCTTCTTGCATGGCTGAAGTCTTCTTCGAACCCGGATCCTGAGCTCTGGCTTCTTGGGTCATGCTATCAGAAGACTCCTTGCTGTCAAAGAAGTTGGGGAACGAAGAGCCAAAACTCTTCCAACTGCTGGATCTAACTTTCGAGCCCTCCTTCTCCTTAAAAAAGTCATAGAAGGCGACAAGCTGAAAGTACAGAAGCTTGAACTCCTCTGACTGCTCCTCAAGGACGCTGTCAATTGGCATGAACTCCTCATAGAGTTTACCAAGGATGGGCAATCCAGTAATGGCGCTCAACTCCTTCAAGGAAAAGCCAGTCTCATCATTTGTGACAACGAAGGTATTGGTTTGTGGAAGGAATGACTCCAGCATAGCCATGAAGGCCTCATTGGAAAAGAGCACGGTCTCCCTAAAGGCGCGGACCACATCAAAAATCTCGGCTTCCTTCAAAACGGCGCCACCAATCATAGGACGCGATCAGTCCACGACTTCCACTCGGAGTCAGTACTGAAACGGCCACAAAGTCGAAAAGGCTTCACCCAATTGCTGCCGTCACTGCTGAAAATGACAAGGCCCACCGATCTCAAATCACTGGCCGGTATCAACATGTCCATATGGGCAGGCGACTTCTCCATATATCCAGGAGGACCACCAACAAAAATCCTGGTTTTGATCACGTTAGTCCTCTTCACCCAGCTTGGAGGATCTTCCCTCTTAGAGCACGTGGGAGAAAGGTTCATAATCAAGATATTACGATCAAATGTCGACCGGGTAGCAACGGTTCTGTTCTCACCATCAACTGTGTAAGAGAACTGAAAATATCTCCTCTGGTATGTCACGTCGTCAGGGACTGCATCACCAAAGAAGAAGGTAGGCTTGGGCAACACCCTCTGATCGTCCATAACCCAAGGACGGCTGGTTACCATTGAAAATGCAGCTAGGGCCAATGAAAGTGTCCTAGAGGGGGGGGGGGTGAATAGGACTAGTGGAATTCTTTTCCCAATTAAAACATCTTAGTCCAATTTTAATCCCAACTAGGAACAAGAACATAATGAACACAAATAAGAATACAACTTATGCGGAATATGTGTTCAATGTATGAGTGCTTAAACGACAATCAAAGATAAGACAATTAGTTTCATATTAATAAGCACAAGTGTGAGTACAACACTCTTCACAAATTCACTTATGATTTATATCAATGTGCTCAAATGAATAGTGTTACTGTTCAAACGGCTAGTGAACAATGAACAGTGAACAGTGAATAGTGATATTACTGTTCAAACGGCTAGTCGCGAGGTAACCGCGAGGTAACTGAAAAACCATTTTAAGAGAGTTTTTGCTCTTTGGAAAAGTAACCGCGAGGTGACCGAAAACCATGGCGGTTAGCCAACTTCTGAGGCCTGTTTTGAGTCTTGAAAAAGATGAAAAACAATCTCTAAAACCCTATTAAATAAGCCATTAAACTAAGGGTTTTTAGGGCCATGTCTTGGTTGGTTTGGAGTCCCATTTACCTGAATAGGTTGGCACACATATGGACATCTTCCTTTATGAATCCGGGCCTTCCAAGACTTGATCTTCTGCCTTCAAACTTGATATTCCTTAAGAAATTCTGAGAGGCAAGGTCTTGGATTCTTCAACACAGAATTGACAATACAAAAACAAGTGCTCATAGGAATGTGGCACTAACAATCTCCCCTTTTGTCAATTTCGTGGCAAAACACCTATTCTTGATTGAAATACAACAAATGGACTCAAGTACAACCAAGATTACAAGAGTACATGATCTTTACAAAAGATACAACAATTACAACTCAAAGACTCATGACTCTAAATACTCCCCCTGAGAATGTGCTTTGTCTCTTAAAGATATACCTGCATAAGACATTGACATACACATTCTATGGTGGGATTGCTACTCCCCCTTAATTGTTAGTCATAAAATATCATAGATAGAGTGTGTTTTCACCCTTTGTTTTACACTCTCCCCCTTTGTTTAATCTCTCCATTTTCAGGATTCAATCCATTTATTCTCCCCCTTTTTTTGTCACAAATTGACAAAGAGATGTCCCGATGAAGCATATGGAGTACTATAGAGAGATATCAATATTTAGCATATTATGATATCAAGGACATAAAAAGATTCGCCTATAAGCATAGAGGGGTTAGCAAGCATGATATCAAAAGATTTGACTATAAAGAGATGTAATCATGCTAAGATGGAATTGAACTATATAAATCAACAAAGAAAGTCCATATCAATTCCATGAATCCATTTAAGGATTCTCTAAGTCCTTCAAATGATACAAACCCATTGAAGAGTAAGGACTCAATAAAGATCATATGAAATTTCATTTCATTGACCTTTTTCACCACTTAACCGTAGTGATGAACCTGCATAATCATACTGATATAACTATGAAGCACATATAATGATTATGAGGAATGCACGAGGTTCCAAAAGAAAATCAATCCATTTAAAAACATATGATAGGAACATGCATTATGATACCAAAGAAAATAAAATCCAAAACCATAACATTCAATCTTTAGAAAAATTTAACTTACAAAGGCATAATGAATGTTATGAGGATGAATGCAATCATCCAATGAATTCAATCATCAAAATAAGCGATTATAATCTAAAATGATGAATTGGGTACATTGCATTCCAAACAAGTCATCAAGATAGGAAATTTACAAATAGAGGAGCATATGACTTGCAAAATCATCTCACAAAAGAAAAACACAATACAGAGCATTGTGATGATCAAAGATAAAAACATCCATATCTTAGAAAAATACCAGAACTAAAAACTCATGGATGTGGCAATATGAGAAATACATAAAGACGTACCTATAAAAGTTAATGCATTCTCAATTAAAAATTGTTTTGTTTTTTAAAAAAAACTTAAAAACAAATATTCATCATATTCATATATGTGTCTCCATGATCCTCAAATATGAATTCTCATTTGATCATCTTAAATATGTCTACTCCCCCTTAACATCATTCTCTTCTTTTTGTCAATTTGATGACAATGAATATACCGATGTAATGCATAAAGAAGATGTAAGGCATGAAACTAGGGAGTTCTCAAATATAACAATTAAAGCTTACATTGATCAAATTTCTCAAGATGTTGCTAATCATGGAAAGGCATAATGATGAATAGATGAGTACCAATTGAAAATCTCATTTTGAAAGCATGTATCTAAACATGGCCCAAAATGAAAATCAATTGCATAATTTTCCATTTAAGTAAAAACTTAAAATCAATGGAAAATTCATTTTTCAAATCATATTTATTTTCAAAAATACAAAACAACTGATTTGAAAAATATGAGATGGGACATCAATATCACATCTCATTCAATTTCGCATTTTAGAAAATATACCTATTAAGAACATATGCAAAATGAATTGTTGATTCCAAAACATAGACAAGATCGAAAGAGATTTACATGTAATGGAGGACAACAACTTGAGATTCAACCAAGTATATGAATTATGTTTCTTCTTGGTGAGGATATATGCATCAGAGAAGTGTTTTACGTGATCACACAGAATTACAGGTCGGTTCCATAGCTACCACACATGGAATTACGCTTGGCAAACCCAACACGTGAGGAGTCTCCCGTCTCCTCCCGTTTCCTCCCTTAAATGTTAATGTTCGAATGATTCAAGTAGATATACCAATATGAGTGCAACTTGGAATGAATCAAGGTGGAGTATTCAAAGCATTAAATCAATTCCATAATGATGTACATGTTAAGGATACAACCAAAAAAAAATCGTGGATTGTTACGTAAATTTTTTTTTTATAAAATGCTAAAACTCTAAACTGATTTTGAAATCATGTAACTAATAAATATGTTTCAAAATAGAGAAATCCATGAGAATAGTGGTATTAATCATAGCATAAGCATGTTTAACTTTTGAAAACCATATGCAATGAGAAATATCATCATTTCATATGCTTTATGAAATGAAGTTCAACTATCATGAAGCCAACCTCTTCAAGAAAACAATCATAATTTAGAGGAGGCAAACATGAGAGATAAGATGCTAAAGTGAAATTTCAATTCAATGTTCGCAAGATTTGTCACATTTTAAGACATACCAAACAAATAGAAAACCATGAAAAGAACATGGATGTGACAAACTCAAAATTCACTAAGCATCATGAATATTCATCACTTATAAAAATATAAGTTGAATGCATCATGATGAATATAAGAAATTCCATAAAAATAAGATTGGTGTTGTGTGCAATTTCCAAGGTGTAAAACATATGAACTCAACAAATATAACATCCATCAAATAATAGTTATGATCATAATGAACAGGAAATGGATTTGAAGAGATTCATATGAGCAACAACACACTTATGAAAATTGAAACATATACAAAGATGAAATCATAAACATGGATCAATTAACATAACCATCCTCCTTAAATAAAGACTAACAAGCACAAGGATGGATTTTATAGTTTTTAGTATGGAGTTAACAAAAGAAAACAACACAACCATACATAGAACCATTTGGCATTTGCATATAGAGGGTCATATCATCAACAAATTTTTATTTTTTTTACCCTTGCAAATGTACCTACATACATGAAATAAGGAAAATACCTTTTATAAGTACCTGTTAACAAAAGAAATCGAAAATGAAATACATAACAGGGTATCATGTATGGTAGTAGCCTCTAAGAGTTTAAGGCCATGAAGAAAAACGATCATGGATACCAATTGGAACAAGAAATACCAATTGAGATTCAAGGATAAGACTATTAGCTCAATCACTCTAAAATGGAGTTAAAAGGAATATAACTACTAGGATTAATCCAAATTAGAGCTATCCATGATGTTATGGGGTTAACTGATCATAGCATCAATCAATATAACTAATAAAATCATATGCTATGAATATTTTGAAATCATTTCATCCAATCATAAAATATAACTGTCATGTGCAAGATGAAATATGAGATGAATGAAATGAATTTCAAACATGAAGCCTACCTCAACCATTAACCAACCAAGATTATGAACACATGAATATGGTGGTTATGAAATTTTATAAGAGTATGAGAGGTGGCAATCATGAAAATTATGATGCTAATAGAAAGTGACATGGAATAAAAACATATTACTATCAAGATCAATCCAATGTATACAAGGTTTATCACATTTTCAAGATATGACATCAATTGGATATGACAAAAATCGAAAATGATACCAATTGAATATAGAACAAGATTAAGAGCAAAGATGTGATAAACATAAAATTCCATCAAGCATCATAAACTGATATTCATCACTTTTAATGATATGACTAATGACCATAGTGATGAACATTCTAAATTGCATGAAATGTCTCTTGGTGATACATGCAATTTGAAAGTGTCAAATCATATGAATTTAACATCTATAAAATTCATCAAACAATAGGTATAACTATGTAATACAAGGAATGGATTTCAAAGAGGTTCATATGATCAAGATCACTATTATGAAGTTGAAACATGTATAAGGATGACATCACTTAGAGAATATACAAGAATCAACATCATAACCATCCATTTCAAAAAAAATAATGACTAGAAAGCATAAAGGATGGGTTTGGGAGTTCTAGTATGGTATCCACAAATGTAACTTAAGAGCACGACCATACAAGGAACTATTAGACATTTGCAAAAAGAGGATTAAATAAAATCCAGATCTAACAAAATAATATCCATTTTAGCAAATGTACTAAAAGAATAATGAAACATTATCATTATGCATTGAAAAAAAATGCACAAGACTAAGAATATATTTCAAATTCTATTTCATGATCCACAAAACATACAAATCAATTTGCTCATAAAAGGAATATAACTACAAGACCTCATACAAATTGACTTGAATAAGTATGACTTGATATCAATTGGTAAATACATTCAGATAAAATGTATAACTATAAGGCTCTAACCAATTGAATTTCAAGTATATCAAAGAATTTTATTTTCATATAAAGATTCTAACTTAGAAAGCATATAATGAAAATCAATTTTGATCATATCTCATCAATGAGGCACAATCATTATTCAACTTGCATTTTTAAAAGATATGACTTATTTGAAACACATACAGGCTGATTTTTCAAAACAATAATTTTCCATATGAAAATATAACTTGGAAATCTATGGAAAAACTAAATTGTTTTAAATCATTTGTTTTTGAAAAAAAATCTTACTTATGACAAACAAACAAATGAATTTACAACTACAATTGATCACGAATAATCTAGCTAAGAGGGCTTTTGAAATCATAATCAATTGATCATGTATAGAAATGCAATGCAAGAGATATAACTCAAAAAGAGCAAAAAGCAAATCTAACATGATGAAATTTTAATCAAATGTTTTTGAAAACCATGTTATGAAACAAGAGAAGTACATGAAAACAAAATCAATTGATCATAAGTAAACAATGCATTTTAAGAAATGTAATTCTATAAAAATAGAAATGCAAATTGTTTGTAATAACCATACATTTCCAAAAAGACAAGGAAATGCTTTTATTGACAATGCTTTTGAAACTCAAAACTTTTAAGAGTATTTGTCAAAATATAACTTGAAACCAATTGAAAAATGCGTTTATTCAAAAACACATTTATTTTGAGAAATATACCTATAGATAGATAACCAATTGAGTTTCGAGTCTATTACAAGAATTGAATTTCTCATAGAAGAGATTAAATATAAAAAGAGAAACAAATTCAATTCTCATAACTTTCAACTTGTGCTTTAAACAATATAACTATTAGAAACAAATACAAGTTGAGAATAATTTTCCATTTCAAAACAAAAACTATGGAAAATTTATTTTTCAAAAATATCTAATTTTTTTTAAAAGATATAACTTATGAAATTCATTAATTTTTGAAAAACAGGGGATGTACCATTAATTAATCATGGATAGAAAATCTTTTAAGTCCATAATTAATTGAAGCACATTAAAAGAGCATTGAAATGCATTTTCATAGATATAACAATATGAATACAAAATGCACATTAATAAGATGCAATCAAGTGATTTTGTGAACCAAAAGATATAACTATAAAAGTTTATGAGAACAAAATCAATTGACTACAAATATTTCTGCATTAAAACAAATGTAACTATATAAGCTCAAAATGCAAAAGTTCATAGACCAACAACATGAAATAATTGAAAAGAAATAGGTTGGTCCAAAAGAGTTCAAGATCTTAGGTCTTTCTAATAATCTTCATTTGAAAAACATCCTAAGGTCTTGGATGGTTTGTCCTTGAGGTCCCTCTGATACATGAGGTCCCTCTAAGGAATTGGCACTAGCAATGAAACAAGATCAACTCCGAGTTGTTAAGCCTTTATGGAGTAGCTTGGCTTTGATACCAATTGAAAGTGCAGCTAGGGCCAATGAAAGTGTCCTAGAGGTGGGGTGAATAGGACTAATGGAATTCTTTTCCCAATTAAAACATCTTAGTCCAATTTTAATCCCAACTAGGAACAAGAACATAATGAACACAAATAAGAATACAACTTATGCGGAATATGTGTTCAATGTATGAGTGCTTGAAAGACCGAACATAAACATCAAAGCAAATACATGAACAGACTCTGAAGTATAAATATCTTGAAAAGATAGCAGCCTATATAAAACATTTCATAATCAGAAATACATTTAAAATCCTGAATAATAGAGACGATACGATAAAAGATAGGTTTCATAAACATTAACAAATTCAAAGAATATACTGAGTATAACTAAACAAGAATCATAAAATAAATTAATAATCAGATAAAACATTGGCAACCACACATAGCTATATTGTCCTATTACCGAAGTAACAAGAGCAGACAAAACGGTAGCCACTACACGTGGGACCGGAGATAGGATCAGAACCGTAGCCATACAAATGGGACCGGCAGATCAAAATCAGAACCGTAGCCATACAAATGGGACCGGCAGATAAAAACTGTTGCCATGGTCGGTACAGATAGAATCCAAACTGCAGCTGGCGGACAAATTAAAGATCCCAAGCCGGGTGATCAGCCCGACAAGGTGACCTAAGCCTAGTGGTGCCTTTAGTTTCCAAAACTCGAGTCGATACAAATCAAACCATAATAATAATCCCTTTGGCTCATTGGCTCACACTACAAAGCTTTGGCCCTATCTTGCCTCGGGGTTTTGTTTTTGAAATAATAGTCTCTTTGGCTCATGGGCTCGCACTACAAAGCTCTGGCCCCGTCTTGCCTCGAGGTTTTATTTTCAAAATAATAGTCTCATCGATGAAATCCCGAATGTGGCGAACCACTCCAATCTCTTTCAAAATCGATTCGGAGAAAACATACGAATTTTCATGGTAAACAGCTCAAATACACATCAAAGTGATTTGTATAAAATCATACGATCAATCCTTTCAAACATGGAAGACCACATGATTTTATAACAAATCACCGATGCTATTCAAATTAGTTTACCGAAGAATACAAATACATATACCTTCTCTGACTTGAAATGGAATGGATAGCGGAGAATGACTTAATGACTTACCAAGGAACCATCTCAATACACATTTAACCTTTAAACATTGATTAATAAAGAGTATGTTTGTTGCCAATGAAAATCCACAACATTTAAATGATAAAGTGCGTATTGAGACTTGAAAGATTCCCGGGTAACTTCACATACGCTCATTCTCTCATTGATCCCATTCCCATTTCACAAGTTCCAACTATCACAAATAATCCCAACTTTCATGGGCTTTCTATCAAAATTAACCCCCAAACTTTCATGGGCTTTCAAGCATAAAAGGGGGATTAACGGACCACAATCAATGAGGAGAAACAGGCTGAAAAGGGGCTAAAACAGGCTTGAAAAAAAAAAACCCCAAATAGTCCGCGAAAACAGCCCAAAGAATGGGCCCAGATAGACCTGGGCTCGCTCGAGCGACCTAGGGTCCGCTCGAGCCAAGCCCAGGCAGAACCTGGTCCGCTCGAGCGGCCCACTGGGTCGCTCGAGCGGACTGGGCTCTGTCCCAGTCCGGGCCGAGTGCAGAAATGCACTCTTTTGTGCATTTTTCTGATTTCTTTTCCCCCTCTTTCTTCCATACTTATTTTCACAATAACTTGGACCCATCCTTGACCTCCCAAACTCATCAAATCACCATTCATTAGAAATCCAATTAACCAAACAAACACTTTTGAATCAAAGCCTTTTTCTCCCTTTCTTTGAACACCAGCCTTTAATACAAGGAAAGCAAATTTTCAAAATGATTAAAGTGAAACTAAACTTCCAATACATTATAAGACAATAGCATAAGTGGAAATCAACATAACATTGCTTCATTCATTCAAAGTGAATCCATAAACCATGAGGAGATGAGAACTTAACAATGAAATACCATGAAACAAAACAAGAGAAATGAAACCATCATATTAATTGAAAATTCCACTTGCCTCAAGTCAAGATGAGAGAAATAACACTCCTCAAACAAAGCTCTAGGGTCTCAAGCTCCCAATCTACAAAAACCCCAAAATTTCCCCAAAGAGAACCCTAAAAATCAATATTTGCAAATCTCCAAGGAAAGCTCTTGCATGAGTGATGAAAACACTCTAAATGAAGAGGAAAACAAAGATCTAAAGTTTGGAAAGCCATTGCTAACCTTGAAAAGCTCAAACGACGAAGAGGAGCTTGAAAGGAAGCCTTGCCCTAGCTCAAATCCTTTGAAAAAGGGTTCATTGGAAAGCTAAGAGGGAGGAGAAGAAGATGGGAAGATCACTCCCTCACTTAGCACTCAAGATTAGGGTTTTCAAAGAGAAGAGAGAAAGTGTGGGAAGAGAGGAAAAGAACCCTAGCTGAAAACATTGCAGGAAAATGAAATGAAGGAGAGGAATAGGGTTCCTCTTCTTATAAGATGGGTTTTGTGGGCCCCGATCTTCACAAGGCTGAAAGTGGCATTTGCGGGCCCCAAATGAAAACGACGAAGAAGACAAAAACGATCAGCGAAATTTCTGCTTTCCAAAAAGTATGTTTTCCCCAAATTCTGAAATTTTCGAAATTTATGGACAGATTTAGTGAAAATGTCATTTTTGCCCATTTTTCTCGAAAAACGCAATTTCTGAGCATCAAATCAAAATGGTCAAAACATGAAAGTTGTTCAACTCAATAAAATGAGTCAAAAGGAGCACAATTTGTAAATCTTCCAAAATAAGAATAATTTCTCACAAAAATACATTTTACAAGGACCGGGTCAAACTAAAGTCAACGGTCTTCAAAATCTCCAAGGCTATGAAAAATCTAGTCAAACTCCAAAAACAAGGTCAAACCAACTCTAATCTCATTTAAAAAGCTAAACCATGATTAAAATAATACTAAACAAAAGAACTGGGGGTCGGGGTCTTATATCGTCCACCCATTAGAACCCATTTGGTCCTCCAAATGGTCTAAACCAAATCAAAATCAAAAACCCAAAAGACAAAAGAAAACGCTGACACCCTACGCTGAACCTCGGCAACTGAGATGCCCTCTGATCAAACCTGACGTTGAGATGCACGGTCAACAACACTCTGATTCAGTTGAAGGCTTCACACTTTTCCACATATCTGCTCAAAAACATACTTATCTGACTAAACTAGAGTTCAACAATTCTTCTAATCATCCTTGATGTCATCTGTTGTTCCTGTACTGGATCATTCTTTTACTTACCTCGCCAGTCACTGTCGGTCCAAGAAACTGCAAGTTCTGTCTCTTCCTATCAGCTTGGAATTCTGTTGGCCCCTTGCATGCATCATCTGTCTTCTCTCGTGAGCAATAAACTGATCGAGTTAACTGGCTACACGGCCCTCCTGACACATTACGAATCCTTCTCGATTCTGAATTACAAACTTCAAAATTCTATAGGTATCATGTCTCTGACTTGGTCTGTTTCAACCCATATGTTACTCTGCCATAAACTAGATGTTAAACTGCTATAACCTGCTGAGCTATTCTGTGTCAAAACTTCGCATGGCTTGCCTTTTCAGATTTCACTCTTCAAGTTTTCTATCTTTGACATGTAAAGCCGGCCTTGGAAATCTAATCTGTGTTCACAACTCCATATTCCAATCTTTCCGTGATGTACTCAGAATTCCTGCTCACATCTGATTCTATCTGCTTGCTGCTCTTGATCTCTTACCTGATACTGTGTCATCAACAAAATAAACCTGCCAAGCTGGCATCATTCCCTGATAAGTTGAAACTTTCAATCCAAGTCTTGAATGATGTTTACTCCCTCATAGATCCAACCTTGTCCCTAACTGAACCAGTATACTTCCTGACATCCATCAACCTTTCAATTCACACACTACCAAACTCCAGCTATAAACTAATACAACTCCTTCCATTCAATACAAAACAACCCTTAAAATTTTAAACATAATGACTAAAACAATTACCTAGCTAAATTTCATCATTTTAAAACAATAGTAGAAATTGAACTTCCAAATTATCAAATAAAGCTTAAATAAATAAAGTTTATCAAAGTTTGAGTCTGACGTAACATTATTCGTTTTGAAATTCATATTTTCATAACCTAACAAATCATTCAAATACTCAACAAATTTTAAATCAGGATTTCAAAAATAAATCAAATTCATGTAGTATGACCATACATTAAACTTTGTGAAAATCTGCAAAAGTCTGAGTGTTAGTTAAACACTAAACCTTGTTGAAATCCTAACTCATTTGTTCATAAAAATCTTGCGGAAATCTAAACAAAGTTGAGCGTTAAAACAAATGTAGGGAATCTGCATATAATCTAAACACAAAAACCTTTAAGAAATTCTTCTGGCATCGCCAAAGGAAATGAATCAATGAAATAGAAATTTCACAATGTTCTTTGAAAAAGAAACACGATTTTGAGTTAAATGCTTTTAAAGACCAATTTATCCACTAGTCTCTACATTCCATCATTAAAACATCCATCCATTTCCAACCAAACATATACAAAATTTTGAAATTACTAAGGTTTCGAAATGTAGATGTCAACATTTAAGAAAACTAAAACGAGAGCAAAATTTCAAGATCATTGTAAAACAATATCTTAAGAAGATTAAACAAAAATCCGAAACACAAAACCTTATGAAAACAAAATCATGTGACTCACGAAAAGAGTATAATGACATAGTTTATTTCAAAGATAAGCCTTAAAGAAGAAACATAAATCCATTGTTTAGACACTGCAAGAATAAATCATAGACATTAAGAAAAACCTAACAAAAGATGGAAATATCATGAAAATCATTCTAAATAAGAGATGGACATCGCACTAACTGAGGTATTCACTTGCAACTGCTTGTTGTCCAATCCAATATCCTGTAAGTCGGTAAAGCCCACAATGTTTCCTTTGCCACCGAAAAGTATCTTGACTACAACTAACCATCCACTTGGTATTACCACTGAATCAACTACACCGGCTAAGCTGCAAGTCCTGAAAATTCTCAGCCAAAACTATGACAAGGCTCGTTAAATTCAGGAAATCCCTGAGTCTCTGGCACTAGTTTCTAACCTTACTAACTAAGAATCACTTCTCCCTTCATGAAATCAATAGCTAATATGCCTTTTGCAGTCCTTCATCTTGGAAAGATGGTCTGAGTTCACCCAAAATCCACATTTACTTACCTTGGTACGCTGCATGATCATCTTCGATTAGCTGAGAGGGGGTCTTCAAATACTGCTCAAGTTCTACTTTGGCGGGCAAATGCACATGTCTTCTCTCATTAACCACAATGGAGATACTGAAGGCTGAAAGTCTGCTGATGTTCTCCGAAAACAACATACTAAATCCACGAGGTTCTCAGTCTCCGACACAAGCACAGATAAAAGACACTGAACAAGAGTGCGGAGACTTTAAACTCTCCACCACTAAGGAGGAAATTTGGTCATCCAAAATTCCTTACAACAAGAAGAAAAAGGAAAGACAAACAAAGTCTCCCAAACTGAAAGAAAAACAGACTCAAATTCAAAGAAACAAAGACAAGAGAAAACAAATTGACACAATCTAACGAATCCTCACCACACGTCTTAATGTCTTTAGAGTGTTTTATTTCCTAGAAACTAACCAGCTCTGATAGCAAATCTGTCACACCCCGAAACCGGGCCCTGCAGTGATCCGATCTCGGAGTGCGAAATTTTGGGATTAATTTGAAACTTTTGTTGTATTTCCCAAGATCCGCGTGAATGAGGATAATAAAATTCCATCACGATCAGAGTATATTTTCGCGGAAGCTAATCATGGTGTTACGACCCAGAGTCTGTGGCCATCGGATTCCGTGTCGCACTCGACCAATATCATAAAGCCATCACAAGCAGACTGGCACAAATCATAATCCAAAGAACACTGAGCTGGTAGTAACAAGACTATTTATTTCCCACATGTTCAAATTACAATTAACAAGTGTCTTAATTACAAACCCAATGAAAAAGGCTAACAAAGGCATACAAACAAACCACTAAGTGACATACTGCCCCAAGTGATATTACGAGCTCCGGTGCCAAACTTGACATCTAGATGATATCAATGGGCAGCCTCTCGCGTCAGACCGGCGGTCCTACCTCCTCCTCCGATCAAACACCTAAATACAGAAAGAGAGGAATCTGGCACCAAACAAACAGGGTCAGACTCGACGGTCTGGCAAGCAAATAAACAAGTAATATGTAACATGGGCATTTATAAAACCTTATGGAATCATTATAAATCCATTTAAAGAGTCTAAACAGTAATAGCAATATATCATGATAAACGATCGAAAGACCGAACATAAACATCAAAGCAAATACATGAACAGACTCTGAAGTATAAATATCTTGAAAAGATAGCAGCCTATATAAAACATTTCATAATCGGAAATACATTTAAAATCCTGAATAATAGAGACGATACGATAAAAGATAGGTTTCATAAACATTAACAAATTCAAAGAATATACTGAGTATAAATAAACAAGAATCATAAAATAAATTAATAATCAGATAAAATATTGGCAACCACACATAGCTATATTCTCCTATTACCGAAGTAACAAGAGCAGACAGAACGGTAGCCACTACACGTGGGACCGGAGATAGGATCAGAACCGTAGCCATACAAATGGGACTGGCAGATCAAAATCAGAACCGTAGCCATACAAATGTGACCGGCAGATAAAAATCGTTGCCATGGTCGGTATAGACAGAATCCAAACTGCAGCTGGCGGACAAATTAAAGATCCCAAGCCGGGTGATCAGCCCGACAAGGTGACCTAAGCCTAGTGGTGCCTTTAGTTTCCAAAACTCGAGCCGATACAAATCAAACCATAATAATAATCCCTTTGGCTCATGGGCTCACACAACAAAGCTCTGGCCCCATCTTGCCTCGCGGTTTTATTTTTGAAATAATAGCCTCTTTGGCTCATGGGCTCGCACTACAAAGCTCTGGCCCCATCTTGCCTTGAGGTTTTATTTTCAAAATAACAGTCTTTTCAAAATAATAGTCTCATCGATGAAATCCCGAATGTGGCGAACCACTCCAATCTCCTTCAAAATCGATTCGGAGAAAACATACGAATTTTCATGGTAAACAGCTCAAATACACATCAAAGTGATTTGTATAAAATCATACGATCAATCCTTTCGAACATGGAAGACCACATTATTTTATAGCAAATCACCGATGCTGTTCAAATTAGTTTACCGAAGAATACAAATACATATACCTTCTCTGACTTGAAATGGAATGGATAGTGGAGAATGACTTAATGACTTACCAAGGAACCATCTCAATACACATTTAACCTTTAAACATTGATTAATAAAGAGTATGTTTGATGCCAATGAAAATCCACAACATTTAAATGATAAAGTGCGTATTGAGACTTGAAAGATTCCCGGGTAACTTCACATACGCTCATTCTCTCATTGATCCCATTCCCATTTCACAAGTTCCAAGTATCACAAATAATCCCAACTTTCATGGGCTTTCTATCAAAATTAACCCCAAACTTTCATGGGCTTTCAAGCATAAAAAGGGGATTAACGGATCACAATCAAGGAGGAGAAACGGGCTGAAAAGGGTCTGAAACAGGCCTGAAAAAAAAAATAAAACCCCAAACAGTCCGCGAAAACAGCCCAAAGAATGGGCCCAGACAGACCTGGGCTCGCTCGAGCGACCCAGGGTCCGCTCGAGCCAAGCCCAGGCAGAACCAGGTCCGCTCGAGCGGCCCACTGGGTCGCTCGAGCGGACTGGGCTCTGTCCCAGTCCGGGCCGAGTGCAGAAATGCACTCTTTTGTGCATTTTTCTGATTTCTTTTCCCCCTCTTTCTTCCATACTTATTTTCACAATAACTTGGACCCATCCTTGACCTCCCAAACTCATCAAATCACCATTCATTAGAAATCCAATTAACCAAACAAACACTTTTGAATCAAAGCCTTTTTCTCCCTTTATTTGAACACCAACCTTTAATACAAGGAAAGAAAATTTCAAAATGATTAAAGTGAAACCAAACTTCCAATACATTATAAGACAATAGCATAAGTGGAAATCAACATAACATTGCTTCATTCATTCAAAGTGAATCCATAAACCATGAGGAGATGAGAACTTAACAATGAAATACCATGAAACAAAACAAGAGAAATGAAACCATCATATTAATTGAAAATTCCACTTGCCTCAAGTCAAGATGAGAGAAATAACACTCCTCAAACAAAGCTCTAGGGTCTCAAGCTCCCAATCTACAAAAACCCCAAAATTTCCCCAAAGAGAACCCTAAAAATCAATATTTGCAAATCTCCAAGGAAAGCTCTTGCATGAGTGATGAAAACACTCTAAATGAAGAGGAAAACAAAGATCTAAAGTTTGGAAAGCCATTGCTAACCTTGAAAAGCTCAAACGACGAAGAGGAGCTTGAAAGGAAGCCTTGCCCTAGCTCAAATCCTTTGAAAAAGGGTTCATTGGAAAGCTAAGAGGGAGGAGAAGAAGATGGGAAGATCACTCCCTCACTTAGCACTCAAGATTAGGGTTTTCAAAGAGGAGAGAGAAAGTGTGGGAAGAGAGGGAAAGAACCCTAGCTGAAGACATTGCAGGAAAATGAAATGAAGGAGAGGAATAGGGTTCCTCTTCTTATAAGATGGGTTTTGTGGGCCCCGATCTTCACAAGGCTGAAAGTGGCATTTGCGGGCCCCAAATGAAAACGACGAAGAAGACAAAAACGATCAGCGAAATTTCTGCTTTCCAAAAAGTATATTTTCCCCAAATTCTGAAATTTTTGAAATTTATGGACAGATTTAGTGAAAATGTCATTTTTGCCCTTTTTCTCGAAAAACGCGATTTCTGAGCATCAAATCAAAATGGTCAAAACATGAAAGTTGTTCAACTCAATAAAATGAGTCAAAAGGAGCACAATTTGTAATTTTTCCAAAATAAGAATAATTTCTCACAAAAATACATTTTACAAGGACCGGGTCAAACTAAAGTCAACGGTCTTCAAAATCTCCAAGGCTATGAAAAATCTAGTCAAACTCCAAAAACAAGGTCAAACCAACTCTAATCTCATTTAAAAAGCTAAACCATGATTAAAATAATACTAAACAAAAGAACTGGGGGTCGGGGTCTTATATCGTCCACCCATTAGAACCCATTTGGTCCTCCAAATGGTCTAAACCAAATCAAAATCAAAAACCCAAAAGACAAAAGAAAACGCTGACACCCTACGCTGAACCTCGGCAACTGAGATGCCCTCTGATCAAACCTGACGTTGAGATGCACGGTCAACAACACTCTGATTCAGTTGAAGGCTTCACACTTTTCCACATATCTGCTCAAAAACATACTTATCTGACTAAACTAGAGTTCAACAATTCTTCTAATCATCCTTGATGTCATCTGTTGTTCCTGTACTGGATCATTTCTTTTACTTTCCTCGCCAGTCACTGTCGGTCTAAGAAACTGCAAGTTCTGTCTCTTCCTATCAGCTTGGAATTCTGTTGGCCCCTTGCATGCATCATCTGTCTTCTCTCGTGAGCAATAAACTGATCGAGTTAACTGGCTACACGGCCCTCCTGACACATTACAAATCCTTCTCGATTCTGAATTACAAACTTCAAAATTCTATAGGTATCATGTCTCTGACTTGGTCTGTTTCAACCCATATGTTACTCTGCCATAAACCAGATGTTAAACTGCTATAACCTGCTGAGTTGTTCTGTGTCAAAACTTCGCATGGCTTGCCTTTTCAGATTTCACTCTTAAAGTTTTCTACCTTGGACATGTAAAGCCGGCCTTGGAAATCCAATCTGTGTTCACAACTCCATATTTCAATCTTTCCGTGATGTACTCAGAATTCCTGCTCACATCTAATTCTATCTGCTTGCTGCTCTTGATCTCTTACCTGATACTGTGTCATCAACAAAATAAACCTGCCAAGCTGGCATCATTCCCTGATAAGTTGAAACTTTCAATCCAAGTCTTGAATGATGTTTACTCCCTCATAGATCCAACCTTGTCCCTAACTGAACCAGTATACTTCCTGACATCCATCAACCCTTCAATTCACACATTACCAAACTCCAGCTATAAACTAATACAACTCCTTCCATTCAATACAAAACAACCCTTAAAATTTTAAACATAATGACTAAAACAATTACCTAGCTAAATTTCATCATTTTAAAACATAGTAGAAATTGAACTTCCAAATTATCAAATAAAGCTTAAATAAATAAAGTTTATCAAAGTTTGAGTATGACGTAACATTATTCGTTTTGAAATTCATATTTTCATAACCTAACAAATCATTCAAATACTCAACAAATTTTAAATCAGGATTTCAAAAATAAATCAAATTCATGTAGTATGACCATACATTAAACTTTGCGAAAATCTGCAAAAATCTGAGTGTTAGTTAAACACTAAAGCTTGTTGAAATCCGAACTCATTTGTTCATAAAAATCTTGCGGAAATCTAAACAAAGTTTAGCGTTAAAAAAATGTAGGGAATCTGCATATAATCTAAACACAAAAACCTTTAAGAAATTCTTCTGGCATCGCCAAAGGAAATGAATCAATGAAATAGAAATTTCACAATGTTCTTTGAAAAAGAAACACGATTTTGAGTTAAATGCTTTTAAAGACCAATTTATCCACTAGTCTCTACATTCCATCATTAAAACATCCATCCATTTCCAACCAAACATATACAAAATTTTGAAATTACTAAGGTTTCGAAATGTAGATGTCAACATTTAAGAAAACTAAAACGAGAGCAAAATTTCAAGATCATTGTAAAACAATATCTTAAGAAGATTAAACAAAAATCCGAAACACAAAACCTTATGAAAACAAAATCATGTGACTCACGAAAAGAGTATAATGACATAGTTTATTTCAAAGATAAGCCTTAAAGAAGAAACATAAATCCATTGTTTAAATACTGCAAGAATAAATCATAGACATTAAGAAAAACCTAACAAAAGATGGAAATATCATGAAAATCATTCTAAATAAGAGATGGACATCGCACTAACTGAGGTATTCACTTGCATCTGCATGTTGTCCAATCCAATATCTAGTAAGTCGGTAAAGCCCACAACGTTTCCTTTGCCACCGAAAAGTATCTTGACTACAACTAACCATCCACTTGGTATTACCGCTGAATCAACTACACTGGCTAAGCTGCAAGTCCTGAAAATTCTCAGCCAAAACTATGACAAGGCTCGTTAAATCCGGGAAATCCCTGAGTCTCTGGCACTAGTTTCTAACCCTACTAACTAAGAATCACTTCTCCCTTCATGAAATCAATAGCTAATATGCCTTTTGCAGTCCTTCATCTTGGAAAGATGGTCTGAGTTCACCCAAAATCCACATTTACTTACCTTGGTACGCTGCATGATGATCTTCGATTAGCTGAGAGGGGGTCTTCAAATACTGCTCAAGTTCTACTTTGGCGGGCAAATGCACATGTCTTCTCTCATTAACCACAATGGAGATGCTGAAGGCTGAAAGTCTGCTGATGTTCTCCGAAAACAACATACTAAATCCACGAGGTTCTCAGTCTCCGACACAAGCACAGATAAAAGACACTGAACAAGAGTACGGAGACTTGAAACTCTCCACCACTAAGGAGGAAATTTGGTCATCCAAATCTCCTTACAACAAGAATAAAAAGGAAAGACAAACAAAGTCCCCCGAACTGAAAGAAAAACATACTCAAATTCAAAGAAACAAAGACAAGAGAAAACAAATCGACACAATCTAACGAATCCTCACCACAAGTCTTAATGTCTCTAGAGTGTTTTATTTCCTAGAAACTAACCAGCACTGATACCAAATCTGTCACACCCCGAAACCGGGCCCTGCAGTGATCTGATCTCGGAGTACGAAATTTTGGGATGAAACTTTTGTTGTATTTCCCAAGATCCGCGTGAATGAGGATAATAAAATTCCATCACAATCAGAGTATATTTTCGCGGAAGCTAATCATGGTGTTACGACCCGGAGTCCGTGGCCATCGGTTTCCGTGTCGCACTCGACCAATATCATAAAGCCATCACAAGCAGACTGGCACAAATCATAATCCAAAGAACACTGAGCTGGTAGTAACAAGACTATTTATTTCCCACATGTTCAAATTATAATTAACAAGTATCTTAATTACAAACCCAATGAAAAAGGCTAACAAAGCCATACAAATAAACCACTAAGTGACATACTACCCTAAGTGATATTACGAGCTCCAGTGCCAAACTTGACATCTAGATGATATCAATGGGCAGCCTCTCGCGTCAGACCGGCGGTCCTACCGCCTCCTCCGATCAAAAACCTAAAAACAAAAAGAGAGGAATCTGGCACCAAACAAACAGGGTCAGACACGACGGTCTGGCAAGCAAATAAACAAGTAATATGTAACATGGGCATTTATAAAACCTTATGGAATCATTATAAATCCATTTAAAGAGTCTAAACAGTAGTAGCTATAAATCATGATAAAACGATCGAAAGACCGAACATAAACATCAAAGCAAATACATGAACAGACTCTGAAGTATAAATATCTTGAAAAGATAGCAGCCTATATAAAACATTTCATAATCGGAAATACATTTAAAATCCTGAATAATAGAGATGATATGATAAAAGATAGGTTTCATAAACATTAACAAATTCAAAGAATATACTGAGTATAAATAAACAAGAATCATAAAATAAATTAATAATCAGATAAAATATTGGCAACCACACATAGCTATATTCTCCTATTACCGAAGTAACAAGAGCAGACAGAACGGTAGCCACTACACGTGGGACCGGAGATAGGATCAGAACCGTAGCCATGCAAATGCGACCGGCAGATCAAAATCAGAACCGTAGCCATACAAATGGGTCCGGCAGATAAAAACCGTTGCCATGGTTGGTACAGACAGAATCCAAACTGCAGCTGGCGGACAAATTAAAGACCCCAAAGCGGGTGATCAGCCCGACAAGGTGACCTAAGCCTAGTGGTGCCTTTAGTTTCCAAAACTCGAGCCGATACAAATCAAACCATAATAATAATCCCTTTGGCTCATGGGCTCACACTACAAAGCTCTGGCCCTTTCTTGCCTTGAGGTTTTATTTTTGAAATAATAGTCTCTTTGGCTCATGGGCTCGCACTACAAAGCTCTGGCCCCGTCTTGCCTCGAGGTTTTATTTTCAAAATAACAGTCTTTTCAAAATAATAGTCTCATCGATGAAATCCCGAATGTGGCGAACCACTCCAATCTCCTTCAAAATCGATTCGGAGAAAACATACGAAATTTCATGGTAAACAGCTCAAATACACATCAAAGTGATTTGTATAAAATCATACGATCAATCCTTTCGAACATGGAAGACCACATGATTTTATAACAAATCACCGATGCTATTCAAATTAGTTTACCGAAGAATACAAATACATATACCTTCCCTGACTTGAAATGGAATTGGATAGTGGAGAATGACTTAATGACTTACCAAGGAACCATCTCAATACACATTTAACCTTTAAACATTGATTAATAAAGAGTATGTTTGATGCCAATGAAAATCCACAACATATAAATGATAAAGTGCGTATTGACAATTGAAAGATTCCCGGGTAACTTCACATTCGCTCATTCTCTCATTGATCCCATTCCCATTTCACAAGTTCCAAGTATCATAAATAATCCCAACTTTCATGGGCTTTCTATCAAAATTAACCCCAAAACTTTCATGGGCTTTCAAGCATAAAAAGGGGATTAACGGATCACAATCAAGGAGGAGAAACGGGCTGAAAAGGGTCTGAAACAGGCCTGAAAAAAAAATAAAACCCCAAACAGTCCGCGAAAACAGCCCAAAGAATGGGCCCAGATAGACCTGGGCTCGCTCGAGCGACCCAGGGTCCGCTCGAGCCAAGCCCAGGCAGAACCAGGTCCGCTCGAGCGGCCCACTGGGTCGCTCGAGCGGACTGGACTCCGTCCCAGTCCGGGCCGAGTGCAAAAATGCACTCTTTTGTGCATTTTTCTGATTTCTTTTCCCCCTCTTTCTTCCATACTTATTTTCACAATAACTTGGACCCTTCCTTGACCTCCCAACTCATCAAATCACCATTCATTAGCAATCCAATTAACCAAACAAACACTTTTGAATCAAAGCCTTTTTCTCCCTTTCTTTGAACACCAACCTTTAATACAAGGAAAGCAAATTTTCAAAATGATTAAAGTGAAACCAAACTTCCAATACATTATAAGACAATAGCATAAGTGGAAATCAACATAACATTGCTTCATTCATTCAAAGTGAATCCATAAACCATGAGGAGATGAGAACTTAACAATGAAATACCATGAAACAAAACAAGAGAAATGAAACCATCATATTAATTGAAAATTCCACTTGCCTCAAGTCAAGATGAGAGAAATAACACTCCTCAAACAAAGCTCTAGGGTCTCAAGCTCCCAATCTACAAAAACCCCAAAATTTCCCCAAAGAGAACCTTAAAAATCAATATTTGCAAATCTCCAAGGAAAGCTCTTGCATGAGTGATGAAAACACTCTAAATGAAGAGGAAAACAAAGATCTAAAGTTTGGAAAGCCATTGCTAACCTTGAAAAGCTCAAACGACGAAGAGGAGCTTGAAAGGAAGCCTTGCCCTACCTCAAATCCTTTGAAAAAGGGTTCATTGGAAAGCTAAGAGGGAGGAGAAGAAGATGGGAAGATCACTCCCTCACTTAGCACTCAAGATTAGGGTTTTCAAAGAGGAGAGAGAGTATGGGAAGAGAGGGAAAGAACCCTAGCTGAAAACATTGCAGGAAAATGAAATGAAGGAGAGGAAGAGGGTTCCTCTTCTTATAAGATGGGTTTTGTGGGCCCCGATCTTCACAAGGCTGAAAGTGGCATTTGCGGGCGCCGAATGAAAACAACGAAGAAGACAAAAACGATCAGCGAAATTTCTACTTTCCAAAAAGTATATTTTCCCCAAATTCTGAAATTTTCGAAATTTATGGACAGATTTAGTGAAAATGTCATTTTGCCCATTTTTCTCGAAAAATGCGATTTCTGAGCATCAAATCAAAATGGTCAAAACATGAAAGTTGTTCAACTCAATAAAATGAGTCAAAAGGAGCACAATTTGTAATTTTTCCAAAATAAGAATAATTTCTCACAAAAATACATTTTACAAGGACCGGGTCAAACCAAAGTCAACGGTCTTCAAAATCTCCAAGGCTATGAAAAATCTAGTCAAACTCCAAAAACAAGGTCAAACCAACTCTAATCTCATTTAAAAAGCTAAACCACGATTAAAATAATACTAAATAAAAGAACTGGGGGTCTAGGTTTTACAATAGTGATATTACTGTTCAAACGGCTAGTCGCGAGGTAACCGCGAGGTAACCGAAAAACCATTTTAAGAGAGTTTTTGCTCTTTGGAAAAGTAACCGCGAGGTGACCGAAAACCATGGCGGTTAGCCGACTTCTGATGCCTATTTTGAGTCTTGAAAAAGCTGAAAAACTGTCAGACCCCGACCCAGGTTTGGAATATTTAATTATATTTTAACCGTGATTAGTTGATTAGTGGGGGTTAGTGGATGATTAGCTTATTTTCTTAAGCTAGATTAGAATGTTTGAATAGCTTTGGGAACTTTCGAGAGTCGTTGTCTTAGGCTTGACGCGGGCCGGGGTGCCCGTGTGTTGTCTGTGAATCTTTGGGGTTTAACTTTGATTTTTGTAAAATCCTAATTTTTATGTATTTTGACTCATTTCATTTAGATTATCAACTTTCATGTTTTGGCCGATTTGATTTAATGATCAGAAATCACGTTTTTTTAGGGCAAATCTGACCTTTCACGCAAAATCTGTACCCAAATTTTGAAAATTTCAGAAATTAAAAAACATATACTTTTTGGATAATAGAAATTTCGCTGATCATTTTTGTCTTCTTCGTCGTTTTCATTCGGGGCCCGCAAATGCCATTTTTAGCCTTGTGAAAATGGGACCCACAAACCCATCTTATAAGAGATGAGTTTTCTTCATCCTTTAGTTTCTCTTTTCCTGCAACAGTTGGAGCCAAGGGATTTTCCCTCTCCCGGCAACTTTCTCTCTCCTCTAGAACACCCATCTCTTGGAGATTTCTTGAAGGATTGATCTCCTAGAACTTTTCCTCCCTCTTCAAGCTTTCCAAAGATGTATTTTTCAAAAAATTTGAGCTAGGGCAAGGCTTTCTTTCAAGCTTCTCTTCATTGTTTAGGCTCTTCAAGGTTAGCGATGGCTTTTTAATCTTAAAATCTTTGTTTTCCTCATCTTTTAAAGTGTTTTCATCACACATGCAAGAGTTTTCCCTTGAGATTTACAAATGTTGATTTTAGGGTTCTTCTTGGGAAACTTTTGGGGGTCTTTGTAGATTTGGAGCTTGTGGCCCTATAGAGTGGTTTGAAGAGTGATTAATCTCTCCTTTTGGCTTGAGGCAAGTAAATTTTCATATACTGAGATTGATTGATCTTCTATATTGTGAATGTTGGGTTTTTCTATGCATCTCTCTTCATTTCTATTTCCCCTCTTTGATCATTAGATGGATTACTTTGCTATGTTCATGAAATAGTCTCATTTATCTACCTTGAGTTGTCGTTTTCAACAATGCAAAGATTTTGGATCAAATATGTTTAGCTAAATGATGTTTAATGCTTTGTTTAAATTTGATTTGTTTGAGGGTTTGAATGAATTATTGTGATGGTTCAATGGAGTTGAATGAAGATATGAGGGACCCAAGTTGTATGGAAGATACATATGTAAGAGAAGGAAGGAGAAAGAAGTGTAAACAAAATCAGAAAAAGGGGCTGGAAAACACCCCTGACGAGCTGGACAGAAGACCAGCTCGCTATAGCGAGCAAGTCCTCTGCCTAGCGAGTCAGGCAGAAGCCCAACTCGCTATAGCGAGCCAGGCTTCTGGAATGGGGTCTGTTTAGCCCATTTTCTGGGCTGTTTGTGTCAGACCCCGACCTACGTTTGGAATATTTAACTATGTTTAAACCATGATTAGTGGATAAGTGGGGTTAGTGGATGATTAGCTTGTTTTATTAAGTTAGATTAGAATGTTTGATTAGCCTTGAGAACCTTTGAGAGTCATTGACTTAAGTTTGACGCGGGCCGGGGCGCCCGTGGATTTGTGTGTGAAATGGTGGAGTTTATCCTTGATGTTTGTAAAATCCCAATTTTTGTGCATTTTGATTCATTTCATCTAGATCATCAACTTTCATGTTTTGGCCAACTTGATTTAGTAATCAGAAATCGCGTTTTTCGAGGAAAAGGGCAAAACTGACCTTTCACACAAAATTTGTACCCAAATTTCGAAAATTTCAGAAATTGACAAAAATATGCTTTTTGGGAAGTAGAAATTTCGCTGATCGTTTTTGTCTTCTTCGTCGTTTTCGTTCGGGGCCCGCAAATACCACTTTTAGCTTGGTGAAGACCGGGGCCCACAAGACTTCTCTTATAAGAAGGGGAATTCTTCTTCTTCTCCTTCATTTCATTCCCAGCAAGATTTCTGGCTTGGTCTTTTCCCTCTCTTCCCGGACTCTCTCTCTCTCATCTAAAACTCTTATTTGGTGGAGTTTTCTTGGAGGATTGATCTCCTCAAGTCCTTCCTCCCTCTCCAAGCTCTCCAAAGGTACCCTTTTTGAGGATTTTGAGCTAAGAAAAAGCCCTCATTCAAGCTTCTCTTCTCCATTGGGATTTCTCAAGGTTAGCAATGGCTTTCCAAACTTGAGATTCTTGTTTTCCTCTCCATTTATAGTGTTTTAATCCCATATGCTAGGGTTTTCCTTGGAGATTTACCAATGTTGACTTCTTTAGGGTTTCCTTGGGAAAATTTTGGGGTTTTTGTAGATTTGAAGCTTGAGGCACTAAAGCTTTGTGTGTAGAGTGATTTTGCTCCTATCTTGACTAGAGGCAAGTAGATTCCACAATTAATATGATGATTTCTCTCATTTGGTTCTATTTTATGATTTTTCTTCTTATGTGCTAATCTTCTTTGATTTAAGGATTTACTTTGATTTAATGAACCAATGTTACATTGATTTCAATTTATGTTATTGTCTTACAATGCATTGAAAGTTTGTTTTCACTTTGGCTCTTTAGGAAATTTGGTTTCCTTGTGTTAAAGATGGGTGCTCAAAGAAAAGGAGAAAAACTTTGATCTTTAAAAGTATTGTGTTGGGCTAATTAGAATGGTTTGTGGATGATGATTCGATGAGTTCGGGAGGCCAAGGAAGGGTCCCAATGTTTTGGAAATGTGTATGAAAGAAAGGAGATTGACAAGGATCAAAAAGGGACTCAAAAGAGGAAGAAAGAAATGGGAAAAAAATCACTGTCGAGCGGACCAGGCTCTGCCTGGCCCTCGCTCGAGCGACCCAGACTCTGTCTGGGCTCCGCTCGAGCGGACCTGGGCTCGCTCGAGCGAGCCCAGCTCAGTCTGGGGGCTTGAGTTGGGCCTGGTTTAGGGTTCATTTTGAGCCTGTTTTGGGGCCCAATTGAAGACTGTGTTGGGCCTGTTCCCTGGGCATCCTTTGGGCCTGTTTCAAGGTCAATCATTGGGCTGTTTTGAGACCCGTTCTTTGATCCAATTAAGGGCTGTTTTGGGGCTAAATGGGCGGACTGCTTTGGCTTGGGTCAAGGCCAGTTGTGGGCCTGATTTTAAGAAGAATTAAACCAATCTTAATGGGGATTCCTTGGGTATACTTTCAGGTCTACTTCAAGCCCGCATCCAAGTTCAATTCGGCCCAACCCTTGTCCATATGTGAAGGCCATATACAATCTTTGGAAGGTTAAGTAAAGTAGTGGAACCATGATCAAAATCCTTTGGGAACTTTCCAAGTTTAAATGTACATTTCATCCTTTGTGATTGTCAAGGATCTTCGGTGGCACCAAATTATGTTCTCATAATGACAATGAAGGGATCAAATGTATATCGAGACTGCCCACATTAGACAATCGAATCATCATACATTCATTTCATATAAAAAAAAAGACTTTTGTCTGGATTCTTTCTCCAATCCTTTTGAATGTTTTGAAGTGGTTTACCACATATTTAGGTATTGATAAGACTACTCATCTATTTTGCTCGGATTCGCCAATATGCATTGTTTGGAGTAGTTCTCTTATCGATTTTGGAAATGTATCTTATAAACGGATTTGTATTTCTTCAAGGTTTCGGACTTTTATTCTAATGGCACCACTAGGCTTAGGTCACCTTGTCGGACTGATCATCCGGCTTGGGATCTTTAATTTGTCTGCCAGCTGCAGTTTGGATTCTGTCTGTACCGACCATGGCAATGGTAATATCCGGTCCCACGAGTAGTGGCTACGGTTCTGTTTGATAACGACTATGTCATTCCGGTCCCACGAGTAGTGGCTATGGTTTGTTTGCTCCGGTTACTTCGGTAACAGGAGAATATAGCTTTACGTGGTTTGCCAATGTTTTCCTACATTAATATTCATCTCATGGTATTTGTTTATTTTACTCATCATGACATTGGATTTGTAAACCATCAAGATGTTTATCTTCTATCTTTACTTCGACATTGTTATTAATCGTGATTTAATCGTGGCTCTCATTTATTAATGTTTTGTTTTGCTACCATCCTATTATTGTTGTAATTGCTTGCCAGACCGTCGTGTCTGACTCTTTTTGTTTGGTGCCAGATTTCGAGCCCCTCGCGGTTGAGGCGCACTTCGAGGCGGAACCCATAGTTCCTGTGGAGGGCGAGTGGCAGCCCGATGATGTCATTTAGACGTCGGGTTGCTTTTGGGGCTGCGATCACATTTTGGGAATAGATGCTATACATTTTGGGTTTTTGGTTATGGCCATTGTTGGCTTATACTCTTTTGGGAAGAATTTGTAATTAATGACTAACCTTACTTTTGTATTAACTTTAAATTAACTTTGGGGCCTACAAATGAAATGTTTCTCTTTTGATACTAGTCTCGTGCGTTCTCATCTTATACCCGTTTGTGAGAGACTTTCATGTTTGCTTCAATGCTTCCGCGTAAGTCATTTGTATGAAAGTGATTCTTATATATCACTGTTGGATTGGATTTCAGGAATCCTTACCGCGGAAACCTGTGGGAAACTAGCGTGTGCGGGCGGAATTTTCCGGCCCGTCGCGCCACGACCCCGGATTAAGGCCTCGTTTAGCGGGACCTCGGTCCGGGGGCGTGACAGTTTGCCCAGCTGTTTTGAGGCCTATTTAAGGCCCTGTTTTAAGGCCCTGTTGGGGACTATTTTAAGCCCTGTTGGGGGGGCTGTTTCATGGGCCTGTTGAGACCAGTTTTAAGACCTGGTTTAGCCTGATTCAAGGCCTGTCTTAAGGCCTGTTTCAGCTGGTTTAAAGGCCCTGTTCCAGGTCTGTTTCAGCTGGTTTAAAGGCCCTGTTCCAGGTCTGGTTTCAGCTGGCTTAAAGGCCCTGTTCCAGGCCTGGTTACAGCTGGTTTAGGGCCCATGTTCCCTACCCATCCTAGGCTCATTAACAGTCTTCTCTTTGGCCCTTGTCTCCCCATAGTTTGGAGATCAATTCAACCCTCATTTGACATATAAAAGCTCGGAAAGGATACTTCGTTTTGAACTACTGTGAATAGTGAAAATTCATTGAGAAGGTGATGAAACCCCTTGATGTTTAAATTACCTCGGAATGTATTCAAGCCTTTAAATACACTTTATCTCCTAAATTGTTAATGATCTTCAGTGGCACCAAATTCCTCAATTAATAGAGACATTAGGAGACTAAGTGTGTGTTGAGACAAACCATGGTAAGCCTTTGAACCATTACACACTAAATTCATTTAATGTTGAAAAGCTTTGCCGAGTCCGTTTATAAATCAATTTAAATGTCTTGAGTGCTTTACCACATTTATGAACATTGATAAGACTACTCATCTATTTTTCTCGGATTCGTCAATATGCGAGATATGTATTTGTTCGGAGTGGTTTTCTTATCGATTTTGGAAATATATCCTTATGAACGGATTTGTATTACTTCAATGTTTCGAACTTTTACTCTAATGGCACCACTAAGCTTAGCTTACCTTGTCGGACTGATTATCCGGCTTGGAATCTTTAAATTATCTGCCAACTGTAGCTTGGACTCTGTCTGTACCGACCATGGCAACGGTTTTATATCCGGTCCCATGTGTAGTGGCTACGGTTCTGTTTGATAACGACCTTGTTCGTTCCGGTCTACAATTGTGGCTACGGTTTCTGTCAGCTCCCGTTACTTCGGTAACAGGAGAATTTAGCTATACGTGGTTTGCCAATGTTTTATACGTTTGATGTTTTATTTTATGGTTCTTGTTTATTTCACTTATTATAGTCTTGGACTCTTTAATATTTAAGAAATTGATATTTATCTTGTCTTTTCCATTATCGAGGACTTTAATCGTAATTCTCATTTATTTAAATGTTTTACTCTTTCGATCATCCTATTATATGTTCTATTTGCTTGCCAGACCGTCGTGTCTGACCCTTTTTGCTTGGTGCCAGATGTTGAGCCCCTCGCTGTTGAGGTGCACTTCGAGGCGGAACCTATAGTTCTTGTGGAACGCGAGTGGCAACCTGATGATGTCGCTTAGACGTCGGGTTGATTTCAGAGTTTCGATCACCTTTTTGGATAGATTATATTTTGGGATTTTGTTGTAGCCATTGTTGGCTTATTCTTTTTGGGAAATTGTAATTAATGGCTAACTTGACTTTTGTATTAAACTTGAAACCAAAATTGGGGCCCATCTATAGAATGTTTCTCTTTTTGATACTAATCTTGAGCGTTCTCATCATACTCATATGTTATGGACTTTTATGTTTGCTGCAATGCTTCCGCGTAATTTTTTCGTGTGAATGTGATTCTTAATAATCACTGTTGGATCGATTTTCGAGGATCCTCACTGTGGAAACCTGTGGGAAACTAGTGTGTGCGGGTGGAATTTTCCGGCCCGTCGCGCCACGACTCCGGATTAAGGTCTTGTTTATCGGGTCCTTGGTCCGGGGGCGTGACAGGCTTGGTATCAGAGCGAGAAATATTTGAGGCAATTAAAATTGGATTAGAAACATAAGGTCGTGGCAAGGATTCGTTAGAATTACCGCTAGTTAGCATCGATTGGGTTTTGGGAACGCCTTATTTATTGTATTTTATTGTACTAACTTGTTGTTTTGCAGCACTATGCCTCCACGCAGACCTCCAACGAATGCGAACTCATCAGGCACTAACAATGACAGTGGGGTTGAGAATCAAATGACAGGTCAATTTCAGCAGCTCATGCAGATGTTAGTTGAACAACAATGGAGGGCAAATGAGAACCAAGCGAGATTCCAAGAGCAGATGGCGAAGAAGGATGAAGAGTTTACTCAGGTTCAGAGGCAGTTGCTCGAAGTTTTGGGTAGGAGACCATAACCAATGCCTAATATGGAAGTTATGCAGAACAGAGATCGGGATCCTAATATCTTGTTTGAGAAGTTTAGAAAGGGAGGTCCTAAGGAGTTCACAGGACAAGAAGATCCTTTAACAGCTGATGACTGGTTAGCCCACACGGAGAACATCTTTGATATCTTTACATGCACAGGCATGCAACAGGTTCTTCTAGCAGCGTCTATGTTCACCGGATTGGCAGATATTTGGTGGAAGACCATTAAGGAGGGTTATCAAAATATTGAGAATGAAATTTTCTGGGCCACGAATGAAATTTTCTGGGCCACCTTCAAACAGCAGTTCAGTGAAAAGTATGTCCCCGCACACATCAAGAAGCAGAAGGCAGCAGAGTTTCAGTTGCTCAAGCAAGAGGACATGATCGTTCTTGAATATCTTACGAAGTTTGAAAAGTTGTCTCGTTATGCACCGGAGCTTGTGGATACGGAAGAGAAGAAAATTACCAAGTTTATGGATGGACTCAATCCCATCATCTTGAGGGATGCTTTAGCTGTGGTACCACTAACTACTTTCCAGGAGGCTATCAAAAGAGCTTACAGATTTGAAGACATCAACAATTAGATCATCAAGGATAATCAGAGGAAGAGACAGCAATACCAAAGGCAGAAACCCAACCAAGGCAAGAGACAGAGGAAGCAGTAGAATACTCCAGCTCAAGGTGGGTGTGTGAACATTGTGGCAAGAACCATCCTTGTCAGCAATGTTATAGAGTTACTGGTGCATGTTTTAAGTGTGGTGGCACAGATCACCAAATGAAAGATTGCCCAAATAATAGAAATCAAGGCAATAGGGCACCTCAGCAGCCACCAAGGCAGGCACCTCAGCAGAACCAGCAGGCAGTTCAGAATCAACCAAGACAGCAGCAGAATCAGCAGCCCTGTCAACAACCACAAAATTAGAATGTCCGTCCACCGCAATAGAATCGGAATGTGCAGCAAGGAAGGTAGAATCAGAACCAGAATAGACTACGTCAGCAAGGCCGCCTCAATCACCTCAACCAAGTGGACGCTGAAGCAGCAGGATATGTTGTGGAAGGTAAACTCCTAATTTGTGATGTAGAAGCTAAAGTGTTGTTTGATCCAGGATCTACTCACTCTTTCATATCCCCTATGTTTGCTAAAATGATTAGTGTGCCTGCTAGAGAGTTAGAATTTATTTTGACTGTTATGACTCCGGTAGGGAAACAAGTTGTGTGCAGTACATTTTACCCTAGTTGCTCAGTGAAGATAGGAGATGTTATATTCCCTGCAGACCTTATCATCTTAGTTATGCATGACTTCGATGTCATTTTAGGCATGGATTGGTTAGCGGGACATCATGCCTCCATGGATTGCTATAGCAAGACCATTGCTTTTAGATTGGATGGGATATCCTCCGGGGTGAAATTTCAGGGAGAGAAAAGGGTTTCTCCAGCTAGGTTTATTTCAGCTCTTTCTGCAGCTAAGTTGTTGAGATCAGGATGTAAAGGATTCATTGCATTTGTCAACAAGGATGAACAGTCCCAAGGGGTGGAGAACATTCAGGTAGTGTGTGAGTTTCCCGATGTTTTTCCGGAAGAAATTCCAGGTTTACCACCTGTCAGAGAGGTTGAGTTCACAATAGAATTGATGCCAGGGACTGCTCCGATCTCCATTGCTCCTTACAGGATGGCTCTAGCAAAGTTAGGGGAATTGAAACTACAGTTGCAGGAGTTACTAGAAAAAGGCTTTGTTAGGCCAAGTGTTTCACCATGGGGAGCCCCAGTTCTATTTGTCAAGAAGAACGATGGAAGCTTGAGGATGTGTATAGACTACAGAAAGTTGAACCAAGTAACCATCAAGAACAAGTATCCTTTGCCAAGGATAGACGAGTTGTTTGACCAATTGCAAGGAGCACAATTTTTCTCGAAGATAGATTTGAGGTTTGGATATCATCAGTTGAGAGTTAGAGAATCAGACATCCTGAAGACAGCTTTCCGGACTAGATACGAACACTATGAATTTTTGGTGATGCCCTTTGGACTGACGAATGCACCAGCGGTATTTATGGTCCTTATGAACAAGATCTTCATACCTTATCTAGATCAGTTCACAGTTGTCTTTATTGATGACATATTAGTGTATTCCAAGTCAAGAGAAGACCATGAGCAGCACTTGAGGACTTCATTGCAGTTGTTGAGAGATAACCAATTGTATGCGAAGCTTGGGAAATGCGAGTTTTGGCTAGAACAAGTCACCTTTCTTGGTCACATCATCTCTAGAGAAGGACTAGCAGTTGATCCAGTAAAGATAGAAGCGGTCATTAATTGGGAGAAGCCGAAGAATGTGACTGAGATTAGGAGTTTTCTGGGGTTAGCAGGATACTATCGAAGATTTGTGCAAGGATTCTCATCCATTGCAGCACCCTTGACCAAGTTGACCCGAAAGAATGTACCTTCGTATGGTCAGAGAAATGTGAAGCTAGTTTTGAGGAATTGAAGAAGAGGTTAACTTCAGCACCTATCCTCACCTTACCTTCGGGCAGTGGCGGTTTTGTTATCTATACGGATGCTTCAGGTAGGACTTGGATGTGTTTTGATGCAAAATGGGAATGTGATAGCATATGGCTCGAAGTAATTGAAGGAGCACGAAAAGAAATATGCGATGCACGATTTGGAATTGGCAGCGATAGTGTTTGCGTTGAAGATGTGGAGACACTACTTGTACGGAGACAAATTTGAAGTTCATTCGGATCATCGTAGTCTCCAATATTTATTCTCTCAGAAAGAATTAAACATGAGGCAAAGGAGATGGATGGAATACATCAAAGACTATGATTTCCCAATCATTTATCATCCGGGGAAGGTTAACATAGTGGCCGATGCGTTGAGTAGAAAATTAGTTTGTTTGGCCAGTTTGCAAGGGTTTTACAATTTTCAGCAATTCGAGGAATTGAGGGTGGAATTCCAGCCCTTGAAGGAAGGAGTTATGTTGGCAAATATCACAGTGTCTAAGCCCGTCTTCATTCAGAAAATCAAGGATAGTCAAATGCAAGATCCAGACTTGGCTAAAATTGTGGAGCACATCTCGGAACGCCCAGATTTTCAGATCATGGATGGAGTTTTGTACTTTCGTGGCAGGCTTTGTGTTCCAAAGATTGATAATTTGAAGAATGATATTATGGTAGAAGGTCACAATACACGGTATTCTGTCCACCCGGGGAGCACGAAGATGCACCATAATTTGAAGAGTCGTTTTTGGTGGAACAATATGAAGAGAGAGATAGCAGCCTTCGTGTCCAGATGCATGACTTGCCAATTGGTGAAGGCAGAACATCAAAAACCACCTGGTCTTTTGCAGCCCTTAGAAGTTCCAGAGTGGAAATGGGAACACCTGACTATGGATTTCGTTTCGGGACTACCGACTACAAGCAGAGGGAACAATGCTATTTGGATCATAGTAGATCGGTTAACGAAGTCGGCACACTTTATTCCTTTGAAGACCGGGAAGAAAATGCACATGTTGGCTTTAGCACAAGCCTTCGTGAAGGAGATTGTTAGTCGTCATGGTCAGCCGATCTCCATTACTTCAGATCAAGATAGTAGATTTGTTTCGAGATTTTGGAAGACCTTACATGAATCGATGGGAATGAAGCTTCAATTCAGCACATCATATCACCCGCAGACTGATGGTCAATCGGAGAGAACTATTCAGACCCTTGAAGACATGCTTACGGCTTATGTACTTGATTTCAAGAATCAATGGGATGAGAATTTACCTCTCTGTGAGTTTGCCTACAACAACAGTTACCATTCAAGCATAGGGTGGCCCCTTTCGAAGCGCTGTATGGCATGAAGTGTAGGACCCAGTGTGTTGGGATGAAGTCGGAGAACGCAGCTTTCATGGTCCTTCTTTGGTTGAAGAAACAAGTGACAGTCAGAATTATTCATGAACGCTTGAAGATTTTGAGAAGTCGACAGAAAAGTTATGCTGACGTTCAAAGGAAGGATCTACAATTCCAAGTTGGGGATAAAGTATTTTTGAAGGTATCTCCGGTCAGATGAACACTGAGATTTGGGTAGAGGGGCAAGTTATCTAAGAGATTCATTGGACCGTACGAGATCTTGAGTCGTATTGGGGAAGTGGCTTAAAGATTAGCTTTGCCTCCAGAACTTTCAGGTGTGCACAATGTGTTTCACGTGTCAATGCTAAGGAAGTATGTCTCGGACCCTTCACATGTGCTACATCACAAACCGTTGGATGTTCGAGAAGATGCCACCTATATTGACAAACCGGCAGAGATTATTGACACCAAAGAGCAAGAGCTGAGAAACAGAACAATTCAGTAGGTAAAGATTCGTTGGGAGAATCATGGACCAGAAGAGGCCACTTGGGAACTTCGTGATCAGGTCCAGAAGAAATACCCTCAGCTATTTCCAGAGGTTAGTGATCATTTGGAGGACCAAATGTTACTTTTAGGGGTGGAGGATGTCAGACCCCGACCCAGGTTTGGAATATTTAATTATATTTTAACCGTGATTAGTTGATAAGCGGGGGTTAGTGGATGATTAGCTTATTTTCTTAAGCTAGATTAGAATGTTTGAATAGCTTTGGAAACTTTCGAGAGTCATTGTCTTAGGCTTGACGCGGGCCGGGGCGCCCGTGTGTTGTGTGTGAATCTTTGGGGTTTAACTTTGATTTTTGTAAATTCCCAATTTTTATGTATTTTGACTCATTTCATTTAGATTATCAACTTTCATGTTTTGGCCGATCTGATTTAATGATCAGAAATCACGTTTTTTGAGAAAAAGGGCAAATCTGACCTTTCACGCAAAATATGTACCCAAATTTTAAAAATTTCAGAAATTGACAAAAATATACTTTTTGGATAATAGAAATTTCGCTGATCATTTTTGTCTTCTTCGTCGTTTTCATTCGGGGCCCGCAAATGCCATTTTTAGCCTTGTGAAGATGGGACCCACAAACCCATCTTATAAGATATGAGTTCTCTTCTTCCTTCATTTTCTCTTTCCTGCAACGGTTGGAGCCAAGGGATTTTCCCACTCCCAGCAACTTTCTCTCTCCTCTAGAACACCCATCTCTTGGAGATTTCTTGAAGGATTGATCTCCTAGAACTTTTCCTCCCTCTTCAAGCTTTCCAAAGATGTCTTTTTCAAAGAATTTGAGCTAGGGCAAGGATTTCTTTCAAGCTTCTCTTCATTGTTTGGGCTCTTCAAGGTTAGCGATGGCTTTTTAATTTTGAAATCTTTGTTTTCCTCATCATTTAAAGTGTTTTCATCACACATGCAAGAGTTTTCCCTTTAGATTTACAAATGTTGATTTTAGGGTTCTTCTTGGGAAACTTTTGGGGGTTTTTGTAGATTTGGAGCTTGTGGCCCTATAGAGTGGTTTGAAGAGTGATTTATCTCTCCTTTTGGCTTGAGGCAAGTAAATTTTCATATATTGAGATTGATTGATCTTCTATATTGTGAATATTGGGTTTTTCTATGCATCTCTCTTCATTTTTATTTCCCCTCTTTGATCATTAGATGGATTACTTTGCTATGTTCATGAAATAGTCTCATTTATCTACCTTGAGTTGTCGTTTTCAACAATGCAAAGATTTTGGATCAAATATGTTTAGCTAAATGATGTTTAATGCTTTGTTTAAATTTGATTTGTTTGAGGGTTTGAATGAATTATTGTGATGGTTCAATGGAGTTGAATGAAGATATGAGGGACCCAAGTTGTATGGAAGATACATATGTAAGAGAAGGAAGGAGAAAGAAGTGTAAAAAAAAAACTAGAAAAAGGGGCTGGAAAACACCCCTGACGAGCTGGACAGAAGACCAGCTCGCTATAGCGAGCCAGTCCTCTGCCTGGCGAGTCTTGCAGAAGCCCAGCTCGCTATAGCGAGCCTGGGCCCGCTATAGCGAGCCAGGCTTCTGGAATGGGGTCTGTTTATCCCATTTTCTGGGCTGTTTGCCCAGCTATTTTGAGGCCTATTTAAGGCCCTGTTGGGGACTGTTTTAAGCCCTGTTGGGGGGCCTGTTTCATGGGCCTGTTGAGACCAGTTTTAAGACCTGGTTTAGCCTGATTCAAGGCCTGTCTTAAGGCCTGTTTCAGCTGGTTTAAAGGCCCTGTTCCAGGCCTGGTTATAGCTGGTTTAGGGCCCATGTTCCCTACCCATCCTAGGCTCATTAACAGTCTTCTATTTGGCCCTTGTCTCCCCATAGTTTGGAGCTCAATTCAACCCTCATTTGAAATATAAAAGCTCGGAAAGGATACTTTGATTTGAACTACTGTGAATAGTGAAAATTCATTGAGAAGGTGATGAAACCCCTTGATGTTTAAATTACCGGGGAATGTACTCAAGACTTTACATACACTTTATCTCCTAAATTGTTAATGATCTTCAGTGGCACCAAATTCCTCAATTAATATAGACATTAGGAGACTAAGTGTGTGTTGAGACAAACCATGGTAAGCCTTTGAACCATTACACACTAAATTCATTTCATGTTGAAAAGTTTTGCCGAGTCCGTTTATAAATCAATTTAAATGTCTTGAGTGCTTTACCACATTTATGAACATTGATAAGACTACTCATCTATTTTGCTAGGATTCGTCAATATGCGAGATATGTATTTGTTCGGAGTAGTTTTCTTATCGATTTTGGAAATATATCCTTATGAACGGATTTGTATTACTTCAAGGTTTCGAACTTTTACTCTAATGGCACCACTAAGCTTAGGTTACCTTGTCAGACTGATCATCCGGCTTGGAATCTTTAAATTATCTGCCAGCTGCAGCTCGGACTCTGTCTGTACCGACCATAGCAACGGTTTTATATCCGGTCCCACGTGTAGTGGCTACGGTTCTGTTTGATAACGACCTTGTTCGTTCGGGCCCGCAATTGTGGCTACGGTTTCTGTCTGCTCCCGTTACTTCGGTAACAGGAGAATTTAGCTATACATGGTTTGCCAATGTTTTATAAGTTTGATGTTTTATTTTAAGGTTCTTGTTTATTTCACTTATTATGGTCTTGGACTCTTTAATATTTAAGAAATTGATATTTATCTTGTCTTTTCCATTATCGAGGACTTTAATCATAATTCTCATTTATTTAAATGTTTTACTCTTTCGATCATCCTATTATATGTTCTATTTGCTTGCCAGACCGTCATGTCTGACCCTTTTTGCTTGGTGCCAGATGTTGAGCCCCTCGCCGTTGAGGCGCACTTCGAGGCGGAACCTATAGTTCTTGTGGAACGCGAGTGGCAGCCTGATGATGTCGCTTAGACGTCGGGTTGATTTCAGAGTTTCGATCACCTTTTTGGATAGATTATATTTTGGGATTTTGTTGTAGCCATTGTTGGCTTATTCTTTTTGTGAAATTGTAATTAATGGCTAACTTGACTTTTGTATTAAACTTGAAACCAAAATTGGGGCCTATCTATAGAATGTTTCTCTTTTTGATACTAATCTTGAGCGTTCTCATCATACTCATATGTTATGGACTTTTATGTTTGCTACAATGCTTCCGCGTAATTTTTTCGTGTGAATGTGATTCTTAATAATCACTGTTGGATCGATTTTCAAGGATCCTCACCGCGGAAACCTGTGGGAAACTAGCGTGTGCGGGTGGATTAAGGTCTTGTTTATCGGGTCCTTGGTCCGGGGGTGTAAGACCCCGACCCCCAATTCCTCTATTTAGTAATGTTTTAATCGTGGTTTAACTTTTTAAGCGAGATTTGAGTTGGTTTGACTTTGTCTTTGAGTTTGACTAGATTTTTCATAGCCTTGAAGATTTTGAAGACTGTTGACTTTAGTCTGACCCGGTCCTTGTAAAATATATTTTTGTGAGAAATTATTCTTATTTTGGAAAAATTACAAATTTTGCTCCTTTTGGCTCATTTTATTGAGTTTAACAACTTTCATGTTTTGACCATTTTGATTGGATGCTCCAAAATCGCGTTTTTCAAGAAAAATGGGCAAAAATGACATTTTCACTAAATCAGCCCATAAATTTTGAAAATTTCAGAATTTGGGGAAAATATACTTTTTGGAAAGTAAATATTTTTTTGATCGATTTTGTCTTCTTCATCGATCTCATTCGGGACCCACAAATGTTAGTTTCAGCCTTTGTAAGATTGGGGGACCATGGGGCCCAGCCCACTTACCCTTTATAAAACCACTTGGGCACTTCTTCTTCCCCATTTGTTCTTCTTGCAACCCTAGGCTTAAGAGAGAACCCTTCTCCCAGCACTTTCTCTCTCCTCTTTGAAACCTCTCTTCTTGAGTGCTAAATGGAGGATTGAGCTCCTAATCCTCTTCTCCTCTCTCTTGGCTTTCCAAAGATGCCATTTTCAAGAGATTCGAGCTAGAGAAGATCCCTCTTTCAAGCCCTTCTCTTTGAGCTACCAAAGGTTAGCAATGGCATTTCTTACTTGAGATCCTTGTTTTTCAAACCATTTGGAGTATTTCCTCATTTATGCAAAGGGTTTTCATGGAGATTTGAGAATGATTGATTGTTAGGGTTTCTCTTGGTTTGTTTTGGGGCTTTTGTAGATGGAAGACCTTGGACCTTAGAGAATTGTGTTTGAAGTGATTTTTTGTGAATCTCTTGACTAAGGCAAGTAAATTTTCAGATAATGAGATGGATTGATTTCCCTTATAGCAAGTTCTGGATTTTCCTATGCATCTTTTCTTTATTGTTACTTATTCTCTTTGATTAATGGGTTGTTTACCTTGATGTGTTATGAAATGGTCTTATCTATCTATTTTGAGTCATTGTTTTTCAACATTGTCAAGATTTTGGATTAAGTGTGTTTATGTTAAAAGTTCTCATTATTTGATGAATGGAACGATTTTGTTTAGATTGATTTGTTTTGAGAAATTGAATGGATTAGGATGATGATTCAGTGGAGTTTAATGGGGCTTCAAGAGACCTAAATTGTAAGAAAATATGTATGGAAGAAAAAGGGGGAAAAGGAAAAAAATGCACAAAAGAGTACATTTTTGCACTCGACCCGGATTGGGACAGACTGGGTCGCTCGAGCGGACCAGGTTCTGTCCGGGCTTCGCTCGAGCGGACCCTGGGTTGCTCGAGCGAGCCCAGGTCTATCCGGGCCCATTCTTCTGGGCTGTTTTGCGGGCTGTTTAGGGCTCTTTTTCAGGCCTGTTTCAGCCCATTTCTCCTCCTTGATTTGAGGCCCGTTAATCTCCTTTTTAGGCCTTAAAGCCCATGAAAGTTTGGGGTTAATTGTGATACTTGGAAATTGTGAAATGGGAATGAGAACAATGAGAGAATGAGCATATGTGAAATTACCCGGGAATCTTTCAATTCTCAATGCGCACTTTATCATTTTATATGTTGTGGATTTTCATTGGCATCAAACATATTCTTTTATTAATCAATGTTTAAAGGTTAAGTGGGTATTGAGATGGTTCCTTGGTAAGTCATTAAGTCATTCTACACTATTCCACTCCACTTTCAAGTCAGAGATTGTATTTGTATTCTTTGGTAAACTAATTTGAATAGCATCGATGTTTTGTATAAAATCATGTGGTTTTCTATGTTCGAAAGGATTGATCGCATGGTTTTATACAAATTACTTTGATGTGTATTTGAGTGGTTTACCCTGGAAATTCGTATGCTTTCTCCGAATTGATTTGGAAAGAGATTGGAGTGGTACGCCACATTCGGGATTTCATCGATAAGACTATTATTTTGAAAATAAAACCTCGAGGCAAGATGGGGCCAGAGCTTTGTAGTATGAGCCCATGAGCCAAAGGGATTATTATGGTTTGATTTGTATCGGTTCGAGTTTTGAAAACTAAAGGCACCACTAGGCTTAGGTCACCTTGTCGGGCTGATCACCCAGCTTGGGATCTTTAATTTGTCTACCAGCTGCAGTTTGGATTCTATCTGTACCGACCATGGCAACGGTTTTTATCTGCCGGTCCCACTTGTATGTGGCTACGGTTCTGATTCTGTTTCCGGTCCAACGTGTAGTGGCTACGGTTCTGTCTGCTCTTGTTACTTCGGTAATAGGAGAATATAGCTATGTGTGGTTGCCAATGTTTTATCTGTTTATTAAGTTGTTTTATGATTCTTGTTTGTTTATACTTATTATATTCTTTGAATTTGTTAATGTTTATGAAATCGATCTTTTATCGTATTGTCTCTATTATTCAGGATTCTAAATGTATTTCCAATTATTAAATGTTTTACGTAGGCTGTTATCTTTTTGAGATATTTATGCTTCAGAGACTGTGTATTTATTCGCTTTGATATTTATGTTCGGTCTTTCAATCATTTTATCATGGTTTATTACTATTATTGTTTAGACACTTTAAATGAAATTACAATGATTCCATAAGGTTTTATAAATGCCCATTTTACATATTACTTGTTTATTTACTTGCCAGACCGTCGTGTCTGACCCTATTTGTTTGGTGCCCGTTTTCTCTCCTTCTGCTTTTTAGGTGTTTGATCGGAGGAGGCGGTGGAACCGCCGGTCTGACGCGAGAGACTACCCTTCGATGTCATATAGATATCAAGTTTGGAACCGGAGTTCATATCTAAATATTGGGGGCAGTATTTCTGTTTAGTTGGATATTTTTTTGTGGCTTTGTTAGCCTTTTCTTGAGATTTGTAATTAAGACACTTGTTAATTGTAATTTAAATAGGTGGGAAATAAATAGTCATGTTACTACCAGCTCAATATTTTATGATTTATGAATTGTGCCAGTCTGCTGATATGATGGCTTTATGATATTGTTCGAGTGCGACACGGAATCCGATGGCCACGGACTCTGGGTCGCAACGCCATGATTAGCTTCCGCAAAATTATATTCTAATCGTGATGGATTTTTATTATCCTCATTCACGTGGATCTTGGGATATACAACAAAAGTTTCAAATTAATTCCAAAGTTTCGTATTCCGAGATCGGATCACTGCAGGGCCCGGTTTCGGGGTGTGACAGGGGGCGTGACAAAAACAATCTCTAAAACCCTATTAAATAAGTCATTAAACTAAGGGTTTTTAGGGCCATGTCTTGGTTGGTTTGGAGTCCCATTTACCTGAATAGGTTGGCACACATATGGACGTCTTCCTTTATGAATCCGGGCCTTCCAAGACTTGATCTCCTGCCTTCAAACTTGATCTTCCTTGAGAAATTCTAAGAGGCAAGGTCTTGGATTCTTCGATATGGAATTGACAATACAAAAACAAGTGCTCATAGGAATGTGGCACTAACAACCATGATCTTGTAAAATCCCTCTCTCTAGAGAGCGATTAGTCGCTATCTCATCTCATCTTTGTTGAGAGAGTCACACTCTTTGAGGTTTCTCTCAACATACTGGAACTCCTCCTAGGCTTGCTGAACGGCCAGATTGGAAGATCTAGCAGATCGACGAGGTATGCTTGTAATAGGCTCTTAACCCTTGTTCGTTCTCGAGGAACCGCCTGCAAAGGTTGAAAAAGAGAAAGATCAATCATCAAAATGACAGGATTTCGCTAAAAGAAAATCTGGCGAAATACTGGCATGATTTCGCGACAATTCTAAAGAAAAAGGAAATATCCCGAAATAAATAAAAAGCTTGAAGATCGGCTCAACATCGCTGTGAGCTCCGAAACTCCAAACTTTCGAAACCTCAAAGTCTTCATAAAATCAGGAAGGGCTCAACATCACTACGAGCTCCAAATTCCCAAATTTGTAAAAACTTTCAGGTATGTTATCACATCATGCTACCAATTTAATTTACAAAAAATGCATGCATGAACATCTTGGTTTGCCAAAAAAAAAAAGCATTATCATGATGAGAGAAAAAGGAACTTTCTCAAAAAAAAAAGCAGAGAGAGAAAGAACAAAAAAAAAGGAGCTGGCCCACAGGCCACGTTGTCGTATGGCCAGATTCGTACGTATCTGTCCATACGGCCCAAAAAAATCTTGCAAAAAAAAAGGGAAAATCACGAAAAAAAAAAAGAAAACACGTAAAAAAAAAAGAGAAATGAAAAGAAACAAAAAAAGAAAAGAAACTTTCTTTTACCATCCTATTTTCTAAAAAGGAGTTTTCTTGAGAAATAAAAACTTACTTGAAGCCATTGATGGAGAAGAAGAATAAAAACTTGAATATCTTTGAAGAAGAAGAACTCTTGGTCTTAAAGTACTCTTAAGATTTTTTCAAAAGAAAGCAATAAAAGCAAGAGATCCAACCTCCCCTTGCTTTTATAGAAGTGAGCAAACCAATGAAGGGAACAAGAAAGAGGTAAGTGTTACTAATTAGTAACCTTACCAAAAGAAAGAAATTAGAAAGATTCTTTCCCAAAAGAAAGATATCTTGAGGGATTCTCTCTCTAAAAGAAAGCAATGAGAGATTTTCTCCCAAAAGATAGGAGATTTGAGATATTCTCTCCCAAAGAAAGATATCTTGAGACATTCTCTCCCAAAATAAAGGAAATATGAGATATTCTCTCCAAGTAAAGATATTCTTAGATATTCTCTATCCAAAAGAGATATTTTTAGATATTCTTTACAAAAGTGACACTATATGAGATCTAAGCCATTTCAAAAGCTTAAGGTCCCATGGGTTAGCCCATATGAGCCAGGTTTGACCACCTATACACTAAAAAAAAGGGCTTTTAGTCAAAGAGAAATCTCTTTTACCAAGAACATACAAAAGTGGTTCCATGACTCTTTTGAGTTGATTGGACCATACAAAAAAGAAATCCAAGCCCCATGAGCTTCCAAAAATCAAACCATCCAGCCTCATATACTAAATTGAGCCAAAATCTTGAAATTGACATTCCATAAAAATCCAAACCACTCCAATGGAACCACACAGTCCAAAAGAGTGACGAAAAACCACATCCTGATCCCCTAACTTGCCACATACAGCTTGTTAGGTCACAGGATCCAAACCAAAATCGACCCCCAACATTCCACATACACTTTGTTGGGTTACACGGTCAAAATCAAACCTGACCCCATAACCTGCCACATACAGCCTGTTAGGTCATAGGGTCAAAAATAAAAACCCAAATCCGCATCCCTGATGTCATTTTCAAAACTTTGTTTTGAGATGGTACGTGATTCCTTTCACTACCATAAAATTCCCCTGGAAGCTCAAAAGACTACAACACCAAAACAAAGACTGCTCAAAGACTCTTGGTCAAGTTACAAGCTCTCCTTAAAAAAAATCTCTTCGAGGCACATCGACTACAAAAGTTAAGCAACTCGTCGCTGTACCTTGAGGGTTATTTGTGACACACAAAAAAATGTCACTTTGCCTCTTCAACATCAAGAGAACTACAAGAAGCTGCGGCCTACCATAAATAGGCAATGCCACTTCCAAAAGTCAAATCTTGTCAGAATCAACAAAAAGTGTAAGATCCTTCAAGACAGCCAAAAGAGGAGTACACAAGAAGTTTCGGGCCATTTCAAAATCATTTGGCCTAACTTCGCTTCTCAAATAGCTGAACAGGAGCTCTCGGCGGCGATAGCATCGAAGACACCAAATCTTCGATCAGAGCCTTTGGATGATCTCAAAATACATCCAAAAGGCTCCACGTCAAGTTCCAACTCAAACAGACAACGTTTGACCCTACATCAACCCCCGAACAGCTAAATCAAGCCTCTCGGTGGCGAGAACCACCGAGGCCATCACACATCAGACAGAGCACATGGCTGGCTTCAAGATACTTACAAAGGGTTACATGTCAAGTTTCAGGTCATTTCAACAACATTTGACCAGACTTTGACTCTCGGAAATCAAAACAGGCATCTCGGCGGCAAAGCTCCCTGAGACCATGGTTTCTAAGACATAGCCTGTGGATCATCTCGAAACGACTCCAGTATGTTCCCTGTCAAATTCCAAGTCAATCGGACATCGGTTGACCGCACATCAAGCCGCGACATCTTCCTCACGACGAAATCAAGTCTACTGGCGACAGGACCCCATACGGCTTCAAAACTCAAAGAAAAGCCTATGGTTGGTCTTATTTATTACTCAGGAGGCTTCATCTCAAAAATCAGGTCATTCCGACATCATTTGCCCAGTTTCAGCTTCTGACGGAAAATCGACAGCTCTATGCGACAAAGTCTTCGACTTTCCTGGAAAATTGGAAATTTTGCACTCCAGAATGCAAGGATTCTTGTTTAGTTTTCTACAAGGAAATCAGGCCAACAAATGTACAAAAATGTTAAGAAAAATACAAAAAAAAAAGAATCAGAAAAGACCTCGAACCTACCGCAAAACAGGACAAAAGGGGAAAATTTCCTCCCATGGTTGCCGGCGACCCAGGTCCGGGGTTGCTGGCGACCATGGAACTCCGGATTTCCCCCAGAGAGGCCTGTTTTCCATCTTTTTTCGCGTTTCGAAGCGTCCAACTCCTGTGGCTTTCTAAAAACCCATACTTTAAAGGCACCGAATCCTTCGGCATCCGTCAAAATCACGAGTCCGTCTTCAAGAGTATCAAAATCAACATTGATCGCCAACCGGTCAGCCAAAAAAGTGTGCTTTCTACCCGATCGATCGAGAAATCAACAGGACAGATGGCACCAACCTGCTGATGGCAATTAATGCCTGAAGTTACATGGTCATCTATTGTCGATCTACATGGAGATCCATCGATGATCATTGCTAGAAGAATCCCAAAAGACGCGGCACGGCCCGCGACTCTTCAACTGCTCGGCGACCACTTAATGCAATTAATTGACTAGCTTTATTGTAGTCATTAATTCATTACTTTGGACGGCCCAATCAGAAGAAAGAAAATGGGAGTTAAACCATGAAACTCCTCCCATCATGGCGATTAAAGGCGATTAAATGCCCTTAATCTCCACCAGCCAATCAGAAGCCAAGGACCAGGAGTTACGAAATAAAGGAATTAAACCCTGTAACTCCTCCCATTATGCGGCTTAATGATAATTAAACCCCATCAACCCTCCTAAATGGCTACCAAGAGCCTATAAATAGGAGAGTATTCCAAGAAGAAAGGACGGATCCCAGATCAGAAAAAAACACAGAAAATCCGAGAGAAAGAATAAAGAAAACTCTGTGAAAGTTCTGCACCGGCCACCACTATAAGGTGACAAAAGTCCCTTGGGGGGTACCCCACCCCCCCAAGGTCGTTGGCTTCTCTTTCTGCCTCCAATGGCTTAGACGTGGCTTTTCAGCCCGTCTACTTAGCTTTTTATTAGAGGTAGGACCTCCTCTTGGTCTTTGTCCTCTAAAAATCTGAGGTTATGGCCAAGCCAAGCGAATCAAGAGCATCCTTTGTTCTCATATGAATGGATGACGGTGAAGTCCGCACATGGTTTGCGACCATCAATCTGAATGAGTCCCCCACGATCTACTGAGAAGTTAGATCCTCCTTTTCTTGCTTTTCATTGTATTTTGTATTTTTCTAAAAGAGATAAAAATCACAACTCTTGTCTTTCATTATTGATAGGAATTGTAAATCGGCTATAAACGCCAAAAATCGGCTATAAACACCAAAAATTGCCTTTCACGGCAGATCAAGAAAATGTCTCTTTTCTTAAATATATGTGCAATGGAAACCTAAAAGAAGTTGATTTTCTTTTTACTTGTGAAAGTCGATCTCCAGATCACCACTTACAATTCCAAGTAAAATAGAAAATGTGGCACGCCCACACACAAAAAAAATGTTGATACCCGTTTTCGCCACCGGTTACGAAAGGGTCGTACCCCACGAGCTCCCGCGTCCGCCGACCTCAGTAGAACAGTGCTTGGATAGCGCTATCCATCACCACTGGGGAAGGAATATCAGCAAGAGGTCTCACATCTGCCGTGTCAGAACTGGTTGTAGAAGTCCCTAACTCTGGATCAACCTCTGGCACCCCTTACTCTAGTTTTGAAGAAAGCGATGGGACCTCTCCTGTCACTCCACAACCTACCAAACCAAACCAAACCAAACCAAGCCTTTTCCCACTAGGTGGGGTCGGCTATATGGATTTGACGACGCCAATCAAATCTGTGTTGGGGTATCCTTGACATAGCCGGTCCCAAGCCCGGACAAAGGAGGAGGGTTGTGCGTTAGGTAGCCGACAGCCAGCACAATACTCAGTCGGATTTTTTATGGATTTGACTCCACAACCTACCAATGAAACACAAAAAGGTATGAATACGATCCTACTGAAAAAATCTTTATCATCAGGGTTATCACTACAAAGTACCTTCTTCGACGACTGGCAGAATGCTTGTTTCCTCCATGAACTCATCCGAAGCATCATCAACAGTTGCATCCATGGATGGTTCAAAGTCATCGGAATCCTGTGGCAAGTCAGTTGACAAGAAAACAAGCAATATGTTAGCAAACGACGACACATAGAAAAAAAAAAGGAAAAGAAGTCATACCGGTTGCAGATTCTAGAATCACTCCAAAGTCCCTCGGTCCTTCTTCAGATGCCACAATCGGATCCGTCACCGCCTCATCGGTCGGAACCTCGGGCATCACCAAGCCATCATCCTCTGTTAAAAAAAGGAAAGGGGGGAGGGGGGAGAAAGCAAATTAGAACATGGAAAGCCCCATGAAAGTAACGGAAAGACAAAGAGGAAGAATCATACCTTCACTGACGGTCTATTCTTCTCGACTCCTCTTGTCCAGAGGCTCATCAGCATTCCTTGACACCTCCTCGTTGATGGTAAGTGGGATTTCCAAATCAGGAGAGTCTTCATGTCATCCCATACTACGGTGTTGACTCCTCTTCCTCTTGCCTTTATGGGTCTATTTTCTAGAAGAAACTAGACTTGACCTCTCACTACACGGTCTACTCTTTCCAGTAGACTCCATGGAAGCTCGCCTCTGTGCTGCTTGTATCCAAGCGTCAAGCTCAGCTTCCTCCTTCTCCAGCTGCTCTAAGGCCTCTTCAGGTACTTCCTTGACATATTTAGATCCGATGACGCCCTGCTCACCGAGGAAGCCTATCTTATTCTTTTCTCAAGAAAGGAAGGCCAAAACCGCCTCTCACCGGACACCATCTGATTTTCCGACACCTTTTTCAGAAGATCGCTTAACATCAAGCTCCTTCTTGGAAAGCCCCAGGTACACCAAAAAACTCTCCACGAACCACTTTGTGAAGCCGGTAATCCGGAAAGTCGATAACTCAGGATAAGAAATCATGGCAGTAGTGTCTTCAGCACTAAAAAAAGCCCATGCATTTAAGCCATCCTACAAACCTCCAAAGCGCTTCACCATACTCGAAGGTGCTCCAAAAACGCCTTGAGGAAAACCCAACTGCAGCGCAAAACAGGAAGGTACATACGGCTGGATGTCGATGAAAAATGTCTGCGATACACCATTGTGCCGATATGTATGTTAAAAGGCCACTCCTTTTATGCATTAGTCAAGGAGTAATGCCTTCCCGAACCTGCCCTGGTGGAGTCGCGGGGGGCACCAAAATAAAAAGCCTTCTTTCGTAATCCCGGAGAAAGCTTCACTGAAAATTGCCACATCTCGACGTCCCTGAACCGTCGGATCCTCAGGCAGGCAAACAAAAGAGATTCGAAGACGGCTTTACTCTTAGCCAACCAAATCATAAGGGGATCACCATCCTATGCGGCACCCAGCCGGTGGAAGCCAGGATAGTGGTATACATACCATAAGTAAAAGATATGGGCTGAAAATACCCTATTTATAGGGAGCCCAAGCCGAACCAAGAAAGCAGTAGCCCGCGTTTGGTACACAAATAGGAGTAAAGAGAAGGCACCAAAGCAAGCCGCTCTCCGAACACTATTTGATAGGCCAGATAAATACAATGCGGCCTGATGTGCGTTCCATCCCCACCAACAAAGACAGCCTCACCTAGCCAGTAAGTGAGGAAAACAACGAGATCTCTTCGCAGTGCAACGTCAGAACAAATGGCGTCTGTACTCGTTAAGAAATCCCTCAACTCTTCTCGCATGACCGAAGTCTTCTTCGAACCCGGGTCCTTAGCCCTGGCTTCTCGGGTCGAGGTATCAAAAGATTCTCTGTTGTTAAAGAAGTTGGGGAACGAAGAGCTAAAACTTTTCCAACTGCTGGACCTGACTTTCGAGCCCTCCTTCTCCTTAAAAAAAATCATAGAAGGAGACAATCTGAAAGTACAGAAGCCTAAACTCCTCAGAATGTTCCTCAAGGATGTTGTCGATGGGTGTAAGGTCCGCGACCTTACTGGGTCGTTGGGCCTAATAGTAGGCCCATTGACCCATTTAACTTACTATTATTATAATTAATTATATTTTTAGATATTTGGTTTAGATCATGAACGAGGAATAGTGTCTGTAAAGTTTTGTGCGATTCCGAGTTCGCTTGATCCTAGCAGGGGGTAGTTTGCAATTTAGGAAAAATTGAGTGTTTTTCGGAAATATTCCAAACGCTGTGATTTTTGGGTTTGTTGGAAAGGTTTCATCGTGATGATTACTTTTGTCTTTTAACTCGTCACAATCCTACAATCAAAAACCCTTCAAGTGGTCCATTTCTTCACCTTACCCATTTAAGGGCAATTTAGTCATTTTCTCCCTCTCTTCTTCTTAAGAGAGGATTAACCCAAATTTTATTTACTTTCTCTATAACGAAAGCTACAGCAGCCCCTTTCTTCTTCCTCTTCTCTTCTCAAGCCCAGAACTCTACCCTGGAGAGATCATCTCCGCGATCCGAACCATTAATCTTCATCCTCTCGATCTCCTCTTTCCTTTAGTATCAATTTGGTTAGATTTCTCACAACTTCATATTTTCAATAATTTTCTCTTTGTTTAGAATAGGTCTAATCTTGATATTCTTCCTTCCTTTCTTCTTCTTGGCTTTCTAGTTTGCGTTTTATCGGATTAGATTCGTGGGTTTTGCAGTAGAAAGCTTATACTCGAGTTTTACCCATTTTTAATCTTCTTCTTGGTTAAGGCAAGTAGATTTGCAATTTATAATTCATATGTCTGTATTGTTTCCTATTGATTGATGATGCTTTCGTGTTAGATTACCTTAATTCCAAGCCTATTTTGAATTGGGGATTAACATGCTAGATATTGATTTGGGTTGGTTAATTTTAATTTGGTAATCATTGTTGTTTATTTGATTCAGTGGATGAATGTGGATGGAATGGATTGTTGGGAGAGCAGGAGGCTCAAACTCATGCCGGTTGTAGCCTTTGAAAAGGCTCAGAAGTAGAGGAAATGAATTGGGGTGGAAGAGTTTTAGAAATGGCTGAAACTGTTCTGATCGCATGATGTCGGTCAGGTATCGGTCACTGTTCGGTCAGCCGAACTCAAGGTCGGTCAACCAAATCCTGTCTCGATTCTAATTCCAGAGAGCGACTTTAACTCCCGATGGAGTTCGGACAGCCGAAACTAGGATTCGGTCAACCGAACTTTAGAGTTCGGTTCACCGAATGTGAACTGACAGCTGACCGAGTGAGACGGAAGGATCTGGGAAATGTTGGACGGTACGGCTGAAGTTTGGTCATGGTTCGGCCAACCGAACTCATCTCGGTTTCGGTTCCAGAGAGCATGTTTTAGCTCTGTCAGAGTTTGGTTAGCCGAACTCAAGATTCGGTCGACCGAACTAATGAGTTCGGTTAACCTAGGAATGACCCAAGGTTAACCGAAATGTTCAGTTTGTCTTGTTTTATTCTAGACTAAGACTGTAACTTAGGTTTGGGACTTAGATGCTGGAAACCACTAACCTATTATCGCATGACTATTAATGGGGATTGAAATCGAAACACGTGGCTTGGTGTGAATTTGATGGGTTGTCTAGGTATTCGTGTATTACGCATGATGTAACTGAATGCGTATGAAACTGAATCGACCGATGATTAACATGATTGTACACCAAGGGATTTCCCTCAGAGCATCGTCGATCCGAATTCCGCTCATACTCAGTTAGGACTTGTGGAGTACAGGGTGAAAGACCAAGATCGAATCCTAGAGGGGGGGTGAATAGGATGCTATTAAAAATTTAGACCACTTCTGAACTTTTTTAATATTAGGTGACTTATGCTTTGATGATAGTAAGCTAGCTTCATAAGAGAGAGAGTTTTTGAGTTAATCATACACATTCAAAAGACAAATACATCCTTTAATCAAGCTCATACCCAATTAAGAGTTCAACAATCATAAAAAGGAAAGTAAACACAAATCACCATAACACAATCAAATATAGTGGTTCGGCCAAGTTGCCTACATCCACTCCCGGTAACCTTACCGGATTTCACTAGTCAATTCAAGGTTTAGGATCACCTCAGACCTTACAACCACATCATTATGCTTTTCAAGGTTAAGCATGAACCTTTACAACACAATATGTGCTTTTCAAGGCTAAGCACCAACCTTTACAACATTGATTTTTCTCTTAAGTGAAATGCCTATTTGTGCATGGGTAAGAGAACAAATAAAACACAGTGGTTTGCCTCTAGATAGGCTGAATGGACAATGATAATGTTTATGACTAATGCATGAACTAGAAGGTTCACTTTCTCTTTTAAAAGGATGTATTTTCAATTAATGCAAAGGATGATGATCAAATGTAAGAGAAAGAGTTGTATTACTCAACACATGATTTGTCAAAAGATCAAACTTAAAACCATTAGTTTTGAAAGTTAATGTTCAAAAACACATGTGTATGAGAAGACTTATGTTGATTTCATAATGCAAGTACTTTTTAAAGATCAAGGCATGTCATGAAAAGAAACAACATCTTTAGAAGAGGACTAACACTTTGATCATGCTCAAAAGAAAACAAAGATTAAAAGTCTAAGCATGAAAAAGAGGTAGAGATTTAGAAAGCACACCCATTTTAAAGATCAAAGATTGAAAGGTTGAAAATGCTTCCATGATCCCTTTTGAAAAGCTCTTGTTAAGTTCCTCTCCTTTGGGCTCAAGTGATCTCAAAAATTCAGCAAGCTTTTCCCAAAGAGAAAGTCACTTTTTATAGAAAAAGTGTTCCCAACGGATAGCTATCGGCTAGCCGAGAACTTGGTGTCGGTCAACCGATAGCCTAACGGTCATACGCAACGGCTATATTTTTGAAAAAATTGCTGACCAAGAAACACTTGTCGGTTTGACCGACAGCATCGGTCGACCGACCTAGGAACCGACCTAGGAACCGATAGAGCAAAAAGGCCAAAAATGAAGCTTTCTGATATTGGGACCGATGAACTCTCGGTCTAGAGATTTAAGCACTATCGGTTGACCGATAGGAGCCGAAGATCTGACCGACAGAGAAGATCTGAAAGTTGAAGCTCTCTGGAACTGGAACCGACAGTCTATCGGCTGGGCTCGGTTCTTGTGTCGGCTGACCGATAAGAGCCGACAGATGGACCGACAGAATGTGCAAGCAGAAAACATAAAGATCTGAAGATTTTTCCAAGTAAAAACAAAGCTTATGATAGAAAGATATGCAAGAGAAACCTAAGAAGGAGAACATGAATGAGAGAGAGATCAAGATGAGACAATGAATGCATCCAATCAAATTGCAACAAAATAAACACTCTAACACAGGGATGACACCACTTGCCTAGGATTGGATTGTAATATCTCCTTGACTTGTGACTTGTATCCGTTGTTTATATTCCTTGTACACTCTCTTGGCATAAAATACTTAACTAACTATGAAACATAAATCCTTATAGGATTTAGGACTTGGACCTCACTTAGAGTGTACCTTAGGAACCTGTGTCATGTATTGATAAACATGACTGTCTAGCAATGAAATGGATTATCACATGGTTTGTTTGTCTTTTATTGTCTAGAATGAGTTAATTCCTATAATCATGTTTTGTACATTGAGTTAGCCATACTTGCTTGTCTTGATTCCCTTGTGTCAACACCACTTTATTACTACTTGTATATCATGGCCATCTACAGTTTGGGGTTTAATTGACGGCTGGTTACTCGGTCGTCGGGGTGGGCAATCGGCGTTCGACGACATCTATGGCGTTGAATAACTGGGAGCGGGCTAGGACTGTGCTGCTATTCCCAGGACCGGGAGCTAGGATCCCACTGGAGCCGGACTTTGGTATTAGTAGTCTTGTCTGGATTGTTACTAGAACACCGGGAGGTGGCTAGGATGTCACACCCCGAAACCGGGCCCTGCAGTGATCCGACCTCGGGGTGCGAAATTTTGGGATAATTTGAAACTTTTTGTTATCTTTCCCAAGATCCGCGTGAATGAGGATAATCACATTCCATCACAATCAGAGTACATTTTTCGCGGAAGCTAAACATGGTGTTACGACCCGGAATCCGTGGCCATCGGGTTCCGTGTCGCACGCAACCAATTCCATGAAGCCATCATATAAACAGACTGGCATAAATCATATATCAGAACACACTGAGCTGGTAGTAACAAGAATAATTAATTCCCACATGTTCAAATTACAATTAACAGGTGTCTTAATTACAAACCCATATAAAAAGGCTAATAAAGCCATGCCAAAAATATCCAACTAGTGTCATACTACCCCAAGTGTTAGATACGAACTCTGGTGCCAAACTTGACATCTAGATGATATCAATGGGCAGCCTCTCACGTCAGACCAGCGGTCCCACCGCCTCCTCTGATCAAACACCTAAAAACAAAAAGAGAAGAAACTGGCACCAAACAAAAAGGGTCAGACACGACGGTCTGGCAAGCAAATACACAAATAATATGAAAGCAAAGCACACTCGTAAAACCTGATGAAATCATCGTAAAATCGAATAAATAGTCTAAACAATAATGACAATAAAGCATGCTAAAACGATCGAAAGGCCGAACATAAGTATCAAAACAAATAAAGGAACAGTCTCTGAAACATAAATATCTCGAAAAGATAACAGTCTAATAAAACATTTAATAGTCGGAAATACATTTCAAATCCTGAGTAATAGCGACAGTATGATAAATGATCGATATCGTAAACGTTAACCAAATCAACGCATAAGAGTATAACCCACAAGAATCATAAAAATAAAGTAATATGCAGATAAAACCTTGGCGACCACAAATAGCTAAATCCTCCTATTACCGAAGTAATAAGAGCAGACAGAAACGTAGCCACTGAACGTGGTACTAGAAATAGGATCAGAACCGTAGCCATACAAATGGGACCGGCAGATCAAAAATCAGAACCGTAGCCATACAAATGGGACCGGCAGATAAAACCGTTGCCATGGTCGGTACAGACAGAATCCAACCTGCAGCTGGCGGACAGATTAAAGATCCCAAGCCGGGTGATCAGCCCGACAAGGTGACCTAAGCTTAGTGGTGCCTTTAGGTTTCAAAACTCGAACCGATACAAATCAAACATAATACTAATCCCTTTGGCTCAGGGGCTCACACTACAAAGCTCCGGCCCCGTCTTGCCTCGAGGTTTCATTTTCAAAATACTAATCTTAACAAAATAATAGTCTCATCGAAGAAATCCCGAATGTGACGAACCACTCCAATCTCCTTTCAAATCGAATCGGAGAAAACATACGAATTTCGATGGTGAACCGTTCAAATATACATCAAAGTGATTTGTATGAAATCATACGATCAGTCCTTTCGAATATGGAAGACCCCATGATTTTATAGCAAATCACCGATGCTATTTAATTAGTTTACCAAAGAATACAAATGCAAATACATTCTATGACTTGAAATGGAATGGATAGTGGAGAATGACTTAATGACTTACCAAAGAACCATCCCAATACGCATTTAACCTTTAAACATTGATTAATAAAGAGTGCGTTTGATGCCAATGAAAATCCATAATATTTAAATGATAAAGTGCGTATTGAGACTTGAAGGGTTCCCGGATAATTTCACATATGCTCATTCTCACCTCATTCCCATTCCCATTTCACAATTTTCCAAACATCACAAGTAATCCCAAATCTCTTTAAAACAGGCCTATAGTTGGCCTTAAACCGAGCCCACAACAGTCCTTAATAACAGTCCAAAACTGACCTTGAATAGCCCACAAACAAGTTTTAACACAGCCCAAAACTAATCTTTTAATGGCCCACAAAACAAACTTTAAAACAGCCCCAAAACTGAACCTTTAATGGTCCAAGAAACAAGTTTTGAAACAAGCCCAAACTAACCATGAAACAGGCCCACCAACAAGTTTTTAAAACAGCCCCAAAACCAAACTTGAATGGCCCACAAAACAAACTTTAAAAGCAGCCCAAAACTAACCTCAACCAGGCCCACAAAATAAGTTTTAAATCAGTCCAATATCAGGCCCAAAGATGACCCAAAAATCAGGTTTTAAAACAACCCAAGCAGGCCTTGAAACTGGCCCAATATCAGGTTTTAAAATGGCCCCAAAACCATCTTGAATCAGGCCCAAAAAGTCCCTCAAAAATCCCCCCAAACCAGGCCCTGAAAAGGGCCCAGAACTGGGCTGGGTCCGCTCGAGCGGACCCCTCCCAGAACCTGGGCCGCTCGAGCGGCCCACTGGGTCGCTCGAGCGGACCCAGTTCTGTCTGGGTCCGGGATGGGTGCAGATTTTGCATTTTTGCCCCCTTTTTCATTCCTTTTTCTTCCCTTTTTTCATACTTGATTTCAAGATCATTTTGGACCGTCCCTTGACCTTCCAAACACATCAAATCCCTATTCATTAATCCTTCCAATTGATTAAACACCACACTTTTAAAAATCAAAGTTTTCCCCCATTCTTAAAACACAACACTAAACACAAAGAAGGCTAAGTTTCAAAGTGTCCAAAGTGAAATCAAACTTCCACATACATTGTAAAACAATAATACAAGTTGAAATCACACATCGTATTACTCCATTTGTCCACAACAAATCCATGAAACATAAAAAGATTAAAGCATAGCATGAAACAACATGATATGAAACAAAATACATGAGACCATCATATTAATTGGAAATTCACTTGCCTTGGTCAAGAGAAGATGTAAATCACTCCAAGATGGTGCTCTTAAAGTCCCAAGCTCCAAAATCACAAAACCCCCAAAATGGCTAAAGAAGAAGCCCTAGAAATCAACCATTTTCAAATCTCCATGAAAACCCATTGCATATGTGATGAAAACACTCTAAATAAGGAGGAAAACAAAGATCTAAAGTTTGGAAAGCCATTGCAAACCTTGAAAAGCCCAAACGAAGAAGAGAAGCTTGGATGAGGGATTTTCCTTAGCTCAAAATCCTTGAAAATAGGGTCTTTGGAAAGCTTGTAGAGGGAGGAAGACCCTTAGGAGATCAATCCTCCAAGAGATTCTCAAGGGATGAGAGTTTCAGAAGAGAGAGAAAGTTGCTGGAGGAGAGAGAGAGAGCTCTTGCTCCAAACCGTGCAAGACAAGAGAATGAAGGAGAAGAAGAAGGCTCTCCCTCTTATAAAATGGGTTTGTGGGCCCCGATCTTCACCAAGCTGAAACTCACATTTGCGGGCCCCGAACGAAAACGACGAAGAAGACAAAAACGATCAGCGAAATATCTAGTTTCCGAAAAGTATATTTTCCCCAATTTCTGAAATTTTCGAAATTCATGGACAGATTTAGGGTGAAAGGTCAGTTTTACCCTTTTTCCTCGAAAAACGCATTTTCTGATCATCAAATCAAAATGGTCAAAACATGGAAGTTGTTAAACTTCATAAAATGAGTCAAAATACACCAAATCCAGAAGTTTTAGAAATGAAAAGTAATTTCTCATAAAAATACATATCATATGGACCGGGTCAAACCAAAGTCAACGGTCTTCAAAATCTCCAAGGTTATGGAAAAATCCAGTCAAACTCAAAAACAAGGTCAAACTAAATCAAATCTCGCTTAAAAAGCTAAACCACGATTAAAACAATACTAAACTGAGGGATTGGGGGTCGGGGTCTCACATAGGACATCCTCGGAGTCTCCTTGTTTCTTGCATTGCATTATCTTGATAGTGGTTATTGCTAGATGATTGCTAGGATTCACGTTATTGTTTCTGATGATTATTACTCTTGCTTTATGCCTAGCTTCGATTATTATATTCTCATGATTTCTACACTTGTTATTACTCTATACTTGATGCATGCCATGCTTATTATGCTTTGCTTATCTATTTCTCAATAGGTCGTTGACTCTGTTCCTTGGTGTGCAGACACCTCAGGTGGTTACTACTGCTACGAGGAGCAGGCCGGTGAGGAGATCCGAAAGGATCTCCAACCAGCTGAGGAGGAACGAGAGTGGCATGCCGATGACGTAGAGTAGCGTCATCATCCCTGACATGAGAGAGAGATTCATATGGGATTTCACTAGATCTTATCCTTTCATTTATTTATCTCGTTGAACCTTTCTTTCATTGACTTTAAGTTGTTTAATGGCCTTGATTATTGGGTTGGCCATTGTAATTAAATTAACTCCTTATTTAGTTTTATTTGTTTCCTATTGCAACTTTGATTTTAAATAAGAAGTTATTATTCACTGTTGATATTCCATATGCCTAGAGTTGTATGAATTCCGCAATTCATTAATGTTTTGAGGCTTGAAATATAATATCCACGCAGCGGACTTACGATCCTTGGGACTAAAGGACAAATTTTTTAATTAGTCCTAAATTTCACTCCACGGATCCGGTTTATTCTTTAATAGGGTCCAGGGGACGTGACAATGGGCATGAACTCCTCATAGAGTTTGCCAAGGATAGGTAACCCAGTAATGGAGCTCAGCTCTTTCAAAGAAAAACCGATCTCACCATTCGTGACAACGAAGGTGTTGGTCTGTGGAAGGAATGACTCCAACATAGCCATGAAGGCCTCGTTGGAAAAGATCATGGTCTCCCTAAAAGCACAGACCGCATCAAAGATCTCGGCTTCCTTCAGAACGGTGCCACCAATCAACAGGATGCGATCAGTCCACGACTCCTAATTGGAGTCAGCACTGAAACGACCAGAAATCGAAAAGGCTTCACCAAATTGTTGTCGTCACCGCTGAAAATGCCAAGGCCCACCGGTCTCAAATCGACAAACGAATAATTAGAGCCCTGGTAGCCGCTGGCCGGCATCAACATGTCCATATAGGTAGGCGACTTCTCCGTATAACGAAAATCCCAGTCTTGATCACATTGGTCCTTTTCACCCAACTTGGAGGATCTTCCCTTTTGGGGCATGTGGGAGAAAGGATCATTATCGAGTTAGTATGATCAAAAGTCGACCGAGTAACAATAGTCATCTCTTCACCATCAGCTATGTAATAGAACTTAAAACATCTCCTCTGGTATATTTTGATAGAACTTAAAACATCTCCTTTGGTATGTTTTAATAGAACTTAAAACAACAGTCCTCTCGTCAGGGACTACATCACCACAGAGAAAGGCACGCTTGGGCACAACGTTCTGATCGTCCATGTCCCAAGGACGATTGCTTACCATGATCTTATAAAACTCCTCATCCTTGAGAGCGATCAACCGCTACCTCATCTCATCTTTGTTAAGGGAGTCACACTCTTCCAAGTTTCTCTCCACATACTGGACCTTCTCCTAGGCCTGCTGAACGGTGACATTGGAAGATCTAATAGATCGGTGGGGTACACTAGTAGCAGGCTCCTTATCCTTGTTCGTTTTGGAGGAACCACTTGTAGAGGTTGGAAAATAAAAGGATCAATCATCAAAATGGCAGGATTTTGTTAAACAAAAAAAAATCTGGCGAAATTTTGGCATGGTTCCGAGGCAATTCCGAAGAAAATGGAAACACCCCGAAAGAGACAGAAAGCTTGAAGATGAGCTCAACATTGCTGCGATCTCCAAAACTTACAGAGCTTCTCAAGTCTCTGCAAGTTGGGAAAGGGCTCAACATTGCTGCGAGCTCCAAACTCCAAAACCTGCAAAGCCTCTCAAATCTCCGCAAAATTGGGAAAGGCTCAACATTGCTGCGAGCTCTAAACTCCAAAAATTTTCAAAAAATTCCAGGTATGCACTGTCATACCATTCTCCCAAGTTAATTTACAAAAGATCATGCATAGAAAGTAAATTATCATGCATTAGATGCTAGGAAACCCTTGATAAAAGTTTGACCAATTGCAACCCAACTTAGTCAAAACTAATCAAATTCACTATAAGAAATACAAGATTTTGCCGCAGCTAGTTCTGGTGGCTAAAAGTCCAAATTACATGGCAAAAACGTTTTTGCCGCGGAAAAACTTTTAGCCATGACCGAGATAGTATTTGGTGTGCAAAGAAGTTTGTTGCCACGACCTTTGCCACCACGGCAAAAGAGTAAACATTTAGTTGCGGTCATGCAGAGGCAACAAATTGTTTTATATTTAATTTTTTTTATTTTTTAATTAATTAATATCATTTTGTCGCGGGCATGACCGCTGCAAAAAGTATTTATTGCCATGGTTTGCGGCAATAAATTTTTCTCCGTAATTTACTTCGTTTTTCTTTCTGCAGCAAGTGGCCGCGGTAACATTTTTTTTAGAATAAAAAACTAATATAGATCTAATTTGTGTACTAAAATCCTAAAGCTCTAAAAGTGAAAGAGAATTTAAACTGAAATTTCTTGTTGACGTCAAATAAACCAATTCTAACATGATCTATAAGTATCCAAGGTGACACGATGGATAATCAACTACTAAAAAAATTGGTCAATCATCGATACACATAAAAATTGCATCCGTAATATATAGGACCAAAAAGTGCTTGTAGTCCCAGAAAGAGAAGTTACCTCAATCCAGTGAGGAAAGCCAAAGGCACCTCTTGAATGATACTGATCAGATGCACTAGCCTCTTTGATGGACTAACCATCATAAATTATTTCAAACATAGATTTCTCCTTTCCACTCTTATTAGTGATTCATAGAGTCCTTTCCTGGTTTTGAAGAACCTATGCTTATAGTAGTTTTTGGAACAATCCTCAGCACTTCATATGATTTCCTAACTTCCTCATTTGTTAACTGATATAATAAAAAGAAGATTACAACTTCCATATTCTATAATAACAACAACAGCAATAATAATAATAGTCATCCAAAAGAGTCATCCACCACCACCACCACCAGCAGCAGCCATTGAACTAACATGGTTGTCACAGAACAATGCTCTATTGCACCAAACAAGAATGTCCTTCTTCTCACTTGAATCATATCCTAAAAAAATGTGGATAGCACAATTTTAGCATCAATGTGTTCAAGAAATCTATGAACCTAAACAATACCCAGAATGGAGGACATATACAATGGCCGATCAAACCATTCTACAGTTAACATTCTTAATACTATTTTAGTCTAGCCAAAAAACAGAAGAGAAAAAATCTCCAAAATATCTGAATTGAATATCCCCATGATCAAATTTCAAAATCAAAACAACCGGCACACATAGCCATATTGTATTCTGCATATCATCTGCTCCAAAATCACAAAAACCATGAAAGTTCGAAATCGACCACGTAGTGCAACAAAAAATAAAAAATCACAAGCTAATTTGTCAGTCCATAAATTAATGTCGCTTATGATGCTTCAAAAAATAAATGAAGAAATAACACATAAACATAAAATTTGATGAGATCGATAATAAACTAGGCAATTGTAACTGAAGAGAGTCGTGATTTTGACCCAGGGCATAAGGTAAACTACTGTGCATAAATAAAAGGTAATCAACCGAGACCTTGTCAGAATAAGGATTGAACTTATAACCCCTTCCAGTTTTATGACACCTATGGCATGTATATCTATGCATAGTACTTGAGAACCCCTTCTATTGTGAACCCTGGCACATGTAGACACTTTCTAACTCTATAGAGAAATATTAAATGAGACAACAATAATTATATCAACAACCTGCAAGCCCTATCTGTCAGCCATCTATCCTCTGGAAAACATAAACCAGACCCATTGCTTGAAACAGGTATAAGCAATTAAGCAATCAAAACATGGAAAAACAGAAACGAAGGAGGAAAGGGGCTAACATTTCACTTTAATTTGCATCAACGAAATGTATAATTGTATTATCGATGAAGACCAGTAGAACTAGCAGAAAGTAAAAGCAGGAAATATATACTTGTATTATCAATGAAAGACTAGTAGAACTAGCAAAAAGTAAAAGTCGAAAAAGTTTAATTTCTCATCTACTTGAATTGCAAGGTATAGGAAAAAATCATAGTATAGCTGAGCTCAATAGGTACATGCATCACTTATTGAAAACAGAGACTGCGAGGCAAAATAATAAGCACTGAACCTCACACAGGAGATGCTGTTTTTTTTATAATCATAACCTGGAAAAAAAAATTGTGCGAGAAAAAATAACAAACAAGTTCAATCCAACTTAACATAACCAATTTGCAATAAAACAAAAGAAGAACTCAACAAGTCACAAGACAAAAGGTGTTGTTTCAAGTGAGGCGTGGCATATATGCAAAGGATCTCCCTCACTAGTCACTACTGTACGTGGATCCCTGACCCTTTTCAAGTTACTTTTCTGCTTATGCACAAAACATATATAATATGCAAGGAAGCAATCATGAACTATAAATATATGAAGAAACTAAAAAGAGATATGAACAGTAGGCGTAACAATTTGGAATATGCATGCTATGATCCATCAATTTGGAATATATGAGCAGTAGGCATAACATATATCTTCCGAATATGAACATAATCCATCAATGATTAGACTGCAACCATGTCCAATATTGGTATCAAAATAGGGACATAAAGCATTTCAGGAAAAATAAACTAGTCATATATTCTTAACTATTTAAGTCCTAAGCTGACTGACTTACTTAATTGTCAGAAGGACACAAGCGAGTTGCAGCCATCTTCAATAGCTTTTGCATAAGTCGTGCTTCCATGTCCGCATCTCGTGTATCCAACTGTCTCCTCATCTCATCCATTTCACGTTGCCTTTGCTCTTCTTTCTCCTGTGCTTGCCTCCTCAACTCTTCAATCTCATGCAGTCTTTCCTCCTCCCTTTCTTGAGCTACTCTCTTCATCTGAGTCACCTGGTTTTCCAGGTCATTAATGCGATTGGAACTATCAGAAGATAATCAGGAGCCAAAGTAGTTGGTTGGTGTTACACCTCGTCCCATCAACCTCACACGTCCATGCCGCTCTGGAGGCATCACTTCCCTATAATCTCATCTGTGAGAGGTAGTTGTGTTCCATATTCATCTCTACCTGCTAGGTCTTTCATTTTCTCCTTCATATTCCAGAAAAAAATACACATACAATATTAAATACAAGATATTATATACAATTGAGTACCATATTCAAATTGAATCAATTTCTAAATTCAAACTGATACATACAATGTATTCTCTTGATTGATCATCAAGAGCATCAAGCATTTTTGGACTTATGTGAGTCCTCACAAAAAGATCTCCTAGGGAAAGGGGTGCTCCATCCTCCTGACTCTAATCAAACATAATGAAATTTACTAATTGTTACTAGTTAAATTCAATACCACATAAGAAAAATAAAAACAAAAATACCATTATTTCTTGAAGTTGGGGAAAACTTATTCTTCCAGCAGTGTGTTTTGCTATTTGCTTAGCACGGTTAACCTTGTTCTGTTTAGAAATTGCCTACAAAAAATACATAATAAATACAAATGATCTTGGTCAGTATTGTACCCTGTAAAAATACTTAAATATGTTAAACTTTTTCTTACTTGATGCTCCGGACTATCCCAAAACTCCACAAGCTGAACCCACTCTGGTTGCGATAGTTGTTATGGCTTATGGCTTAGACGCTCTTCATGTGTGGCATAGCGGGTATAAAAGTTCTTTTTCCATTTACTCTTTTTGTTTATGAGTTCGTCCCCGGAAATGTAACCCAAAGTGGGCTGCTTCCGGGTCTCATCAAGTTCCCATGAATCCTAAAAGGAGGCAAAAAGCTTAAGAAATGTTACATATATGTCTATGAGGATTCCTAGTTCTACTAAGAAATGAAACAGACCAAGTTTTTTTTTATTAGCAAGGGTATGCAGCTCCAAATGTTCATACCTTAATGGTATCCCATAACCACTCTTTGTGGCCTACATCTTGGAGCTCCCAATGTTTTGTCCAATCAAACCGACGTGACGTTGCCATTAATACTCCAATAGATTCAGAATACAAGCTTGGATGTTTTTGAGGTCCCACTGGTTGTTTGTCTTTCCATAGCAATTCCAACTTTGAGCCATTTGGTTGTTCACATACCTTAGGAAGGGTAGAACTGCCTCTAACCCACTTTCCAGCTGTACACATATGCCCAAAACTACATTAATTAAACATCATACAATATGAAATAGAATACTTAGTTAAACTTACCGCTCACGTCGCCATTAGGAACCTCTCGTAGTCGTTTTACCATTGTATTTGTCTAAATCGTCACAAAAAGCAATTCATCAAAGTAAATCAGGAAGACACTAGAAACGGGTATTATACAATCTTGAAAAATATTATAAAAAGGTCATTAGTAAAATGTTATCAAAGTAAATTAGGAAGTCATAAAACTAGATCAGGAAGTCATTAGTAAAATGCTATAAAAAAAGTCATACCTGAAAAATATATGTATATATATGACATTAAAGGATGCATGAAACACATTAAAGCAAACTAAAATCAAATAATAACCACTCCCAAAACAAAAAAACAAAAAAGAAAAACAACACAAGAAATACAAACTACATTTATTCTTCGTCACTGTAATCAATGATGTCTTCATCACAATCACTATCATTGATGAAGTCTTCATCACATTCGACACTAACACTATCAACGATATCTTCATTAACAATATCTACAACAACTTCTACTCCATCAATCTCACTCCTAGTCCAACTGTCAATGTCCACTATGTTATCCACATCTTGGTGCATGCTAGACGTGTTATCATCAATCGGCTCAACTACAGAACCCATATCATACAAGTCCCTTGGAAGCATCTTCAACACAACTTGCCAATTATCGTCCAAATTATCTTGGAGATAAAAAAAACTTGTTCAGCTTGAGATGCTAGAATAAATGGTTCATTTGTAGCTAAGTTTCGTGTACAGTTCACAGCAGTAAATCCATATTCATCTATTTTCATTCCAGCGCGAGTCGTAACATCCCACCAATCACATTTGAACAAAAGAACTCTATTCTCATTGTAATAACGCAAGTCAACTATGTCATTTAGCACACCATAATAACCAACACTACCAGTCACCAGGTTCATGTCTTTCGTGCTTGCAAAGCTTGACCTTTCTGCCGATACAAAAACTCCACTATTCTGTGTTTTCCTTCATGACTCACAAACTTTTGTGTGAAATCGATATCCATTTGCCATACATCCCATGAAACAAGAAGCAAATCGACTGGGACCATATGCTACACTCTGAAGTTGCTCACTGACTGACTCCCCATCATTTTTCATTTGCTTGACCTATTCAGATAAGGAGAAAAATTAATATACGAAAAATTAATATGGAAGCTAGTAGTCCATGGGAAGTAATATGGAAGCTACATACAACTATCACTTACGTGGTTTTCAAACCATTTACCAAACTGTTCATTATGAATATGGTCCACATTCCTAGCACTTGCCCGCCGCCCGAGCTCATCCCTAATCACTTGTTTGTGCTTCCTGTACAAAATATTGTTTCAATTATAATGAGCATATATATATGACACATGTTTACACATAATAGTTCTTTAGCAAAGGCACAATTTCAATAAGGTGGACTTACTCAATAAACGGTACCACTTCATCACAATTGTATAGCACATACAATCGAGCTTGTCCCCACTCATCATCTGTTAGAATCCGAAACATTGATTTCCTTAAAACACGACTGTTTCCTGAAAAAATATGAAACTTCCCATCTGATCCAACAACTTGGAACTCTTCATTTCTCCCTGGCCGGTTGAACTTAGTCTCAATCCCATTATCCAAGTTTCTTGAGCAAAAAGTCAAACATTCTTCAACAATATACTCTTCGGCAATGGATCCCTCTAGTCGTCTCTTATTATGAACATACTTCTTCAAGGTGTACAAGTACCTGAAAATATATAATAGATAACAAGATTATAGTTCAAATTTAACAAATAATACATACAAGTAACCATTACTATTATCTTTAAATTCTAACCTTTTGATTGGGTACATCCATCGAAAGTACACTGGTCCAGCAAGGCTTCACCAGCTAAATGAATTCGCAAATGCACCATAACATCAAAAAATGATGGAGGAAAGATCATTTCCATCTTACATAATGTGACAGCAATCTGGTACTCAAGATGTTCCAACTTTGCAACCCATAGTACTTTGGAACATAACTGCTTGTAGAAATTGGAGAGCCCAACAAGAACTAATGTGAGTTCTTTAGGTAAAATTCCACGTGTTGCAACTGGAAGTAGTTGCTGAATTAGAACATGACAATCATGACTTTTTAGGCCAGATAGTTTGCATTCCTTCACCTGAACACGACACGATATATTGGATGAAAAACTATAAGGAACTTTAATACCATTTAAGAATTGACAAAGCTCCCTATTCTCGGCTAAAGATAAGGTATAACGTGCTGGGGGTATATAGAATTTGTTATCCTCTTTAGTTATTGGATGCAGTGACTTTCGCATACCCATTAACACCAAGTCTTGCCTAGCCTTCAAATTGTCCTTCATTTTATTCTCTAAATTCAGCAATGTCCCAAGCCAACTCTTGCATTTGTTCTTCTCAATGTGCATAAAATCTAGATTATGGTGTACACGATGATGTTGCCAATATGGGAGATCAAAAAATACATTGATCTTCTTCCAATTGTGTGGCAGATTGTTATCCTCTCGTCTCTTTTCTTTCCAACCTTATCAAACTATGCCTTACCAAATGTAATTTGGTCGTACCCACTTAATTGAGTAAGCACATCACTTCCAATAAAGGGTTTTGGGGAACTTCCCATTTCAGTATTATTATCAAAAGAACTCTTGTTCTTTCGATATGAATGATTAAGTGGTAGGAATTTACGGCTTCCCATATAACAAAACTTTTTCCCATTTTGCAATCATTTTGAGCAAGTCTTCACATGGCAAGATGGACATGCAAGTCATCCTTTAGTGCTCCATCCAAAAAAAATTAGCAAATGCTTGGAAATCATTAATAGTCCACAAGACAGCTGCATGGATTTTAAAATTTTTTTTTGAAGAGGCGTCATAAGTCTCAAATCCCTTTTCCCACAACTCTTTTAACTCATAAATCAATGGCTGCAAGTACACGTCAATGTTATTTCCAGGACTGCTAGGACCAGGAATAAGCAATGACAAGATGAGAAACGATTGTTTCTTACACATCCATGGCGGCAAATTATATGAAACTGGAACGACAGGCCAAGTGCTATGAACAGAACTAAGAGTACCAAAAGGATTGAAGCCATCACTAGCCATACTGACTCTAACATTGGGAGGTTCTGAACCAAATGAAGGATATCTTTCATCTAAAATTTTCCATTCCTCTGAGTCAGGTGGATGCCTTAAAGCACCATCTTTTGTACGATCATCAGCATGCCATCTCATATCTTTAGATGTTTTTGAGCACATAAATAATCTTTGAAGTCTTGGCTTTATGGGAAAGTATCGCAAAACCTTAGCAGCCTTTTTCTTAGGTTTTGCAGATGAACTAACTCCGTTCTATGTGCACTTTAATGACATCATCATCCATCTTGACTCACCGTATATATCGCAGTTATCCTTGTCCATGTCTGATTCATTATCCCTCCAATACAACATACAATCATTTGGACATGCGTCTATCTTAATGCACTCCATCCCAAGATCCTGAAGTTGTTTTTTTTATTCATAATGATTCTTGGGCATATTGATGTCATCTGGAAGTGAATCATTCAATACCTCTAGCAACATGTCGAACGAATGATTACTCCAACCGTTAAGACACTTTACATGAAGTAATCGTACAAGGAAAGACAATTTTGAACTCTTAGTACACCCTGGGTACAAGGGTGTATCTGCTTCCTTCCATAATTTGTAAAACTTCTGTGCCTCTTCGTTTGGCTCATCCGTATGAGTGTCGTTGGAACTAGACTCATTTGAATTCAGACCAGTTGGCATGTCATTGTTTATACCAACGGCGTTCTGAAATCCTAAACCATCTTGCAACATTGTACGCATATCGTCACCCTCATTGGGCTCATGACTAGTATTCACCTCCCCACTCTCCCCATGCTTTGTCCAATGGACATAACTCCGTAGTATACCATGATTCAGTATATGATATTCCACTACATTTTTAGGCCATAACAATAGAATAATGCATCGGACACATGGGCAGTAAATTTCACCACCGAGTTCCTCGATACGATTATTCCAAGCAAACTCGATAAATTTCTGACAACCTAGTATATACTTACGACTGCATTTTCCCACAGTCGGATCCATCCAACTTTTATCCATTAACCAGTAAGAAGTGAACTAAAATAAATAAGACAATGTTGTACATCAAGAATATCATATCAAGCAACATTAATTTAAATATAACTAGCATGCAATCAATCACATGCAAATATAACTAAGTTTATCAAACAAATTTCTCAACACTAACATGGAAATCATTCAAAGAATCATCAATTTTATTGATTTAGCATTTCATTGGGGGCAAGCTAGGTGATTAAAATAATCAAGAAATCAAAAGTTAAATTCTAAATAGTAAGAAGAGTTGTCAAGGAAGCTAATTCAGTGATTGTAAAATATACACAAAAGATTTGACCTTGAAGATATTTTAGTCACTTATTAAGAAGAAATCTATCAAGACATGGTTGTAAAATGTAGTTGTGCAATTCTTAATGGTTTGATTCAGGCTTTTGGAAACTATTAATATATACACAAAACTCTGCCTAGGCATTGAGTCATAGTATGCATATCAAATCTTCAAATAGGAAGCTGATTACAGAAGTAAAACAAATTTAAACACTTTAGACCACACTACTCAATGAGAAAAAAAGGATCATCAACACACAGATCATCAACAATAGTTTTGATCGATCAAACATGGTAAAGTTAAATTTTTGGCGATTGGAATTACTTTATCACAGGTTGTTCTTTACCACTTGCAAAACAAACATTAAATTACTAGTTGGGTCATACTAGTTCTTTCTTATTATAGCCCATGTTTATCTTATTCGCTGCTTTATTAGCTTCATTGCAAGAAGTTTGCCAAAAAGTCTCATTGGCAGCATTGCACACTAACTCCCTAATTGGGCATCCTGCCATCTTTGGGGGTGGGCCCTATGCCTTTACATGTTATAATTTCCACCACAGCTTGTGGCAGATTTAGAGACATGGGCATGCTCACATCATTCTCAATTTAAAGGTCAGCTTGACTAGACCAAGCATTCTCCATGAATTGAGGCAGAAAGGGGGTGTTTGATGACAATTTCTTGTGATATTTTTCCACAAGGGAGAGGAACGCTCTCAATTGATTGATAAGTGGATGTTGAATTGAGGTGACTTGGACAATAAGTGAAGGAGAGATTCATGTGTCGCATTGAGAATGGACATGGCCACTTGGAACTACAACCAAATTGTTGTTGTGCAATTTTGGCACAATTGTGCAAGCATGTGTTAGAATATTGGTTCGATGAAGATAAGCTGAAGCAGAACCACTGATTGGGAGGGGAATGCTACGTGTCATAGGCATCTGGAGGTTTCTGTTTTAAGATTTCATCATTCAAAAGGTGGATTTGATTACATTGATGAATGTTTATGTAGGGAGTATTGAGACTAAGCAAGTGTTGTATTTTATGGAGGTGATAGACTATCATATCACAATCTTTTCCTAGCTTTTTTGAAAAGCATATTGAAGATTATGTTGATTGATCTAGTGTTTTATTTATTGTCGTGAATCCTTTGGTTGATTTAGATTAATCAGATTTGATCATGACTGACATTTACCAACTGTTGTAAATCAAAGTTTAAAGTACAAGAATACCTTGGTACTTTAAAGACCAATAACCATACCATCCATAGAGGGGCAACGGTCAAAATTTACTAGGCATTGATGTGAAAAACTGTCACCAAAATCCCATCGCCAAGCAAACTCTTGCCAAATCCAACTAAACCACATTCATCTCAGCCCCAACCCCCACCCCCACCATCCCTAACCACAAAGGCCCCCAAGCCTCGACAGAAATCTCAGCATCAATCAGCACCTCATCAAAGCAACCACGTAGTGGGTTTGAGATTTTGCCGTCTCCATAACTACACACTTCAGTCCCACACCCATAGTCAAACCCTACACCTATTCCCAAGATCTTTTCTAGCCCAAAACCCATTCTCCATCAACCAAACCACAAACATAGACTCCAAATCTCAAACTTCCAATACGCCAACAAAACCCCATGACATCAAAAACATAAAAGAGGTTCGGAAAAAAAAAAGACAGAAAAAGGAATGAGAAAGAGGCGACGGGAAATGGAAAAAAACAGAGGAGAGAAGATGAAGAAATAGAAATAAAGGAAATAAAGAATAAGAGGAGAAGAGGAAGAGAACCTGTAGGGAGATTGAGGTCGAAGTCTCAGCGAGCAAATGCTAGAAGAGAGTGATGTCTGAGTGCCTTCACAAGAATCTCAACTAATGGATATTTGGTGATTCTCAGCTTCCAGAAAGAAAAAACTTATAGAAATGGATTCTCAGCTTCTGGGGTTGACTCCACTAGTGATCGGAATTTAAATCATAAGAAGGGCAAGGGGTCCGAGATTCTAAAATTCACAAGAGAAGGGTTTGGGACTCCGATCTCTTCTGGTATTCAAGTGGGAGAGATGCCATAGGTTATAATATTAGGGCGCGAAATGAAACAGGGTAGTGGAACGGGCGCGCGCGGGAGAGAGAAAAAATTATTAGGAGGCGACAGTCTTTATTAATCGTAGCGAGGGCGCTAATAACCAATAATTTTTAGCTATCGGTAATCCCGTAAGTTACCGTCGCTAATCAAGCATTTTGACGTAGTGAAGGAGAAGTTTGGGGATTTAATTTATTTTCATATTTTATAGTTTGGTATTTGAGAAGTTTCGATGAGTTTAATTTTTTCACCAAAAGAAGGGAGGGAAAGAATAAAACCGCCGTGCGAACATGTTTTCTGAAAATAAATATTAGATCTTATTGCCGCAATCGAAGCAAAATATGTATTTGAAGCCGCGGCCAAAACATGATCGTGGCAAAACGAACAACTTAAGGCCACGGCCAGGTTAAAGTGGTTGCAATAAGGACACATTTTGTCATGGGCAGACACGGGTGAGGCAAAATGGGATTTGTTGCCACTAACTATATTTCATGGCAACAAGTAAGAAATAGCCACAAAAACACTGGCCGCGGCAAAAAGTTCGACACTAAAAGTCTTTTTTTTTTTGTAGTGAAACTTTGTCTAAGCCAAAACTCATGTTGGCTTGACCTAAAAACTCTAGCCTTTTATTTGATGCATAAAAAAAATGCATGAACATCTTGATTTGCATAAAACGCATTATCATGGCGAGCGGAAGAAAAAAAGAAACCTCTTCAAAAAAAAATAGAGAGGGAAAGCGAAAAAAAAACTTGTGAAAAAAGAAAGAAACACGTGAAAAAAAATACGTGCTGAAAAAAAAAGGAAAAAGAAAGAGAAAAAAAATGAAAAAAAAGAATAACTTTTTTTACTATACTACTTCTACATTGGAGTTTTCTTGGAAAAGAAGACTTACTTGAAGCCATTGATGGAGAAGAAGAAGAAAAAGCTTGAAGATCCTTGAAGAAGAAGAGCTCTTGGTCTTGAAGCACTCTTGAGATTTTTGCAAAAGAAAGCAATAAGAGCAAGAGATCCAATATCCCCTTGCTTTTATAGAAGATAGCAAGCCAAAGAAGGAAACAAGGAGAAAAGAAAGGAGGTAAATGCTACAAATTGGCAACCTTCCCAAAATAAAGATTTTTTGAGAAATTCTCTCCAAAAAGAGAGGAAATTGGAGAGATTCTCTCCCAAAGAAAGATATTTTGAGAGATTATCTCCCAAAGAAAGATATCTTGAGAAATTCTCTCCCAAAATAAAGGGAACATGAGAGATTCTCTCCAAGTAAGGATATTTTTAGATATTCACTATCCAAAGGAGATATTTTTAGATATTCTTTACAAAAATGACACCACATGAGATCTAAGCCATCTAAAAATCTTAAGGTCCCATAGGTTAGTCCATATGAGCCAGGTTTGACCACCTAGGCACTGAAAATGGCTTCCTACCAAAAATCTCTCTTACCAAGAGCATACAAAATGGTTCCATGCCTCTTTTGAGTTGATTGGACCATGCAAAAAAAAAAACCTCCAAGCCTCATGAGCTTCCAAAAATTCAAACCATCCAACCTCATATACCAAATTGAGCCAAAATCTTGAAATTCCACAAAAATCCAAACCACTCCAATGGACCCAAATAGTCCCAAAGAGTGACGAAAAACCAAAACCGACCCCCTAACTTGCCACATACAGCTTCTTAGGTCACAAGGCCAAAACCAAAAATCGATTTCCTAACTTGCCACATACAGCTTGTTAGGTCACAAGGTCAAAAACCAAATCCTGACCCCCTAACCTGCCACATACAACCTGTTGTGTCACAACGTCAAAACAAAAAAATCAAACCCGACTCCCTAACCTACCACATACAGCTTGATAGGTCACAAAGTCAAAAAGAAAATCCAAAACCCAAATCCCTCATGTCATTTTCAAAACTTTGCCTTGGGATTGTATGTGATCCCTTTCACTACCATAAAAGTCCCCTGGAAACTCAAAAGGCTACTTTACCAACAGAAAGACTGCTCAAAGACTCTTGGTCAAGTCGGAAGCTCTCCTTCAAAGTTATCTTCGAGGCACATGATTACAAAAGTTAAGCAACTCGTTGATGTACCTCGAGGGGGCATTTGTTGACACAAAAAAATGTCACTTTGCCTCTTTAACATCAAGAAGCTACATGAAGCCGCAGCCTACTACAAACAGGCAATGCTACTTTAAAAATCAAATCTTTTCAGAATCAAACAAAAACTGCAAGATCCTTTAAAAAAGGCCAAAAGAAGGGTACATATGAAATTTCAGGCCATTTCAACATTATTTGGCCTAACTTCACTCTTCCAGCAGTTGAACAGGAGCTCCCAGTGGCGACAGCGTCAAAGACATCAAATCTTCGATCAGAGCCTATGGATGGTCTCAAAATACCTCCAAAAGGCTCCATGTCAAGTTTCAGGTCAAACCGACAACGTTTGACCCTACATCAACCCTCGAGCATCAAAATCAAGTCTCTCGGCAACAAAAACCACCGAAGCCATCACTTATCAAATAAAGCACATGGGTGACTTCAAAATGCTTCCAAAAAGCTACATGTCAAGTTTTAGGTCATTTCGACAACATTTGACCAGACCTTGACTCTCGAAAGCAAAATCAGGCCTCCCCGCAATGAAGTTCCCCATGACCATGGTTTCCAAATCAAGGCTACTGGATCATCTCAAAATGACTCCAATAGGACCCCTGTCAAAATTTAAGTCAGTCAGACATCGGTTGATCATACATCAAAGCGCGGCATCTTCCTCGCGACAAAATCAAGTCTACTGGCGACAAGACCCCACACGGCTTCAAAACTCAAACAAAAGCCTAGGGTTGGTTTGAAATTATTGCTCAAGAGGCTTCACCTCAAATTTTAGGTCATTCCGACATCGTTTAACCCGGTTTTGGCTTTTGACGGCAAATCGGCAACTCTATGCGACAAAGTCTTCGGTTTTCCCGAAAAATCAGAAACTTTGCACTATGATATGCAAGGCTTCTCGTCAAGTTTTCTACAGGGAAATCAGGCCAAAATATGTACAGAAATGTCAGGTAAAATACTGAAGAAAAAAGAATCGGAAAGACGGCCGAAAATCGGCGACCAAAAGAAAAAATAATCCCACATTGTCGCATGCGACCTTGGAAATCCGGGTCACTGGATTTTCGCCGAATGTCCTTTTTCGGTCCCTTTTCGCATTTCAAGATGTCTGGCCCCTATGGTTTTCCAAGATTTTGACTTTTGAGGCACAAAATTCATCAATCTTCATCAACATCATGGGGTTCATCTTCAAGAGCATCAAATCATCATTGATAGCTTCACAATCACCAACCGGCCGACCAAGAAAACACACTTTCTACCCGATTGATCGAGAAATCGACAGGACAGGTGGCATTGGCCCACTGGTAGCAATCAATATTTGAAGTTGCATGGTTATCCGACATCGATTAGCATGAAGATCCATCGGCGATCATTGCAAGAGAATTCCAAAAGTCAAGGCACGGCCCGCGACTCTTCAAGCGACATGCAGTTAAATGACCCGCTTTATGACAAGTTAATGCTGTCATTAACTCATTATTTTGGGCGGCCCAATCACAAGCAAGGAAAAAGGAGTTACTGGTCAGCCATAAACACGGCATTAAACCGTGTAAGTTTATAACTCCTCCCATCAAGGAGCTTAAAGGCGATTAAAGGCTCTTAATCCTCCATCGGCCAATCAGAAGCCAAGAAAAAGGAGTTACAAAATAATGAAATTAAAACTTGTAACTCCTCCCATTATGTGGCTTTATTACATTTAAAGCCCATAAACCCGCCTAATGGCTACAAAAAAGCCTATAAAAGGGGGGTCATTCCAAGAAGAACGGGATAAGAAAAACCAACAAAGATTGGATCGTTGAAGAAGTCCTGCACCAACTACCGCTACAAGGTGACCAAAGTCCCTTGGGGGGCACCCTCCCAAGGCCTCCTCCTCCTACCTCCATAGCTCAGACGTGGCTTTTCAGCCCGTCTACTAGCTTTTTATTGGACATAGGACATCATCTTGGTCTTGGTCCTTTAAAATTATGTGGTTTAAGCCGAGCCAAGCGAATCAAGAGAATCCTCTGTTCTCATCTGAAGGATGATGGCGAAGTCCACATACGACTTGTGACCATCAATTTGAAGGAGTCCCTGTGATCTCCTGATGAGAAGTTAGATCCCCCTTTTCTTGCTTTTCATTGTATTTTGTATTGTTTAAAGAGACATAAAAAAAGCACAACTAGTCTTTCACTATTGATAAGAATTGTTAATCTCCTTTCACAGCAAAAATCATCTTTCACGGTAAACATCGCCTATCATGGCAAAAATCACCTTTTACAACAAAACAAATAAAATCGCCTTTCTTGACATTAAAAAACAAACATGTCTCTTTTCTTTATATGTGCAATGAAAAAACTAGAAAAAAGTTGATTTCCTTTTCTACTTGCGAAGGTCGATCTCCGGACCACCACTTGCAATTCCAAGTAGAGTAGAGAATCTGGCATACCCGTACAAAAAAATGCTGATGCTCACCTCATGCGCCTCCGGCCGCAAAAGGGTTGGACCCGATGGACTCTCACGTCCGCCGACCCCAGTAACACCGCAAGCACACAAGAGAAGTGGGTCCATCAGAGCTTACAACTTGTTGCATTTTAGGCCAAACGGTGTCGGAATGGCCTGGAATTTGATCTAGAACCTTCTAGTGGCATCTTAAGGCCCATTTTGTGCTCTGTTCTGTGAAACAAGGTCTCCGGCTTCACCACGTCGTAGAGTTCCTCTTTGGCTACTGGAAGAGGGAAGTTAGGCCAAATGATGTTGAAATGGCCCAAAACTTTGTGTACTCTTGTTATTGTTAGGGATTTTGTGTATTGCAATCTGATGGATGCATTAACATTTTAATCATCATTTGAATTTTCACACATGCATTGATTTAGAAAATCTTGAAATCTTGATTTACACATGCATTGTTTTTAAGACTTGTAAAAAGAATGTTTCATGCATGTTTTGGATTTAAATCTTGGATGCATTTGTTTTTTAAAAGAATTTTTACAAATCAAGCTAGCCTATGTTTTAAAGCTTCATATTATATTTGGCTTTTTATGTTTCATGATTTTAAAAGCACTTAGATGATTTAAAATCATATTTCCAAGCTTGGTATAATGGCCCAAAAATCCCCACAAAGATTATCTTTAAAAAATGCAAGTTGGGATTTTTTGCCTAAAGCCGTTGGTCAACCGACATGTGGACCGAGGTCAACCGACAGATGTTCTCGGTTCCAATTCCAGAGAGCTCAAAATTTCAGATTTCTATACTGTCGGTTCGGGTTGTCGGTTCGTGTCGGTTAACCGACAGATGTACAATAGTTAATTTTGATCGTTTGAACTTGACCGTTGTAGTGTCGGTCGACCGACACCTACCTGTCGGTCGACCAACAGGTAGCCGTTGGCAGCTTTTTTCTATAAAAGCAAGCTCATTCCTTTGGCCAAAGTTGATGATTTTTAAGCCATTCTTGAAGAGCTTTGAGGCCAAAGAAAGGGGAAGAGCTAAGGAAGGCTAATGGATCATTAGGAAAAGCTAAAGCTTGGATTAATAAAGTTAAACCACCAAGTAAGTTTTGCCTTTTGTTAATCATATATTTTATGCTTTGTCTAAATTATTGGTAAATGATTTTAAGCATATTAACTATGATGTGTTGAATCCTCTACTTCCTTTAATCTTTTATTTTATATCATAGGATTCTTCACTTAGATTCAAACAAAGTTTTGTTTTAAAACTTTACAAATCATGTTTTATGAAAATCCTTGATTTCCTCTTTAGCATGATTCTATTTCTTGTTTGAATCTTCTTTGTTGTTTTCATACATTTAAACCTTAGTTACATTAGTTTTTGAAAACAACATTGCACATGCATCACTTGATTAGTCTTAATTATTTTCATACAACTTGTGATCTTTAGATTTTCATATCATTCACAAGTTTGTAATTGTTCAAGTGATTTGCATTTGACTTCAATCATATCTTTTATGTGCTTTAAACTTTGAAATGCTTTAAGCATAAAATTCATTGGACTTAATTTTATCTTGATTGAAGTTCTACACACACACACCTCATGAGCATTCATCTTTGCATTTCTTAGTGTGTTGTGTGAGTTTGTGTTACAATTTCACATCCGCCTATTTAGAGGCTATTTATTTGAGCTTAAATTGTAATCTCTTAGAGTGTTTGTGAAGACACCTTCTTGAGAGAAAATCTTCTATGTGTAAAGGTTATTGCTTAGCCTAAGAAAGCATTGTGTAAAGGTTATTGCTTAGCCTAGAAAAGCATAGTTGTTGAGGTTATTGCTTAGCCTATTGAAAAGCATACTTAGTGGAAATCCGGTGGGGTGTTGAGTCACAAACCGGTAGTGGATGTAGGCATTGAGGCCGAACCACTATAAATCTTTGTGTAGTGGTGATTGATTTGTGGTGATTGTTTGTTTAAGCTTCCTGCATTATGTATGTTAATCATCACATGTGACTAGTCACTTGTAAAGAAATTAAAATTGGTCATAATTAGTCATTAAGTGTATATCACCCTATTCACCCCCCCCCCCCCCCTCCCTCTAGGGTTAGGATCCCTTGGACTTTCACTTATTACTGTTTTGAAGGATGTTGAAGTTTCTGGATGGTTCCGACAAGATCTGATGCCTAAAGTAGTATTTCCATTGTGGCTTGTTGCAGCTTCATGTGACTTCTTTGATGTTGAAGAGGAAAAGTGATATTTTGGTGTCAACATCGACTTACACGCATAACCTGCTACTATACACCCGTTTAACCCGTTAATTATTTATAAAGTGACTTATTGTCCATCTAATTGTATTAAATAGCTTGAAATCTAAATAGGTGAAAAACAAAATATCCCCTCAATTTGCCTTAAAAAATAAAACATCCACTCAGCTTGCCACCAATGATCATTGACCAATCCATATTCCGTAGCATACAATAACAAAAACAAGTCAGTAATCATATCGGTTTGGCAGGTTGTTTATGGTTATCGGTTTTATTCATTAACGGGCCGCTAATTTAATGTGTTAACGGGTCTGACCAGTTAATAACATGAACCAGTTAAGAGGCCACCCGAACCTGTTAATACGCGTTGGTTCGTGTTGTGTTAACGGGCCGTGTGACATTTTGACAGTCCTCACTGTAGAAGATATGAAAGTTGGGCATAAAAAAGGAGCTGCAACAGTGAACTACCTTCACCAATGCCCCAACCTTTTTTTTTTCTTTTTGACTCTTTTGACTTTTTGTCAGTTCTTTAATCAAGATCTGAACTAGTCATACTCTTTAAAAGGACAAACATGGCCAGTGGGTCAAATTTGAACCATTAATTCATCATGGATTTTGAGATATATATTTATAAAAAGTCTGAACATTAAAAATCTCCCATCAACAAATTTGGTTCTAGGGCTGACTTTTCATTAAGCGGATTTGCTAACAACCAGTTGTATGTGTCCTAACCCCTTCGCATTCATGCGAGTCAAGCGCCCCATTTGGATCTTTGTGAGTGTATAAAATATTTTGATCTACCATAAATGGGGGTTCGTGCCTTCAGATAACTAGAGCTATTGATAAGTCGTCGCTGCTTTGTTACTTACCACAACCAAATATAGATAAACGAAATCGATGTTAAAGAGATTTACAAATAACCTAAATGTAGGTTGATTATAAATTCTAATATCCAAACTGAGTCCCAAGGTTTAAATTTTTTAAAAAGTATCTATTAAATTGAATATTTCATGAAGTTTGAATAATTTTATAGTCTTCTATCAAATAGGTCTCTCTTTTTTTAGAATGGGTCCTTACCCGAGTGTTAAGGAGTGGTCGTTCTCACCTGGTTGCCCGAGGTTTGAATCCTGAATACACCACCTCTTTCCGCGTGTGCGAGCTCCCCTCCTGCTTGTGTTGGCTTTCTTCCTGCGTGTGCGAGCTCCATTCCCACAAGAGTGGGTTGTCTTTCTGTCTGTGTGGGCTCTCTCTTGAATCTGAACCCCTAAGTTTGGAGTATAAAAGAAAAAAATAATAAAGAAAGACACAGCCAGTGAGTAGCAACAGTATACAAGCCCACAACAATTAGTAGCGAGCCATAACATGCAAAATTTATGTATATATAGAGATAATAGGCAATTTTTGTTCCATCATGACCCAAAAAAATAGAATTAAATTAAAAGAAGTTGTGCTTAAAAACTAACTATAATAGAGCTGGTGGCATTGGAAGCAGAACTAGAGCTAGTGAGTCAGGAATGAAAATGGAGGGATTTTCTTTATATATTTTATTCTTTTTTTAGTTACTTGGAAAGCCTTTTGTTTCAGCTCAGATAGTAGTATTGGCCGGCTTAAAAGATGTTACAGCACTTTTGCAAGTGCAGCTCAGTCAGCTTGTTGTTCAGCCTCTCCATGACTATAAAAACCTTACGAAGTACCTTGTGTGGAGTATTTTACAGATACCGAAATCACCATGCAGTGCCCAAACGGTACTAGCCAAAATGAGGGCCCCGGAGTCAAAATCGCGAATGGAACCCCATTCTGGAAGGGAAACGGCGAGATCTTCAAAATCCATTCCTATACAATGGACTTCTCATTTTTAGGCCAAATCCCATCGTTTCGACCTCGAAAAAGGCCTTTTTATCATTTTTGCCATATTCGACACCTCGGCAACAGAGCTAGGTTCCTCCATCTCTACCAGGTCCTCACCTCGGACAGACCCTCCATCTCTGCCAGATCATCACCTCGGCCAGAGCCTCCACCTCTGCCAGGTCTTCACCTCGGATAGAGGCTCCATCTCGGCCAAGAGCCTCATCTCAGTAAAAGTATTGAACACTGACAGCTGTACCTCTATGCACACTTAACCAAGTCATAGGACATGCGATAAGATAAGGGCGCTGCCCATATCCTTTGATAGTCATCCATGCCATTCACAGCTCCCAAGGTGCCAGATTAATAGAGTATGGCCCGATGTGACAGATAGACTGCGATGGGATAGCTCCCTGATAGGGCCACCTTCTTGTCTCCTCTCTCTCTCTCTCCAAAGTTAGGTTTTCTCCTTCTCTTCCTATCCATATAAGGATCAGCAGGCGTAGAAGAAAGGAAGAGGCCACATGCTGGTATCATCTTCTTCCCCAAAACCTCCTACTGTTGGTTCCCTGAACTTACTTAGGCATCGGAGGGCCTGGCGCTGCCTGCAGCCAAGGTTGTCTGACTTTTTTCTTCTTCTCAGGTTTCAGGCATCGGTGTTTCGCCCAATCTTCTTTGGATAAGTCCATGTAGCTAGGCACCCCCTATTCTTGTGAGTAATTTTTGTGCACTTGCAATTGGCGCCGTCTGTGGGAAACGATCAAAAAGTCAATTTCCCAAACGCCATGCCTCGAAGAACAGAAAAGGGGAAAGAGCCATCAACACTGCCAACACAGCTACCTCCGGTCCCCCGCCAGAAGAGATATGGAGCAGACTCTGGTTCATCGAGTGTCTAAAGGCTGGAAACTCAGTCAGGTTCATCCTCAAAGGGGGTCATAGCACCTTCTCAACATGATAATCTTCGACAGGGGCTCTCCCGGCAAAAGGATCCTCAGCCAGATAAACCTCATCGTTAGACTGACGATGGCAACCAGCTCCTCACAGGGATCAGGGCCCAAAACCTTACCATTCAAGCGCAGGACGAGTTGATCCATCGACTTCAGCAGCAGCTACAAGGAGAAGGGGCAACCTCAGCTCCATCCTCTAGTCTCTCAAAGAAACTAAGTCAAAGGCTGGAGGAAGACACAGATCTCAAAGAATGGCTGGACCAGCAAGTCAAGCAAGCAGTCCGACAACACATAGAGATGGTCGGCCTCACCTGAGGTCGGCCAAGCACCTACGATGATGATGATCTCGGCACATCTCCTTTCTCTCAAGAGATAAGAAACTCCTCCCTCCCTAAAGATTTCAACGTCCCGAGGTTCATCCTTTACGATGGGACCTCGGACCCAGCAACGCATCTCCGACACTTCACTCAGAGAATGTCGATATGAGGCGACATAGTTCACCTGAACTGCAGAGTCTTCTCCTCCAGTCTAGGAGACCTCACCCTAAAGTGGTTTTGCGCACTCCCACAAGGATCAATCACAAGTTGGCAGCAGCTCCGGAATTCCTTCATGGCGAAGTTCAAAGCTCACAGGGTCATCCCCAAGTCGGACGCCGACTTAATGGTCCTCAGAATGAAGCGGACCGAGAACGTCACGTAGTTCTCCAAAAGATTCTGGTCCATCTACAGCCAAATTAAAAATGCCTTAGACACGATAGCAGTCAGGTCCTTCCAACAAGCCCTACTGCCAGGCAGCGGGCTCCGAAAAGACTTGGTCCGGAACCTCGTAGCCTCAATGAAAGCACTGATGGCCAGGGTGAACCGGTTCATTGACCAAGAGGCAGACGAGGCCAAAGCTCGGGAAAGCTTTGACCTCTGGGATCGAGATAAGACACCCTCCAGCCCGGCAGACGTCTCCAGTTCGGCAGACATCCTTTCCAGCTCAATAGATGTCTCTCCCAGCTCGGCGGAAAACCCTTCCACTTCGGGGGGCTACTAGATGTCTCCCATCGTCACTCGGCTTCAGCGACACGGTCCATAGCCTTCAGCTTTGATCGCACAATCCACTACCGTCAGCTTCGATCGCACGATCCTCTACCGCCAACTTCGGCGACACGGTCCTCTACTGTCATCTTCGATAGCACGATCCTCTACTGTCAGCTTTGATGACACTATCCCCTGTCGCTGTTAGACTTCTCCAGCTCAGAATGCTGCAAACTGAGATAAGCAAAAGCAGCATTGAGCCATCTCGACCTTATGCGGGTTCGGCCTCGTGCTGGCTACAGCCTCACACTCGTTCGGCCTCATGCTGGTCTCGGCCACATGGCATCTCTGTAACAGTACCAGATCGCCAGCCAACGAGACTAAACCTCTGGTGACAAGCTAAGGTCATGTCTCGGATCAAACAAGCTCGTGCTGAGACAAGCAAAAGCAGCACCGAGCCATCTCGGCCTCATGCTAATTCGGCCTCGTGCTAGCTGAGGCCTGACACTGGTTCGGCCTCATACTGGTCTCGGCCACATGGCATCCCGGTAACAGTACCAGATCGCTGTCCAAAAAGATTACACTAGCTCCGGTAAAAGTATCAGCCAGTCATGTCCCGATCTCGGCATACAACATCTCGATAACAGTACCAGATCGCTGCCAATCTCGAATCTCAGCCACGGCAACCTCCGGTAACATTACCAGGTTGCAGCTAACAAGATTACCTTGACTCCGGTTACAGAACCAGCTAGGCATATCTCGCTCTCTCAGTTGGTTACGCATCAGCTGAAGGAAGACTACTAAACTCAGGCTAAAAGCCGCTCAAGGTTGCTGCCGAAAAAAGGTCCTCGTGATACTCAGCTTCTAACCTCAACGAGTCGTGGAACTCTAAGAGGTCAGAAGCTAGGGGCTATTGTGTGGGGGATTTTCCAAACACCAAAATCACCGTGTAGCACCCAAACAGTACTAGGCAAAATGAGGGCCCTGGAGTCAAAATCCCGAACGGAACCCCATTCTGGAAGGGAAACGGCGATATCTTCAAAATCCATTCCTATGCAATGGACTTCTCATTTTTTGGCTAAATCCCATCGTTTCAACCTCGAAAAAGGCCTTTTTACCATTTTTGCCATATTCGGCACCTTGGCAAGAGAGCCAGGTGCCTCCATCTCTGCCAGGTCCTCACCTCGGCCAGACCCTTCATCTTTGCCAGATCATCACCTCGGCCAGACCCTCCATCTCTACCAGGTCTTCACCTCGGACAGAGGCTCCATCTCGGCTAAAAGCCTCATCTCGGCTAAAAGCCTCATCTCGGTATAAATACTGAACACTGACAGCTGTACCTCTATGCACACTTAACCACATCACAGGACATGCGACAAGACAAGGGCGCTGCCCATATCCTCTGATAGTCATCCATACCATCCAAAGCTCCCAAGGTGCAAGAGTATGGCCCGATGTGACAGATAGACTGCGATGGGACAGCTCCCTGAGAGAGCCACCTTCTTGTCTCCTCTCTCTCTCCAAAGTCAAATCTTCTCCCTCTCTTCCTATCCATATAAGGATCAGCAGGCATAGAAGAAAGGAGGAGGCCACACGCTGGTATCATCTTCTTCCGTAAAACCTCCTACTGTTGAGTTCCCTGAACTGACTTAGGCATCGGAGGGCCTTGCGCTGCCTGCAGCCAGGGTCGTCTGACCTATTGTTCTTCTTCTTCTTCTTAGGTTTCAGGTATCGGTGTTTCACCCAATCTTCTTGGGATAAGTCCGTGTAGCTAGGCACCCTCTATTCTTGTGAGTAATTTTCGTGCACTTACATACCTAAAAACAAAACAGGAGGAAAGGTGCATTCTCATAGCATGTAAAGTAGTATTCCAAACTGAGCAACATGAGACAATAGCATTCAATTGATCGTTGGAGGTCCTTATTGGCCCGTGGCTTGGAAAGGGCAACGAGAGTGGTGACCTACATCTTATGTTCGAAGTCACCCAATGTAGGTTTATCTAAAGTGCATTGTGTGGGTTTAACGGACACAACACCCGAGGGATTAATCCTTTTGGATCAAAAACCTCATAGATACCCACATCATGGAAAAAAAATTATGTGTCACATATTCCCTATAAAATATGGTTGATAGTTCCATCAGGGAAGCATTTCAAATAGATGATAAAAGAATTTAGAAGACATGCAAAACAAAAGTTGTAGTCTTTAAAAACCATGCAAAGGAACACTATTAAACTATAGAACAAAAGATCTAACATTCAAAATTGTATTATTATATACCTTATATTTGAGAAAGTGTCTATGAGAGACGTCACTGATACAACTGAATCTTTCAGTCACCATATTTTATTGAATTATATGTCCCTCTTAATATTTTTTTCACGAGAAGGCGAAAGCTGTGTTAAAACCTAATTATATGTAACTTTAACTAAGACCTTAACGCACCTTCCAAAAAAATTTTTTTACTGTTATATTTGCATAAGTTTTGTAGAAAAATATATATTGTTCAGATTTCTACTATATAAAAACACGTATCTCTCATTGTTTCTCCACACCAAACTGACCTCTGAAGCTTGTTAGTGCATACGCATTTTCATGTGATTTTGTTTTCTTCTCACTTTTCATATAATTTTCTTACCGTCCCCATATTCTCCATTCTGATATAGAGATCGAAGTCAAAGAAAATAACATCAAATGAAAATGAAAATGAGATTCCATAGAAATGCCTCTAAAAACTTAACCATAAATACTACAAAAGCGAAGGCCTACTTAACCATAAATACTACAAAGCCAAGGCCTACTAATATGTGGCCTCTAAGACATATCATTTATTACTTAAAATAAGGTCCATGACTTCCATACGCTTAATCCATACGAGCCTATTGTTTACTAGAAGAAAATCATAATCGTGATCATATCCTTCCATCTAAGCAGCTTGGGCGTAGTCATAGTCTCCATCTGTTAGTTTTATGGGCTCAATCCAGTAGATGATATAATAGATTGATTAAATTCTTTATTTATTCATATATTCATGCTTACTTTTCATGAGATGAATGGTAATTTATTATATACTTGCACATAACCAATACGAATGACATGATGGTTCATGAGATGAACCGGAGTCCACAAGTATATTAGATGTAACACATGTGTATGGATAAGATCCACATATGGGAGACATGTGTGGCAAATCTTATACTTAAATATTATCACAACCAGTGATGAGACTGAACATCTCATACTGACAAGGTTTCAGTACTTTGATCACTATGAGATAGTGTGATTTGTCTCGATCATCAGAATGGAAGATTCTGGATCATAGTGTTGGTACATTGGATGTATTGAAGGACCATGAGAAGCACTTTATAAACACTGTCTTTACTTTAAGGTCTGCTCTCATAATTCCCTAGCAATAGGCTCTCAATCCTGAGACATTAATGAACTCAAGTTTCTATCTATTCATTTGTTTTGAGTCACCAATGAGTGAGGCCAACTGTAGGTCAACACCTCGGTGATTTGGGTAGATGGTAGTAGAGCTGTGGGAACATTCAATAGTCAAGATGGAATCTATCTCTAATATACCCTTGTGCCAATTAATGGATTTATCATTGGTAAGTGCGCACCCATTCCGATTAAGAGTTAATTGGAAAGGTACCATTGATCATTATAATTAATTGGGGCTCAAGGATAATAAGATATGGATCTAGTTTGGAAGACAGGTCCAATTGATCCATGGATATTGATAGAGGGGTCTACTTGTGGTAATGTGGAAGTTTAGGGTCTTCTATATAATATTCCTAAGACTGGAGTTCAATTGCATTTATATAGTGGAGTTATTTGCATTTAACCGTGGGCCCGGATTACACATGAGATGTGGGGTCGCGTGTCCCAGTTGGAGCCAGCTATCTAAGGAATCCCTAGTGGTCCCCACACTAGCCCAATTATTAGAAAGTATCTAATTCTAGTTGAACTTTAAAAGGAAAGTTACTATTTCTATTTGAAGCGAGACTTCTAATAGTGGTAATAGTAGACTTACTAATTTTAGTTGAAGTGAGACTTCAATTTTAATTAGAAAGGAATTAGAAAGTTACTTATCATATTTGAAGTGAGACTTCTAATTATGATATAGAAAGTTACTAATTAATGGAAGTAAGACTTCTATTGTAATTAGTAAAGAGGAGGCAACTTGAAAAAGCTATAAATAGAGGAGAAGAGGGCTGGACGTCCAAGCGTGCTCCATAGCATTGGGATTCACGCCCAAGCCTCCCTAGTGCAAGTGTTGCACGAGTTCTTTCTCCTCTCCCTCTTCTAGTTCTCTTTCTAGTTCCTCCCTAGAGTTCCTAGTAGTTTTCTCTTGGAGATCCCACCATCTTCTTGAGAAAAAGGAGAATCTGATACGGGTCATAGCGTGGAAGATGAAGAGGTCTTGGAGATCCCTATTTGATTAGTGAAAGCGTTTCATCATCAAAGAAAGACGCAACTTCTCCATTAGAGCACAACCGAGCTCCAAAGGTATAATCAACTTCCTTGCATGTTGTAGATTATTATGGATGCTTGTTAGTTGCTGTTTCTATCTTTTAGATAGATTGTATTTACTGATCATGATGGCTGAGATTGAGGACATAGATCTTGGACTGGGTTTTATAGCCTTCTGGATAGTTGATCCCTGCATCAAGTGGGTCAAAAGTTTTTGAAGCCTATCCTAGAGGCCCACCCTATTTCCAACACCATCATCATCATCACCATCTCCTTCCATTGATGTGGCGGCCAGTGGGTAATCATACCCATAATCACAATCATCAACTCTATCATCATGCTTCTTGCACCATGACCTAATTATGGAAATGAGCACCATTTTTCTATCCTTTCCCAAGTTGGCAGATGAATAGAAGGAACTATTGGAAGGAAAAAAACTACCAAGTTCCTCTCCTTGTAGTAATGCAATGGAGAATTCAAGAAAATAGGCTGCAAATGTAGATGGGTTTATGAGGGGAATGGAGATATGCTAAGAGAGGTAGGAAATGTTGGAAATAGATGGGCCTCTAGGATAGGTTTCAAAAACTTTTGACCCACTTGATGCAGGGATCAATTATCCAGAAAGCTCTAAAACCCAATCCAGGAAGCAAACCCTCAATCTCACCCATCATGATCAGTAAATACAATCTATCTAGAAGATAGATACAACAACATATAAGCTACAAATAAATCTACAACATGCAAGGAAGTAGATTATACATTTGGAGCTCGGTTGTGCTCTAATGGAGAATTTGCTACTTTCTTTGATGACAAACTCTTTTGCGAATCAAATAGGTTTCTCCAAGACCCAATGATCTTCCACGCTATGACCCATATCAGATTCTCTTTTTCTCAAGAAGATGGTGGGATCTCCAAGAGAAAACTACTAGGAACTCAAAGGAAGAACTAGAACGAGAACTAGAAGAGGGAGAGGAGAAAGACATGTGCAACTCTTGCACAATCAAGGCTTGGGCATGAATCCCTATCAAGGAATATGCATGAGACATCTAGCCATTAATTAATCCTCTATTTATAGCCATAATGCCACCTCCTCTTTCTAATTGAAATAGAAGTCTTACTTCTCTAACAATTAGTAAGTCTCTTCTTTTACTAATTAAAATAGAAGTCTTACTTCCACAATAATTAGTAACTTACAATATCATAATTAGAAGTCTCACTTTAAATATGATTAGTAACTTTCTAATTCATTTCTAATTAAAATAGAAGTCTCACTTCTACTAAAATTAGTAACTTACTATTACCACTATTAGAAGTCTCACTTCAAATATAAATAGTAACTTTCCTTTTAGAGTTCAACTAGAATTAGTATCTTTCTAATAATTGGGCTAGCGTGGGGACCACTAGGGATTCCTTAGAAAGCTGACTCCAATTGGAACTCGCGACCCCACATCTCATGTGTAATTTGGGCCCACAATTAATTGCAAATAATTCCACTATATAAATGCAATTGAACTCCAGTCTTAGGAATATTACATAGAAGACCCTAAACTTCCACATTACAACAAGTAGGCCCCTCTATCAATATCCATGGATCAATTGGACATGTCTTCCAAACTTAGATCCATATCTTATTATCCTTGAGCCTCAATTAATTATAATGATCATAGGTACCTTTCCAATTAACTCTTAATCGGAATGGGTGAGCACTTACCAATGATAAATCCATTAATTGGCACAAGGGGATATTAGAGATAGATTCCATCTTGACCATTGAATGTTCCCACAGCTCTACTACCACGTACCCAAATCACCGAGGTGTTGACCTATAGTTGGCCTCACTCATTGGTGACTCAAAGCAAATGAATAGATAGAAACTTGAGTTAATTAATGTCTCAAGATTGAGAGACTATTGCTAGGGAATTATGATAGCAAACCTTAAAGTAAAGACAGTGTTTATAAGGTACTTCTCATGGTCCTTCAATACATCCAATGTACCAGCACTATGATTCAGAATCTTCCATTCTGATGATCGAGACAAATCACACTATCTCATAGTGATCAAAGTGCTGCAACCTTGTCAGTATGAGATGTCCAGTCTCATTACTGGTTGTGAAGATATTTAAGTATAAGATTTGCCACACATGTCTCCCGTATGTGGATCTCATCCATACACATGTGTTACATCTAATATACTTATGGACTCTGGTTCATCTCATGAACCATCATGTCATTCGTATTGATTATGTGCAAATATATAATAAATCACAATTCATCTCATAAAAGGAAAGCATGAATATACTGATAAAATAAAGAAATTAATCAATTTATTATATCATCTACTGGATTGAGTCCATAAAACTAACAATCTCCCACTTGGGCTCAATGCCAGTTTGAGTTGCATCTCATGCACATCCCTTTTACATATCGCTCAAAGACTTTGGTAGTCAAAGGCTTAGTAAATGGACCTACCAGATTGTCTGCAGAGGCTATCTTGGTGATCGTACATCACCTCTCTGCACAATCTATCTGACCATGTATAACTTCCTTTGTACATGCTTTTTGGCTCTTGGCTTCCTTGGACTTAGTGACTGCCCTGCTGTTATCACAGTAAACTGTGAGTGGCTGTCCTGCCAAAAGTACCACTCCAAGTTCCATAAGGGATCTTTTTAGCCAATATGCTTCCGCAGTTGCTTCTGAAGCGGCTATAGCATAAACACATACCCAGAAGTTGATTTCATGGAATCCTGATCTGACTAGAAGTCAGTATCTATGTAACCGACTAGAATCAACTCATCATTGCTGTAACTCAACATGTGATCTCTAGTTCTTCTCAAGTATTCGAGAACACATCTTATAGTAGTTCAATGATAAGGACCTGAGTTAGACTGATATCTACTGACTAGGCCTACTAGAATTAGTATCTTTCTAATAATTGGGCTAGCGTGGGGACCACTAGGGATTCCTTAGAAAGCTGACTCCAACTAGGACTCGCGACCCCACATCTCATGTGTAATTCGGGCCCACTATAAGACCCCGACCCCCAATTCTTTTGTTTAGTATTATTTTAATTATGGTTTAGCTTTTTAAGCGATATTTGAGTTGGTTTGACTTTGTCTTTGAGCTTGACTAGGTTTTTCATAGCCTTGGAGATTTTGAAGACCATTGACTTTGGTTTGACCCGGTCCAAATGATTTGTATTTTTATGAGAAATTACTCTTGATTTCTAAAAATTCCAAATTTGGTTTATTTTGACTCATCTCATTAAGTTTAACAACTTTCATGTTTTGACCATTTTGATTTAATGATCAGAAATCGCGTTTTTCAAGAAAAAGGGAGCAAAAATGACATTTCACTAAATCTGTCCATAAATTTCGAAAATTTCAGAAATTGGGGAAAATATACTTTTTAGAAAATAGATTTTTCGACGAAAATCTTTGATCTCAATCACATTTTTGAGTGAAAAGTAGAGATTTGATCTCAAGAACTTCTTCCCCATCTCTCAAGCTTCCCAAGGATGCATTTCTCAAAAGATTTGAGCAAAAGCAAACCCACTTTCCAAGCTCTCCTTCCTTGCTTGAATCACCAAAGGTTAGCTATAGCTTTTCTTTCTTTAGATCTTTGTTTTCCAAACCATTTGGAGTATTTTTATCATACATGTAAGGGTTTTCATTGAGATTTGCAAAAGAATGATTTTTCAAGGGTTTTCTATTGGATATTTTTGGGACTTTTGTAGATTTGGGGATTTGCTATTAGAGAGGTGCTCTTGGAGTGATTTGTTCCCCATCTTGACTTGAGGCAAGTAAATATTCAGATATTGTGATGTATGTTGTTTATTATGAGTATTTTTTCTTCTCCTAAAAACTATGAATTTTCTACCTTAGTTTATTGATTTGTTCTTGAAATGTTTGAGCAAAGATTTATGTTTATGGTTCTCTAGTTTATGATTCCAATAATCTGAGATTTTTATTTAGTAATGAATCATCTTTGAATTTGTTATGCACATTTCAGATTTTAATGTTTTGATGGATAAAAAGTGCTTTGTTCATGCTTGAATCTTGGAAAGAATGGAATGATTTAATGTATGGTTGTTTTAATGGATTTGGTGTGGCAAGAAGAAGCCCAAATTATGTTAGATTTGATGTAGAAGAAGTGCAAGGGAAAGAAAAATCAAACGGAGAGGAAGAAGTCCAGGAATCAGGGGAGAAAAACCCCCCTGCACGGGCTGGACAGAAGCCCAGCTCGCTATAGCGAGCCCGGCTTCTTGAATGGGCTGTTTTAGCCCATTTTCTGGGCTGTTTAAGGCCCTGTTTTGAGGCCTATTTAAGGCCCTGATTCAGCTTGTTTTTAGGCCAATTCCCAACCTGTTTTAGGACCATTTCATCCCATCTTTCCTCTTCATCTTAAGGCCCATTAATCTCCATTTTATGCCTAAAAGCCCATGAAAGTTTTGGGTAAATTATGATACTTGGAAAACTGTGAAATGGAATGAGAACAATGAGAGAATGAATATATGTGGAATTACCCGGGAATCTTTCAAGTCTCAATGCACACTTTATCATTTTAAATATTGTGGATTTTCATTGGCATCAAACATGTTCTTTATTTAATCAATGTTTAAAAGTTAAGTGTGCATTGAGATAGTTCCTTGGTAAGTCATTAAATCATTCTACATTATTCTATTCCATTCTAGATCAGAAATGTATATGTATTATTCGGTAAACTAATTTGAATAGCATCAGTGATTTGTTATAAAATCATGTGGTTTTCCATGTTCGAAAGGATTGATCGTATGATTTTATACAAATTACTTTGATGTGTATTTGAGTGGTTTACCATGGAAATTCGTATGTTTGCTACGAATCGATTTGGAAGGAGATTGGGATGGTTCGCCACATTCGGAATTTCATCGTTAAGATTGTTATTTTGAAAATAAAACCTCGAGGCAAGATGAGGCCAGAGCTTTGTAGTGCGAGCCCATGAGCCAAAGGGACTATTATTTTGAGGATAAAACCCCGAAGCAAGATGGGGCCAGAGCTTTGTAGTGTGAGCCCATGAGCCAAAGGGATTATTATTTTGATTTGTATTGGTTCAGGTTTTGAAAACTACAGGCACCACTAGGCTTAGGTCACCTTGTCGGGCTGATCACCTGGCTTGGGATCTTTAATTTGTCCGCCAACTGCAGCTTCGATTCTGTCTGTATCGACCATGGCAACGGTTTTTATCTGCCCGTCCCACTTGTATGTGGCTACGGTTCTGATTATGTTTCCGGTCCCGCGTGTAGTGGCTACGGTTATGTCTGCTCTTGTTACTTCGGAAATAGGAGAAAATAGCTATATGTGGGTTGCCAACGTTTTATCCGTTAGATATCTTGTTTTATGATTCTTGTTTGTTTATGCTCATTATAGTCTTTGAATTTGTTAATGTTTAAGGAATCGATCTTTTACCGTATTGTCTCTATTATTCAGGATTTTAAACGTATTTCTAATTATTCAATGCTTTACATAGTCCGTTATGTTTTTAAGATATTTACGTTTCAGATACTGTTCATTTATTTGCTGTGATATTGACGTTCAGTCTTCCCATCGTTTTATCATGATTTATTACTATTATTGTTTAGACTCTTTAAATGGATTTACAATTATTTCATAAGGATTTATAAATGCCCTTTTTCTATATTACCTGTTTATTTGCTTGCCAGACAGTCCTGTCTGACCCTGTTTGTTTGGTGCCAGTTTTCTCTCCCACTGCTTTCTAGGTGTTTGATCGGAGGAGGCGGTTGAGCCGCCGGTCTGACGCGAGAGGCTGCTTTTGATGTCATATAGATTTCAAGTTGGCAACAGAGTTCGTGTCTAAATATTGGGGGTAGTATTTCTTTTTAGTTGGATATTTTGTATGGCCTTGTTAGCCTTGGTCATTGGGTTAGTAATTAAAACATTTGTTAACTGTAACTTGAATACGTGGGAAATAAATAGTCTTGTTACTACCAGCTCAGTATTTTATGATTTATGATCTGTACCAGTCTGCTCATTTGATGGCTTTATGATATTGGTGGAGTGCAACACGGAATCCGATGGCCACGGACTCCGAGTCGCAACGCCATAATTAGCTTCCGCGAAAATATGTTCTGATCGTGATGGAATTTTATTATCCTCATTCACGCGGGTCTTGGGAAACATAGCAAAAAGTTTTAATTTATTTCAAAATTTCGCATTCCGAGATCGGATCACTACAGGGCCCGGTTTCGGGGTGTGACACCCACAATTAATTGCAAATAACTCCACTATATAAATGCAATTGAACTCCAGTCTTAGGAATATTACATAGAAGACCCTAAACTTCCACATTACCACAAGTATGCCCCTCTATCAATATCCATGGATCAATTGGACCTGTCTTCCAAACTTAGATCCATATCTTATTATCCTTGAGCCTCAATTAATTATAATGATCATAGGTACTGTAGGTGCAGAAAATTATGACCCACAATAAGAGGGTGCCTTACAGGACTTATCCGTGAAGATGATGGTGTCTGGGATGTCTGGATGCCGTCCGAGAGCCTGAAAAGGAGTAGCAAACGGTCAGAGGACCCTGGCCTGAGCGGCGCAAGGCTCTCCGATGCCAAAGTCAGTATATAAACTGGAACGATGGAAGAGAGGGAGAGGAGAGGCAGAGTAAGGGCTCTGTGAATAAGAATGTGCGTACCTTGCATGGTGTTTGAAGGTCTATTTATAGAGGAATGGATCGTATCTCTCAGAGAATATCTGGGTGTGGGTCCCATGATCTGACTGGGAAGTCATGATCAGCCCACAAAGTAATAAATGCGGTCTAATCCGGCCCACTCAACATTTAATGCCAGTCGGGTCAGCCCACATTGCATTAAATGCATGTCTTGTTGGGCCAGATTGTGTTGGGCGCCTTTGGCGGTAGGAGTACCAGCGGATCTGCCCTCGGGCCTTGCCCTGATGTGGCCTCAGCCGCTGGATGCTGCCATGTGGCGGTCTGGCGAAGATAGTGGGCGGCTGGATGTCGTGTCTGTCCCACTAGATCGTGACCCTATCCTTCCACGTGTCTGGTGACGTGGGGGATGAGGGATCCAGGCGAAGGTTCTTTCTCGCTTCGGTTACTGTTCTGGCTTCTTCAGCCGAGGTGGCTTTAGCCGAGGTAGGGTTATCTGCGGAGATAGCGTCCGGGGTGGCCTTGCCGATGTGGACTCTCTGCCGAGATGATGCCCGAGGTGGTCCAGTTCGGCGCTTGTGGCCTGGAGATGTATGATGTCGGCCAAGGCCTCTGCCCTGGTAGCCGGGATGAGATCGGTGCCACGCGGATGGCACGCGGATGGCACGCGGATGGCACGTGAGAATGTTTAGCCCCGTATGATGGCTGTGATTAGCTTAATCCTGTAGCTCTGGGAATTTCCCCACACAATTGCCCCCTAGCTTCTGAGCTCGCGTAGAACGTCAGTGCTGTGAGGTCGGGAGCTATGTGCCGGGTCTATCTGTAGGAGATCCTCTTTCGGCCCTGACTCGCTGTCGCTTTGGATGTTCGAGGTGATAAATGGCGTCCCCTATTCAATGCTGAAGACAGTTCGACGGCTCCACGTGTCGTCCCCTGGCTGGTTGTCTGTCTCTTCGAGGTCGTACGCGCCGTTTCGTCAGGGGCGCAATCAATTTTTGAAATGATTTGCGCGCCGCTTCAGGGAGGCGTAATAAATTTTCGAAATGATTCGCGCGAAATCCCAGGGGGGGGGGGCGCCCCTTGGCACGCCCGATTAGGGTTTCTGTAAAAAAAAGGGGGGACTCTCTGCTATTTATAGGGCAGTTGAGGTCTGCTCCATCCTTCGTTTGCGATTCTGAATCAGAGGCGAGCGTCAGAAGAGGGAAGGCTACTGTGAGGGAGCTTCATCCGAGAAGTGGTGCGCTGCTGAGGTTGAGTCCCTTCGCTGTCCAGCGTCTTTGTTCTGCTTCCGTAAGTTCTTCCTGCTCTGCTTCTTCTTCTGCGGGTTTCTCTGCTTTTAGACTGGGATAGGAATGGGGATTTACAACCACTGGTTAGAGAGCGAGGCAGCGATCGAGGGCTTTAGGTCGGCCTTTAGGATCCCTGCTGATGTCCAAGTCAGGGGTGCTGATCCCCATGGCTTCAACCCTCGCGCCTTTCTGGGAGGCTGGATGCCTTTTCCGCTGGTGGCTGTGATAGAAGGCGGGGTCTGATTCCCCCTTCATCCGCTTCTCAGGAGGTGCCTTAGTCAGTGGCGTCTCTGCCCTTGCCAACTGCTGCCGAATGCCTTCAAGATCGTGATGGGCACGGTCAAGTTGAATGAGGTCCTGGGCGCCGACTTCGGCGTCTTCGATCTTGAGGACGTCTATGACATATGCAGGTCCGGGGAATCTTATTATCTCCGGGCTAAGTCAGGCCGGGACGGCTTCGTCCGATACTTGGAGGATTCGAGCAAGTATGCCGGGGACGATCTTCTATACGTCTCTGGGAACTGGGAGTTTGGGGAGGCCGACACCGATAGAGGCTACCAGGTCCCTCGCCACTTCGGTACCATCCCAAGTAAACATCCTCCGTTTCTTTTTTCTTTTTTCACAAGTTTCTTTTTATTCTGCCGTGCTTATGCTTCTGACTGTTGCAGCTTTGAAGGAGAGGAGACGGGCTGCCAGATACATCTGGAAGAGGAACGATGCCTGGCTCCGTCTGGTGAAGCGGTACAGCGGTCACGACGGCAGGGCGGCTTGGTCGCTGCTAGGATATGAGCCGAAGTACCGCGGGTATCTGAGGGGCACCGTAGAGCCGATCCCGAGTGAAGGTGCCGGATCCGGGGTTGGTCAGGAGCAGGCCGTTCCGGAGGTCGCAGAGCCCTCGCGGGCGTCGTCTGAAGTTAGGGCGGCGTCTGGGATCCTAGCTTCCTTAGCGGAATCGAGACTTCCCCAGGTCTCGGGAAGGGAATCGAGTCAATCTGCCCGATCTCCCTCGCCAGGATCCGAGATGAGGCACACCAGGCGTTTGTCCTTCGAGGATCTTGAGGCTTTGGCGCTTGGAGTGGAGGACGTCCGAGCCCCCGTGGAGCCGGTAGATTCTCCGAGGCATCCGTCTCCGAGGGCTCGGGTGGCTTCTCCTGCAGAGGTGGCGGAGGTGCCCGTGCCCCTAGCCCTGTTGACCTAGGGGTACGCTTGCCCCCAGCCGAGGTCGAGCAGGAGGGAACTCGGCCGCTGAAGATGCCGAGGACTGATGCGGGCCCTAGCTCGGCCGCTGCCTCGTTGCCGTCGGGGCCGCAGTTATGGGAGCCAAGCTTCATGCTCGGGCCGGGGAGGCCGATGACGGTGGAGGATAGCATTCTTCACAGGATCGATCTCCCGGTCCTCGAGGCCCTTGGGCGAGCATGTGCCCTTCCCCGGGACATGGAGCGGCTGGATAAGTACAGCGATCAGAAGCTGATCTTGTCGATGCTGCAGTCCAACTTCGTGGTAAATCTTCATTTTCCTTTGCTAAACCAGCATTTAGCGTCTGACGCTCTTTGGATCTAACATGTACGTCTTCATTTGACAGGCGGCTCAGAAGTCCATGGCCGTTGCTGATAGGATCTGGAGGTACAGCGCGGACGCTGCCGAGCTGTCCGTGGAGAAGAACGGCCTGCAAGAGTCCCTGGACGCTGTGAGCCAGAAGTTGGCCAAGGCAGAAGAGGAATTCGCGGCGAAGCTCGAGCAGGCGAGGGAGGAGGCCGAGGCGGAGAGGACTAAGTCGGCTGAGCTCGAGGTCTCCATTTCGAAGATGGGAGACGATTATGCGGCCCTACTTCAAGCCGAGGCCAAGAGAACGGACGAGGCCGAGGCGAAGCTTGAATCCGAGTCCAAGAGGGCGGATGAAGCCGAGGCTAAGCTCGAGTCCGAGTGCGATGCTGCATTCGATGATGCCAAAGCGCAGGTCACCGCCCACTACAAGGAAAGGGTTCTTGTGGTGAGGGATAAGGCTTGGGCGAAAGGGTGGCTTGCCGCACTGCAAGAGGTCGGGGTCTCGGAGGGCCACCGCTCCTTTCGGGAGCCGCCTCCGTACCCGCTTCCGTGCCGAACTCTGCCCGTTCATCCGGCGAAGCCTCTGACGCCGGAGCTCGTGCAACTGACCGGTCGTGACCTCGGGACAATCGGGACCTTGGGATTTTTGCTTCTTTGCTTTATGCTTTGTAATTTTCTTCGATTTGTATTTGCTGAACACTGTAATGATTGAAACTTTAATACAAATGAAGATTTTCCGAAATACTCGTGCTTTTCTTCGATTTGCTTGAGTTCGGTAGAGTGCTCCCTTAAGATTTGCGCTGATACTCCGTATCTTGGGTGATCTTCATTGGTATTCGCGCTGATCCTCCGTATCTTGGGTGATCTTCATTGGTATTCGCGCTGATCCTCCGTATCTTGGGTGATCTTCATTGGTATTCGCGCTGATCCTCCGTATCTTAGGTGATCTTGAATAGTAATGAACATGGTGGCGCGGCAGACGAGGGAGTCTGACGGATGTCTCCACGTGGCGCCATAGGGTTCGCTGGTCAATAGTCGCGCCTTCCCAACAACGCGTGGGAGAGTTCGCCCCATAACTCCTTTTGGAGACTGGGCCTTCTTCCATCCTATAAATAGGGGGAACAGGCTCGCCATGGGAGAAGGAAAGAACATAGGAGCCATGTCTGGGAGGTGTCTGAGATTGCTTGATCCGGGGGAAAACCCTGCGCCGTTGGACGGCTGCCCCCAAGGGGGGAAGGCTGTCGTGGCCTGCGCGCTCTCTGAAGGAACTCCCCGTGGGCCACGCGCTCTCTGAACGCGGGTCCATGGGCACTGGCCCCTTGGCCAGACAGAGTGAGGATGCGCTGCGAGGGGACGGTGGCGCATTCTCGTCCAACACGACCCCGTGCGCCCGTCGTACGGCAGGCGGGTTGAAGCTCTGCTGGACCTGGGGTTCGCTGATGGAGAGAAGAAGAGAAAGAGGGGCGGTGGTGCCCGCTGCACTTCTCGTCCGACAAAGTCCGAGGAGTGATTGAAGATCAGAGTCTCCCAGTCTTGATTTCATTTCCTGTTTTCAGAGGACTGCGATCCTCCTTTCTGTACTTTCCTTTCTGTTCTGTAGCTCTTGTAATCAAGCAGTTTTTAATGAATAAAAAAGGAGTTCTGTGATCACCCAAACCATGTGCAATGCTTTTGAGTTCTCCTCTTTCTTCGCACTGTTCTGGAATGCTTGCATTTGTGTTTGAGTGCTGGAACAGCTCTCTTCTGGAAATCTGCCTTTGGCCGAAAATCTGCCTTTGGCCGAAATGGCTGGCTTTGGCCGAGACGAGCTGCCTTGCGCCGAAATGGAATCATCATTCCACTGGTCTCGGCTGTGGAAGCGTGAGCTCGGCAATGATCTTTGAGGGGTGTAAAAGCCCTGATCTTAGGAATCCGGCCGAGTGTCCGAACTCGAGGCCTTCTCCATAGCCCAAGGCTAGGAGCTTTAGGAAGCGACCGAGTCGGGACTCGAGGTCTCTTCCAGGGCGGTGGGCCCATGTGTCCAAGACACGGGATTTTAGGAAAGGCTGAGTGTAGGAACTCTTCTATGCCGTTTCCAAGGCGTTGAGCCTGTGTGTCCAAGACACGGGATTTTAGGAAAGGCTGAGTGTAGGAACTCTTTTATGCCGTTTCCAAGGCGTTGAGCCTGTGTGTCCAAGACACGGGATTTTAGGAAAGGCTGAGTGTAGGAACTCTTTTATGCCGTTTCCAAGGCGTTGAGCCTGTGTGTCCAAGACACGGGATTTTAGGAAAGGCTGAGTGTAGGAACTCTTTTATGCCGTTTCCAAGGCGTTGAGCCTGTGTGTCCAAGACACGGGATTTTAGGAAAGGCTGAGTGTAGGAACTCGAAGCCATTTCCAAGGCGTTGAGCCTGTGTTGCCGGAGTCCGTCCGGGGAGACAGATTGATGACAAGGCAAGAGCTGCTTTTATTGATTCTGAAGTTCATTACATCTTTAGAAATAGAATTTCTTCAAGTGGGATGCATTCCACGGTCTCGGCAATGGCTTGCCATCCAAGTCTTCGAGCTTGTAGGCTGACTTTCCCGCCAGTGAAACTACTCTGTACGGGCCGTGCCAGTTCGGAGCAAGCTTCCCCTCATTTGGTTCTCTGTCAGCTGGCAGGGTCTTCTTTAAAACGAGCTCTCCCGTGGTGAACCTTCTTTCCTTGACATTTTGATTGTATGCCCTAGCTAACCGTTGCTGATAGTCGGTTAGTTTCAGGGCTGCTGCTTCTCGTCGTTCGTCCGCTAGCTCCAGCTCCATCGCCAGGTTCGTCTCATTCCGACCTTGGTCGACCAGCTCTGTCCTCAGGGTAGGAAGGCCGATTTCCAGGGGAATGACCGCTTCCATCCCGTAGGCCAGAGAGAATGGTGTCGCCGAGGTGGATCTCCTAGGAGTAGTTCTGTAAGCCCACAGCACGCTCGGGAGCTCTTCTGTCCATCTGCCCTTTGCCTTGTTCAGTCGTTTCTTCAGGCCGTCCAGGATCACTTTGTTGGAGATTTCTGCCTGGCCATTACTCTGTGGATATGCCGGGGTGGAGTAATGGTTTCTGATGCCATGTTCTTGGCAGAAATCTCTGAAGGATTTGGAATCGAACTGAGTTCCGTTATCCGAGATCAGGGTCCGAGGGATGCCGAACCTCGTGAGGATGTTTTTCCAGACGAAGTTCCTGAGTCCCTGTCCGTGATGGAAGACAACGGTTCAGCCTCTATCCACTTGGTGAAGTAGTCCGTAGCCACTATCAGCCATCTTTTGTTCCCTGGAGCTCGGTGAAGAGGCCCCACAATGTCCAGGCCCCATTGAGCGAAGGGCCATGGACTGGAGAGGGGACTCAGGTCCTGCGCTGGCTGATGGAGGGAGTGGGAGAACTTCTGGCATTTCTCGCATTTTCTGGCGTAGACCTGGGCGTCCTTCTGCATGTAGGGCCACCAGTAACCCTGGCTGATTGCCCTGTAGGCCAATGAGCGGCCTCCTATATGGCTGCCGCAGATTCCTTCATGGATCTCGTACAGGAAGTCGTCCACCTTGGATGGGTGGACGCATTGGAGGTACGGGCCTGTGAAGGACTTCCTGTAGAGTTTGCCTTCTGGAGAGAGCCAAAAGCGGGCTGCCTTGAGCCTGATCTTGTGGGCTTCAGTCTTGTCCTCGGGGAGCTGGTCATCCTTCAGGTAGGCACGATTGGATCCATCCAGCTGGGGCCGAGGTCAGCACAGAGGACAAGCCGAGATGACTGGAGTTCTAGACTTGACCTTGATACTGACCCGACCTCGATGGTCCTCTTCTTTCCTGCTTCAACAGCGGAGGCCAGGTTTGCAAGCGCATCTGCGTGCGTGTTGGTATCTCGGGAGATTTGCCTGACCTCGGCTTTCTGGAATTGGGAGAGTAGCTTTTTTGCCAGGGCTAAGTAAGCCGCCATCCTGTCGTCCCTGGCCTGGTAGTCTCCAGCGAGCTGGCTAGTTACCAGTTGAGAATCGCTGAAGATTTCCAGGTGCTGGGCTCCGAGGACTCGGGCGCTGTTCAAACCCTGCGATCAGTGCTTCGTACTCTGCCTCATTGTTCGTCGCTTTGAAGTCGAGGGTGAAAGCCTGCTCTATGAACCAGTCCCTCTGGCGATTGGAGAACTATGCCGGCGCCAGCTCTCTTGGAGGTGGACGACCCGTCGACGAAGATCCTCCATGCCGAGGTGGGAGACTGCTGGACTTCTGTTTCTGCTGGCTCTTGCCCTGTGCCCCCCAGTGCCGTGCCGAGCTGGGTCTGAGCCTGGTTGGGGCAGGCGAATTCGACTATGAAGTCTGCCAGAATCTGGGCTTTGATTGCAGTTCGGGGACGGTACTGTATGTCATACTGCCCCAATTCAACCGCCCACTTTGATATGCGCCCTGAAAAGTCAGCTTTTTTGAACAAGGAACGGAGTGGGTGCTCCGTGATCACCACAATAGTGTGGGATTGAAATAATGGGAGAGCTTGCGGGAGGCAGTGACAAGAGCCAACGCAAGCTTCTCCAACAGAAGGTACCTGGTCTCGGCATCGAGCAGGGTCTTGCTCGTGTAATAGATCGGCTTTTGAACTCCCTCGTCCTCCCTGATGAGGACGGAGCTCACTGCGTGATCCGAGACCGCTAGGTATAAATACAGAATCTCCCCCCGAGTCGGGGTGGAGAGTAATGGGGGTGACATCAAATAAGTTTTGAGTGCGGCCAATGCCTGGTCGCACTCGGGGGTCCACTGGAACTTCAAATTTTTCCTCAAAAGCTGGAAAAAAGGCCTGCACTTATCTGATGAGCGGCTGATGAAGCGATTCAGTGCGGCGGCCATTCCCGTAAGCTTTTGAACTTCCTTTGTGGTGGAGGGACTCTGGATGTCCTGGATGGCAGTGATCTGGTCTGGATTGGCCTCTATCCCCCTCCGCGTCACCAAGCTGCCGAGAAACTTGCCAGAGGCTACGCCGAAGGCGCACTTGGAAGCGTTGAGCTTGAGCTTGTAGGCGCGAAGGATGTCAAAGACTTGGCCGAGATCTACCAGGTGGTCGCTGGAGCGCACAGATTTGACGACCATGTCGTCGATATACACCTCCACCGTTTGGCCGAGCTGGGCCTGGAAACATCTTCGTGACGAGGCGCTGATAGGTCGCCCCCGCGTTCTTCAGCCCGAGGGCATTACTTTATAGCAGTAAGTGCCGCGGGGGGTGATGAATGATGTTTTCCTCCTCGTCGGGCCCATAGAGAGGGATCTGATGATAGCCTCGGTAGGCGTCGAGAAGCTCATTCGGTCATGACCAGCTGTGGCGTCAATCAGTTTGGTCGATCTTCGGGAGGGGGAAACTGTCCTTAGGGCAAGCCCTGTTCAGGTCGGTGAAGTCTACGCACACCCTCCACTTTCCAGTTTTCTTCTTGACGACCACCGTTTGGCCAGCACATACTGGGTACTGGACTTCCCGGATGGCCCCTGCCTTTAGCAGGTTGTCGACCTCTTCCAACGACCGCATCTGTCTGCTGCAGCCCGGTCCTGCGGGCCCTCTGCACTACTGGTTTGTGGTCGGGGTCGACGTTGAGCTTGTGGCACATGACCTCAGGGTCGACCCCGGCATTTCAACTTGGGCGCCAAGCGAAGACGTCCACATTCTGCATTAAGAACCGGGAGAGCTCGGCCCTTTCTTCGTCCGACGCTGGGTGCCGATCAGGAAGAACCCGGTCTGGTCTGCCGGATCCAGTCTGACCTCGGCCAGGTCCTCGATGCTTTTCTTCTCAGGGTCCCGGCCGATCTCATCGAGGCCTTCTCGAACTCGGCCAGGTTGACGCGCTCTGGCTCCTTCACGGCCGGGACTTAGCGGCCAGCATGCACTGCTTGGCTATGCTGCTGGTCTCCCTTTAACCGTGACTACTTCATCTTGCCTTCATCGTTCTCGTGACGAACTTCAGCTTTGGTGGAAGGAAGATGAACTGCCTCTAGCTTGTGGAAGCCACGTTACTACCCAGAATGACATGGTAGGGAGAAGGGGCGTCCACACCAGAAAGTCGGCCGACACGGAGGCTCAGCCAACTTGGTTTCCAAGGTGATTCTACCCTTGGGTTAGACTGGTGTGGCGGACAACCCTAGCAGAGGTGCACGGACCTCCGTGAGGTCTGCTTCGGAGAGCTTCATCCTCTTGAAGCAGTCGTAGTAGAGTCGGAGGAGCCGGAGTCGACGAGGATCCTCTTTACGGTGAAGTCTCTCAGCTTCATGGTGAGGAGCAGGGGGTCGTTGTGAGGGACCTGGACTCCCTCCAGATCTCGATCCGAGAACGAGATGGCCGGTCTGTCACGCCGGGCTTTCTTGGATGCCGGGGCGAGGTCGGCTTTCATTACTTCTTTCTCGTGCGAAGCCCGCCTGGCTTCGGCACGGGTTTGAGAGCTTCCCCGGGATGAGGAAGCGGGAGCTGAGGACGCCAGATGGATCACGTTGATGATCTTCTCTGAGTCCTCGCTCTGGAGCTTGGGCTGCGCTCTGGTGGATCCGGCCCTCGCTGCCGCCGGCATCTCCTTCCTTGATGAACTCTGGGATGTGGCCCTCTTTGGCCAGCTTTTCCAGATACCACTGCAAAGTCCTGCATTCTTCGGTCCTGTGCCCGTTGCCCTTATGGAAGGAGCAGTAGTGCTTGCTTCGGGCTCCTTCGGTGGGTTCATTCTTCAGGGGCGGAGGATACTTGAAGAATGGCTTGGATTTGATTTTGGCCAGGATGCGGTAGATCGGCTCCTTGAAGACGACGTTGACGCTCTGGCTGGCGCTGGAGGGAGGTCTGGGCTTCCAATTGCCCCCAGACCTGGACGACGAAGGCTTCGTCGCACTAGAGGCCCAGTCCCGCTTGGGCTCCTGCTTCTGGGAGGATCTCCCGCCTCTTTGCCGAGGCTGGCTGTCTTTCTGTTCGGGCTCCGGATGCCCGTCGCGATCCTTAGGCTGGATCTCGTCTTCCTCCCGGCGAATAAGCGCTTCACCCGGGACATCAACTCTGTCATGGACTCTGGGGTGTCCCCGGCCAAGTCCTTCCGCACGTCGATGCCGGGGATCAGGGCGTGCTGGAAAGCGTGATGGCTATCGCCTCTCTCGCGTCTTCGATCTGGCTGTAGATCGCCCAGAATCGGTGGTGAACTTGGCGAGGGTTTCGCCCTGCTTATTCTCAGGCGATGAGGTCCCCTTCCTTCTTGGGGACGACGGCGTAGGCCTGGAACTTCTTCAGGAAGGAGAGCGGAGCTCCTTCCAACTGGAAACTGACTGCTCCGGAAGGGAGCAGAACCACTTCAGGGGGAGGTCACCCAAACTGGAGGAGAAGATCTTGCAGTTTAGATGACCCTCGTTCCCCAGATGGACATCTTCTGGGAGAAGTGTCGGAGGTGCGCAGATGGATCGGACAGTCCGTCGTAGGGACGAACCGCGGGACGGAGAACTTCTTGGGTAAGGGGTGTGCTCGATTTCTTTTATGAAGGGAGAGCCCCCGAGATCAGTGTGACCACAGAGCTGCTTCTGGTCCCGCATGTCCAAGTTGTGCTGGAGAGCCAATCTGACGCGCTTGTCAAATCGCTCTTGCTCGTCATCCTTCTCTGGAGTCTGAGCTCGGGTCTTCCTCTTGGGACGGCTCGGGCTGCGACGGCTATGGGTTCGGCCGCCTCGGCTGTGGTGACTTCGGCTGTTGCTCGAGCCTTCGTCATGGATGTGGCTCCATTTCTGGTGGTCCGGATGATGTCTGAGTTCCTCACGGGGAGGCTGGGCTGCCTTGCTGGGAGTATCCCTCTTTTTCCCTTGAGGCTCCGAGACCTCCCTCAAGGAGGCAGTTTGCACTGCCTTCAGCTGCTGCTGAAGTTCGCGAATCATTCGTTCTTGCTTCTGGAGTTGCTTCTGGAGGAGGGCAGCTTCAGGAACCTCCCCAGGGGGTTGAGCGTGGCGCGTTTCCTCTACGGCCACGGCTTTGTCCTTCCGGGGATGCTCGTGCTGACGATCCTTGCGTCCAGGTGGCGCGACTTCTTCCGGTGAAATCGAGGCCTCGAGTCCCTCTTATAATGGGAACTCGATAAAGAGCTGAGAGCCTAAGCGGCCCTCGCCGCAGTCGTG